>CM059218.1:9683626-9941126 GCA_030347435.1 Clarias fuscus
ATCAAAATGAGTAATAATAATTTTATTTGGCACAATAGAGAACAGTGACATCAAGGAGGCATTACATTATGTAGAGACACTGTTAATGCTGTCTGGGAGTCCAAACTCCAAATTCTACCAAATAACATCACTCTTTTGCATATATAATCTGGAAAAATAATATTTCCTATGGAATCAGGTATTCCTGAAAAAAAGTTTATTTTTAAATGTAAACTTAGGTCATAGCCAAAAAAGGATTAGTACTGTATATATGAGAAAAGGATGGAACCCAAATATTTATACCACACGCATCCACGTTGTGCATTATTAATAACTGCATGACTATGGATAAACAGTGAACTTTGCAGATTAGGGCAACACTTAAATTCATTTATTAAATTACCTGGCACTCTCTTGCATTTTATTGATCACCCACAACGAAGTAGAAATGCTAATCAGGTAACAGGTGGGATAGAAACACAGCACTAATTGGCATAATGGTCAGGGTGACAGAAAGGGCACTTCTGCATACCTGGGCTCGGCTCTGCACAGTTTCCCCAAAGTGATGGCGGCATTCTGTTGCACGGCCGTTCTCTGAGATTTGCCAGCCACATGGCGCAGCAAAAGCATCACGCAATCTGTTCCCAAGAGACTGGCTGCGACTCCCTGCACTGCCAAACAGTGTCCCAGACACAGAGCAGCGTTCCCTACCACCAACTCATCACTGCTGCCCAGAAGCTTCCTCATGGTCGTCAGCCCTGAATAAACAAGTGTGTATAACACATACAAAGTTGCAGCATGTTTACTTAACTTTTTTTTTTTTTACTTTTTATACTTTCTCATAGTGTTTGTCCTTAAATCATTACTCTACCTTAATTTTACAATTTACTTAGCTTCTACATTTACTTGCTAGTCTTTCCAACTTAAAAAAAAAAATATATATATATATATATATATATTTAGGCAAGTTTTTGTTTAATTATTGAATCCCAATTGAATTGACTTCAGTACTTACTCCTGTCAAGCTTTACCAGCTCTTCACAGGCCTGCTGGCCGGAGGCAGTGCACACTGCCATAGCTTTAATTGAGTACCTTGAGCTTGTCTTTCCTTCACCCTGATAGAATGACAAGTAGCACTTTAATCTTTTCGGGAAACCTCACCACATTACATATTCAGTGCGGTATCCCATTGTGACACAAAACAAGAACATTGGCTTCTGTCAAAGTTAGCTCAAGATTACAATTGTATGTACAACTGTCAATCATGAGAGCTGACATAGTTGCACACTTTTCAAGAGTATACTCAGAGCTACGTATTTAACTACTTTGGGTCATTCATAATTTGTCCGTAGTGATATTATGATGTGATTATGTTCTCACCTGTGTGATTCTCACCAATATGTGAAGTGATGCTTATCTGTCTTTTTTTTTTTTTAAATGTCCAATAAGATGTCCTAAAATAATAATCAATAGTCCACAAGACCTGAATCTGAAAGGATTAGGATTGATAGTCTAGAGATAATATGCTTAGCTGTAGCATAAAAACAGTTTAGCTGAGGTTTATTTTCAACAATACTGTTGTACTGTTATATGTCATGTTATTGTAGAAAAAGTTGTGAGACCACATTTTCTACAATAATGCAATATGTAATTAGCAGGACAAATCATTGTGTCAACATCTTATGTCATCATACAGTATGTAAAATTGAAATAACATAAACGTTCACAAATATTATTTGAAGCGTAGTGTTTCTTTTGTAAGATTTTTTTGATAACTGTCATGTTTTTTTTTTGTTGTTTTTTTTGCCCATAGTGAAATTCTTGATACAGTACCTTGAGAATCTTGAGCAGTTTCTTTACAACTCCTTGCTGCACAACTTCCTGAGTGGCAGCAGCCGATTTTGAAAGGACCACGCTTAGCAACCCTGCAGCTCTCTAATGCCGGTGAAAAAAGAGTGACATTTGATAGACATTCCTGAGTAACAGCACCATTACTCACAGACAGGTAGAGAGAGTTCAATTCCATCGCTGCTTAGTATCCTACCAGGAGGACAACAGAAAGCTAGTCACAGTGCTGATGTACTGTATAGACTGAGCACTGAAAGGTTCCTACTGCAGGTAAATTCAGTATTCAACATACAGTACAGGCAAACCAGTGTGCTGCTATCACTCCAATAGTATATTGTGGAACTGGTAAATGTGACTGACTGGATGTGAGGACTGATTGACACAAATAAGCTCAATGACTTTGTATCTGATGGTTATGGGTTGCTGCAGAGAGCACAGGTGATAGAATTGCCTTAAGGTTATTAAGCTGACCAGGCAAACGCATCATCTTTTCATCATAGAAAAGATAGCCATGTGAAAATTACAGCTATCATAAAATGGGTTAACAATTTAGAAAGAAATTTAACACTGTTGTTTGTTGAACTGTTTTAAATCGACCGTAGTCTGTAACTGTATAACAGACTATAATACAGATCACTGGAGGGAAATACAGTTATAGTGATACTATAATATTATTGTAGGGGTTGGCTGGGGTCAGCATACAGTACATACAGACAAGGTTACTTTTATCAATCATGACTCTGTTCAAGAGGAAACAAACTTGTTAAGGACAGACAGATAGCGTTATTGCTAATAGAAGGTTGCAACTGAAGATTGTACAAGTATAGTACAAGTATAGTCGCTTCCCAATGAGCAACAACTTTTTACTGGGCATAATTTCAGACAAGGATTATACCTGTATATAAAATAATGAGGTGCAGAAACTAAGCAGTGAGAGCGAACATAGTAGAGTTAAGGCAAAAGGTAAAACAGAAATTGGACGAATGTGAAAACAACAGATAACCTGAAAAGAAGTTAGAAGTGAAGTCACTGTATGACAAGCAAACAGCAAGCTTAGAACTAGCAGTTGTGTAAAAGCTGACAAGACTTTAAGCCATATCCTCACCGTAATGATGCCACCATCAGGATCACTGAGCAGAGCGACACATCTTTTACAGCCCGAAACAGCATACTCCTGTGTGAGGAAAAACATCTCAGACCCCCAATGCACTCGTATGGAGTTGATTACAGCGACGTGACAGAAGAGAGAAGGAAAAAAGACATTCTGTTCCAACCCAATCTCCTTCCTCACGTCCATTAAATACATTATTGCATCGCTCCAAAGTTGTAGCCAGTTCCTTACTTGAATGGCAGGAGTCTGATTAGAGGCTATCAGGTTGATCATCAGGCCCAGTAGAGGATAAAGAACACTTCTGTATTCACAGCTAACACATTGCCCCTGAGGTAAAAACATCATTTCATCTTTACATGATTAAAATTTTAAATGTGTCTTGTGGAAAAAAAATAATAAAAAGCATTATGTTTTGCAGCTCATACAATGTAAAATGAACACTCAAAATTCAAGCCAGAAAACATTATACATTATTCAGTCATGTTCAAAGACAAACGTAACTTCATCGTATTAAATTTTACCATGGCAGAGAACGAGCTCTTCCAAAATTCTTCACGCTTTGCCAGCTTGTTAACGATGACTTCATCCACAGACATGGTGCCAATCACAGAAATTAAGCGGGGCAGCAAGTCTCGGCTGGATGCCGCAACATTTTCCTACAGATGAAATATAAGTTCTGTATACAATTATCTAGGCATGATGACTAAAGAAATCAGAACGACGTCTAAGATTTCTTTTTTACCAGCAGATGCTCAAAAGCAGGAGCGAAAACCTTTGTAACGTTCTCTCTAGACCGTATTCGAAACCTGCGAACAACAACAACAGAACAATATTTACACTGCCGTTATTTTACTGCAGTGATATGACAGTGTCTCTATGTTATGCAAATGGAACATCAGGCGTGGAATATAAAGAGCATATTTTCCCCACTGTGTTCACTGATCCATGCGGAGCATGTAAATGTTGAATTACTGATGAGTATTCCATGCTATTACAAAAAGAAAGATGGGGTCCTGTGCAATTAATTTATCAAGGGTATTTACTTCATTTTGCTTGTAAAGTGGCTAACAAACTACCAGATGTCTTGTGTCTAAGCCACAAGTAATGAAGAATGCAGTCATTCTTCCTGGTGGTCACTACCGTCTATCACACTATCATCAAAAATCTTTTTAAATGTGAACATTGGGTTTATAGTGAAAGCCAATCTGAGTTGTGGTGCTGAAAGAAAATTTACTGGACCATGTCACACATCGTATCGAATGCTTGAAATTTCTAGGAGGTAGAAGTCTTTATCTGCAGGCTCACAGGTCAGTCAATCATTTGCCCTTGACAGCATCACACCATATGACCTAAAGCTCTGGATTTGGCCATGAGTATGGATTCTTATCATGGCATAAGACAGCTAAAACCACAAGTGTGATCAATGCCTTTCTACTCTGATTAGAGGTCGAATAAATTGTAGAGGAAGAAAAAAAATCCTCTCATTTCAGTGAGATGACTCTGAAGCACTGAGCTGTGATGCATTGGTTTGTTTCATACTGGTTCATTTGCCATTCAAACATGGCTTTGTCTGTTAATTTGAACGCAGTTTAATAGGTCTTGGTTTTAAATGCTCCGCTATAACACACGGGTGCGTAATGGAATCCCTAGTGGGGCGTGTGCAAGATTTTCTGTGCCATCAGGCTGATGAATTCTAGTGTGGTCTGCAGAGGGCAAGTGGGCAAGAGGTGGAAGTACTGTAAATTCTAGTGAGGTGCACAGAAGGCAAGTGGAAGAAAATATATTGATGGGACATTACTTATTTTCTCCAGCCAAGTTCTCCAGAATATCAAGCGCCATGGTTCCTGAATTGTCCACTTTGCCTACATGGTCCATCAAGTGCTTGACCATTCTACGGGTAAAAGACAGTAAGAAAATGCACTCAATAAATGACTTCATCAAACAATTTCAATTAAGAATAAGAAATTAGTTGCTAAGATGCATGGGGCATATTTCTTGGAAAAATTTATAGCAATAGATTAATATCTGCTAAACCGTAATGCTGTTGAATCTGACTGGCTGGAAGATGTTAATTTTCTATGGGCCATACAATAGTGCTGGCCATCAGGCTGAATAAAAATAAAAAACTTAATGTAAACAACTTCATGTAATATAAAAGAATCCCAAAAAAATCTGATGTTACAACTATTAATTACTAAACAGTAATAAACTTCAGGGCATCACACCATAGGATTATTTTCCCATTATCTACCACTAATTTGATTATTTGAGTGGTATTTATATTTATGAGAACAGCACTGGGACGTGTTTATCACGCTGCTCACATTGTGAGTGCGATGTTTCTTTCATACAAGAACTTAATATTCAATAATTGACATTTCAGACACAATATAGCCATGTGTTCTGTTTATTTTTGTTCTAACAGATCCTGAAGAAGCATGTTGCTAATTTATAACAAATTAAGCAATTTTCTCATGCAGTATTGCTTAATTACAGCACACCCCATTGTGTTTTATCCCTCACCAATTACATCATGTGGTACAGTACAGTATGTTGTTTTGATTACTTGGATTCATCCTAAGTTGAAACTGCATAATGCTTTCAAAAAACAGAAAAATGTTACCTGGGCAGATCGAGGTTTTCAATTACCAGGTGTCTCCCATACTGGGTCTGACAGTACATGCGGACAAGGGTTAAACATTCCTGCTGTATTGCTAATGAAGTTGATGATAACAACTGGACAATCGATTCTCTTGTGCTGAGACACTTCAGTAACAGCTGCTGATTTTCCTCTGTAAATGACACCATTGCAAGACTAGTTAGTGTCCTGAGAACATTCATATCCAGAACAGAAATGTTGTAGCACAGAATTTCTGACACGACAAGTAATCTTTTAGAGCCGAGTTCTTTCCTGGCACCATTATGAACCAGTCAGTGACACACACCCAGTTCTAGGCAAGCAAACAACTGATGGCTTAAGCACAAGTTTATTATTCTTGTAGAGACTGACAATGAATTTTCTCCACTTGAAAAGCTAGGATAATGAACTGGAGAAATATTTCTTTAGAACTGTTATCTGTCCAGGCAGCTGAAGTCTCATCATCAGTGCATGCTCTTACGCTTCCCACTCTAACACACTCAATATAAGCAGGGAAGATTTAAGCCCTGTGATCCTGCTTTGAACTAAATGTCAAGCTGTGGCACTTGGTTGGGCTTTCTCAAGTTCACAACTGGGTGCAGTCTCCTTGAAATGAAAGAACTAAGGCTGGTGATCAATATAACAAATGACTGAGCATGTGCATGGTTACACAGCTGAAATCCAGCTATTCTGGATGGCATATAGGTCAAATATACAAAAGAAAGTTGCTAGGCAATACACTTGAGGGCATACCCATTGTGCTGCCTCATGGTGGAAGGAAACTTCAAACTTGCATTAAACTGAAAGGACACTCTATGCATATCCAAACAATATTGTGTATTTCTTTTTAAATGAGATAAATCTGGACTTTTCAACTCGTGTGATTTGGAGGGTGTGTGATAACCCCACACTTCTGAGTACTATCATTTTCTATATCCCTCTGGGTTTAGTTCTGATAGAATTTGTGGTGGAAAAAAAAATGTACAGCTTCATACTTTGATTTTATTCTGCACACTTACACAACAATATCTACCAAATAAACAAATGGGGAAAGGTACTATTTACCATTTTCATTGCAAACCGTGCTCCAAAACCTGAGGACAGAAACACATAGCTCCTCACTGTGCAGGTCTTTAGAAGTCCGTGCAAAACAGCTGGAAAAGAACAGAGATAGATCAAAAAAAAAGAGGGGATTATTATGCGCTTATTCATGGTTAACCTTTGCTGCTAATCTTGTTGATTCAAAAAGGAACATAAGACATAAGGGACATCTAAAAAATATTTAAAATATTTAAAAGAGGTTTCAGGGTTCGATACCTATTCATAGTACAGCCGTACCTCAACATATGAATTTAATCCATAAATTTCATATTTACATATACATATACAGTTTCATATTGGGGAAATAATTTTCCTATAGGAAATAATGTAAATTCTAGCCACCAAAAAATATTACCAATATTACCAATTTCCAACTCTATAATAATATTTTTTTGCACAGAAAAGTAATTAAAACATTTAGAACAGACATGGAAATGAAGTAAAATATGGGGGGGAGTCAATAAACCTCACTTAACCTTAATTTATGATTCCTCTTGGCACCGGATGCTTTAAAAAACGAAACTGAAAGTGGCTCCATTTTTTTCTTGTTACCACCCTTGCAAACATCCTAAGGACACCTTGTGCTATGTCTTTACTAAAACAGCTCCCAGGCATACGCACAACTTAGCCAGAACCAGTTTATAGCTTTGACTCCCAAAAATGCTTTTGTATCTTGCAACATTGCGGTTCTTAAGGCGAAAAATCATGAGGTGGGTTGTTCGTATGCCGAGGTATCACTGTATTGTTTGTTTAGAGTCCTTAAGCCTGTTTAAGCCCTTAAAAGCTATAATCAATTAAGAGTTGGTTTGTGCACTTAACACTTCGGGAAATTCTTTGCTGCATCAGAAGACTGGTGCCCCTGAGGAATTAGAAAGAAAACTTTTCCCAATGATCAGGCTGTCAAAAAGCTTTCTCTGAAAAAAAAAAAAACTTACCTCCTTATATTGTTATTTCCTGTGATGACACTAAAGCCATTGTTTAATCGGAATAACGTCTGGCCAGTACCTAAGAAAGATAACACAATGCAGTCATTGTAATCAAAACAAATCCAGTGAAAGCTGGGTATCAATGCAAAACCACCCTGGGCAGCCTCACAAACTAAATCCCTTATTGTCAAGGGCAAAGGGACAAAAGCAGGAGAGAAATAAACAAAAACTCATTAAAAGTCAGGGGCAGTTCTCTTATCTGGCCCAAAGCAGTACACCTTCAGTGGAAAAAAAATTAGCTCACAAAAGGCCCTGGTTAGGTATCTTCCCAGTCCAGGGTGCTGGTTGGGATCTTTTCATTTTAGAAAGCTTTCACGGCTGCGTGGTTTGTAGAAATGACTTCAGGACATGGCATTCATTCTGCTTTCACTGATAACAACCATCCAACAGAATAGTTTCAAAAACTTCACCACACTTTATTTAATTTAGGCACTCTTTTCAGTAATTTATTTATAATAGCCTATTATGTAAGGAAGGCAACTGTCTAATTTGTAATATAAAAGGTCTTCTTTGGAATGAGCTCAGAACTCCAGTACCAAGTGAAATAAAGTCATTTGTATGGTTCAGGTGGAAACATACTGACAGGGAGCAGAACATGCACTCACCAGCCACTTCATTAGGTAAACTGCTCAACTGCACTTTAACGCAAATATCTAATCAGCCAATCAGATGGCAGCAACTTAATGCATTTAGGCATGTAGCCGTGGTCAAGACAATCTGAATGGGCATCAGAATGGGGAAGAAAGGTGATTTAAGTGACTTTAACATGGCTTGGTTGTTGGTGCCATAAGGGATGGTGTGAGTATTTCCTCAAATGTTGATCTGCTGGGATTTTCACGCACAACATAGCATTGTTTAAAAAATTTTAAATATCCAGTGTGTGGCAGTTGTCTGGACAAAAATGTCTTAGTGATGACAGAGGTCAGAGGAGAAGTGCCAGACTGTTTCGAGCTGATAGAAAGGCAACAATAATTCGAATAACAACTCGTTACAACACAAGCCATGTCTCTGAATGCAGAACCTTGAAACAGATGGGCTACAGTAGCGGAAGACCACACCGGGTGACACTCCTTTCACTTGAGAACAGGAACCTGAGAGTATAGTTTACATGGTCTCACCAAAACTAGACAATCAAAGATGGGAAAAAAATTTGCCTGGTCTGATGCGTCTCAATTTTTGCTGTGATGTTCAGATGGTAGGGTCTCAAATTTAGCTTAAACAACATGAAAGCATGGATCCAAGCATGGAAACAAAGAATGTTTCTAGCACCTTTTCGAATGTATGCCACAACAAATTAAGGCAAATAAACACAGTGCTTCAGGCATGGGTGTACCTAATAAAATGGCCAATGGGCATATCCCTACCAGTGCCTGCATTTTGCTACATTTTTGGCTTGAAACATGTTCTTAAAGAGATCAGTCCAATTGCATGGATATATCTCATCATAGGGTGTTAAGGCACATAGGGGAATTGATGAGACACCTACACTCAGACTCATTTCCATATTGACCACAAAGCAGAACAAATTGTCTCGGCCGCTGAGGCAATGCCCAATCAAGAATAAATACACATTCACAAAAAAGATGGAGATGACTTGACGCAAACAGTGAGACATGGGTTGAGAAATAAAACAGAGGACAAACACCATAAATTCAGCATTATCTGCACTCACTGTCTGTAACAGCCTGTGTGAGCAGCTCCACTCCACCGCAGTAGTAAAGGTTGCGTTCATTGGGTCTGTCCAGCTTTGTCAGCAAGTCAGGAATGACCATTGCATCTTTTTTTCTATCATTCAACTCCCTGAGTGCTGTTTCTTCCTGAAAGGCTTTCTTCTCTTCCAAATTCAGTTGTATCAGATAATCTGTAGTGGCAGCGGAGACGGAAAAGAAATGTCATTCATATCGCAGGTGTACTATTACTGCTTGTAAGTGCTGATATTATGGGAATAGCATCATCTGTCTGTATATGTGCGATTACCAATGATGAGATTTTCATTGTTCTATGCTGATAACATTTTATGGAACTCCATCAATAAACCATTACACTTTAACTGTGGATCTGACAAAGGCAGAAAAATTTAGTAATGGGTACTGTACAATATTCCAATAACCTTTCAGTCAGCGCTATATAAATAATTTTGTAATACATTCTACCAGTCAGAAATATGGACATACCTACTAATTCCATCGTCGTTCCTGACGGGTTTTTTTTTTCTACATTGTAAAAGAATGCTGAAGGCATTCAAAGTATGCAATAGTCAGTGTTATTGTTGAGACGTGTCTGCCACTTATGCTCTGTAAAGTCTTTATAAAGGTTCTAATCTGAGGTGCTGTTAATTGGTGATTTTTGAGGCTGGTAAAACTTTAAATGAAGAAGTGTTAGTCTTGGTTCCTGGTCTTCATGAGAGCCAGTTTCATCATTGTGCTTGATGGGTTTTGCAAATACACTTGACAATACTGTTCTCGCGAGAACTATTCCAGAACAGAACAGAACAGTTGACCTTTGTGCCTTAAAATAACAACTGATTGTTGTTACTTAATTACATAATGCCATATGTGTTATTTCATAATTATTTAAATTCTAGTATAAGTCTAGAATGTAGAAAATAAATGCAAACCTGTGTCTAAACCTTTGACTGGTACGGTATAACTGCATCATTTTGAGGGGCAGTAATAGCTCGGTTGAGGCTCTGGCTTGCTAATTGGAGGGTCAGGGGTTCAAGCTCGGCCACCCAGGGTCACCAGTGCTGGATGGTGCCCCATACAACTCAGAAACTGCATGCAGTACTGGTCCCAAAATGGGAGGGCACCTGGCATAAAAACTCTGCCAAATCTTGCCGAACAAATGATTTGATATGGTGACATCAAGCATAAAAGGGACAAATTAAATAAATAAATAAATAAATAACTGCAACACTTTCAATTTTTTATCTTATTGTTTCATTGTCCAAATAGGACAGCTCAGATTTCTGCAGCTATGACCGTGATTCGGTATAGCATTTCACATCTGCAAAAAATGCTGCACACAACCAAAAATTGCATCAATTCAGGGTTTAACTGCATTCTCACTGCAACTGAAGAGTGCTCGGTTTCCCAAAGAACCAAGCAAAGAACACCTCACTTAGATGGTCTCAGAGCAGTTGCTATGGGGAAAATACACTGATTCAAATTGAATAATATGTGAAAACAGTTTAGACACTCATATGTGATTTTTCAGTAGAAAAACTCTAGCGTAACCTTCAAATCATCCATTCAATCATTTATACCCACTCAATTTGGAAATACCAGTGACTGATGTCTTTATCGTAGAACCACTGTCCTCCCCCAAATCCACTCCTGAATCATACTCCTCTCCCAAATCCATCAATTTATTATATACAGTATACCAATAGGCAGGGTACACCCAGAATGAAGTACCGAGAAGAAACCCAACAAGCAAACGGAGAACATGCAAACTCTATGCACATATAACAGAGGCAAATTTCAAACTCCCAGCCCTGGAGGCACAAAACGACAGAACTAAGCACTCAGCACACCATGCTTTCCCTTTATTCCTTAAAATATTCAATGTAATACAGTATCTTTCATTTCAGGACAAAATTATGCCAAGACAATTTCTCAGATACCATAATATTCGATGACAAGAAATCAATTCAAAGTAGCCTTGGGTTTAAACCTAATTAATTTTAACTCCATTATGATTTCCATTTAATTATATTTCAGTTAATTAGAGACCTGTGTTTATTCATAATACATTTATACTCAATGCTGCGCTAAAACTCACACAGTACTGTGTGTATTCATAACCCAGACACCTCTCAAATTCATCATGCACATAATACCTGCTTCCTAGGCTTGCCTTAGCCAATTATTCTCTCTCTCTCTCTCTCTTTCCCTCTCTCTCTTTAGGCAAAACCTATTTTTTTTGGTAAACATTTGGCTGTAATTAGGTAATGTAAAACTATCAGCAAGTGAAGAGCTCCAAAGCTGATACACACACAGACAAAATTGTTGGTACCCTTCGGTCAATGAAAGAAAAACTCACAATGGTCACATAAATAACTTTAATCTGACAAAAGTAATAATTAAAAAAAATTATATGAATGTTAACCAATGAAAGTCAGACATTGCTTTTCAACCATGCTTCAACAGAATTATTTAAAAAAATAAACTCATGGAACAGGCCTGGACAAAAATTATGGTACCCCTAGAAAATACTGAAAATAATGTGACCAAAGGGACATGTTAATTCAAGGTGTGTCCACTAATTAGCATCACAGGTGTCTACAATCTTGTAATCAGTCAGTGGGCCTATATATAGGGCTCCAGGTAGTCACTGTGTTGTTTGGTGATATGGTATGTACCACACTCAACATGGACCAGAGGAAGCAAAGGAAAAAGTCTCAGGAGATTTGAAAGAAAATTATAGACAAGCATGTTAAAGGTAAAGGCTATAAGACCATTTCCAAGCAGCTAGATGTTCCTGTGACTACAACTGCACATATTATTCAGAAATTTAAGATCCATTGGACTGTAGTCAACCTCCCTGGATGTGGCCGCAGGAGGAAAATTGATGACAAATCAAACAGACGGATAATCCGAATGGTATCAAAAGAGCCCAGAAAGACTTCTAAAGAGATCCAAGGTGAACTTCATGCTCAAGGAACATCAGTGTCAGATCGCACCATCCGTCGTTGTTTGAGCCAAAGTGGACTACATGGGAGACGACCAAGGAGGACACCATTGTTGAAAACAAATATCATAAAAAAGCCAGACTGGAATATGCCAAACTACATGTTGACAAGCCACAAAGCTTCTGGGAGAATGTCCTATGGACAGATGAGACAAAAATTTAACTTTTTGCCAAGGCACATCAGCTCTATGTTCACAGACGGAAAAATGAAGCATATCAAGAAAAGAACACTGTCCCTACTGTGAAACATGGAGGAGGCTCTGTTATGTTCTGGGGCTGCTTTGCTGCATCTGGCACAGGATGTCTTGAATCTGTGCAGGGTACAATGAAATCTCAAGACTATCAAGGGATTCTAGAGAGAAATGTGCTGGCCAGTGTCAGAAAGCTGGGTCTCAGTCGCAGGTCATGGGTCTTGCAACAGGACAATGACCCAAAACACACAGCTAAAAACACCCAAGAATGGCTAAGAGGAAAACACTGGACTATTCTAAAGTGGCCTTCTATGAGCCCTGACCTCAATCCTATTGAGCATCTTTGGAAGGAGCTGAAACATGCTGTCTGGAAAAGGCACCCTTCAAACCGGAAACAACTGGAGCAGCTTGCTCATGAGGAGTGGGCCAAAATACTTATGAGTGGGCCAAATAATGCAGAGAGGTGCAGAAGTCTCATTGACAGTTACAGGAATCGTTTGATTGCAGTGATTGCCTCAAAAGGTTGTGCAACAAACTATTAAGTTAGGGGTACCATCATTTTTGTCCAGGCCTGTTCCATGAGTTCATTTTTTTCATAATTCCGTTGAAGCATGGTTGAAAAGCAATGTCTGACTTTCATTGGTTAACATTCATAGAGTTCTTATTTATTATTAATTTTGTCAGATTAAAGTTATTTCTGTGACCATTGTGAGTTTTTCTTTCATTGACCGAAGGGTACCAACACTTTTGTCCACTTTACAGACACATTCCCAATTATTTCCCAAGCTATGGGCAGGCAAGCAAAGGAAAAAAGGGGGGCACACAAGGAAATAAGGAGAGAATGATACATTAGAGAGACAGAGAGAGAGAGAGAGAGACCATACTTTATATTGTCATCGTAGCACAACATCGTGGCTTAAATAAAACAAAAAGGACGCATAAGTGGGAAACTTAAATGTCAACATATAATAAATATACACCTCTTGATAGTATGCCTAATCTTACCTTTGACAAGGGTTTCGTGCTCAGGCGCTATAGCCAATATCTTCTCATAACACAGCTTGGCCTAATGGAATATGGAGAAAATATAAAGAAAAGATATATTATTTAAAAAAGGAAGCCAGAGTGAAGAATTGAACACCATAAAAGTACAGTAACCTGCAAGTGATTTTCAAAGCAGCCAGCTGTTCTTACCTCATTAAAATGTTTTTGTCCTAAATGTGCTCTTCCCATGTGGACGTATGCCTTTATGCACTTATCATTGCACTGTGTTAAAAAAAATTTAAAAAACAGAATAAAAGCCTTGGTTAGCCACTTGACCCCATATTTACCTCGTACTTACACCAGGAGCAGAATGGTGGTTGTTTACACCAGCTGCACCATGGCACTTTGATAAATAAAAAAAATGTCCCAGAAGCACCTCTCTGTGGTGCTTCATTAAACTTAACGTGCATAGTCTATTTCTGCAAGAAGCCGCTTCGAATACACTTCAAACTCAACTATACACCAAGAGGGCACACTATAGATCTAAGCATACTGTAACAGATTTTGTATATACACTGCCAGGTCAGAAAAAACGTCACACAATCTAAGATTTCATTATCACCTTTAGCTTTGATTACAGCACCAAATTTGGTGGCCAGTTCATGTGTGAAAATGATTCTGCGTACTTCCAAAATCTCTCTTTCACAATTTGAGGCCTAAAATATGTCTGTGCCATCAGGGAATGCTAAGTCCATTAATGTGATAATCTAGTCATTCAGTACATTCAGGTCATCAGCTGACTTCATTTTTTGCCACATATTGATGATACGGCTAGACCTGATCAACTAAAGCAACCCCAGACCACAACGCTGCCTCCAGGTGCTTCTACATCAGCCACTGTGCATTGTGTGTGCATCGATCACGTGCTTCTTTTCTTACCCTGATGTAAATTCATACAGTCTTATGCAAAAGTTTAGGCACCCCTTGAAAAATAACACATTTTAGTGCATAGTTACATCATTGAAAATTTGTGGGTACATCTTAAAAGAGCTGTGCATGCAAGATGGCCAAAGAATATTACAGAATTAGAAGCCTTTTGCAAGGAAGAATGAAAGAAAATCCCAAGTACAAGAATTGAAAGACTTTTAGCTGGCTATAAAAAGCATCTGCAAGCTGTAATACCTGTACTGATTATGTAGGGGGCACAGTGCCACAATAATGTTTTTATATTTTTTATATATCTTTGTTCAATTTATGACATAAAAAGTAACTATGCACCAATGTTTGCTGAAAATATTGTGATTTTTTTTTCCATTTCCAACAGAGACCGTGTTAACATCTTTTCAATAAAAAATCACCAAAATCTGTTATTTATCGAGGGGCGCCTAAAATTTTGCATAAGACTGTATATTCAGGTATACCTGGACAAACTAGCTGAGGGCACTGGTGGCTCAGTGGTAGGTGTTTCGTCTGCCATGTAGAAGGCCCGAGTTTGAGTCCCAGCCAGTGCCCAAACTCCGGGCCACTGGATGCAGTGCCAGTCCCAAGACCGGATAACGGGAGGGTTGCGTCAGGAAGGGCATTTGGCGTACACCCTGTGCCAAACTTGTATGTACGAACCAAATGGTCCACTGTGGCGACCCCTTGCTGGGAGCAGCCAAAAGAACAACAACAGCTGGACAAACTCTCTGAATAAAATATTACTATATATTAGTGCAAAGTACCCCAGGGCAGGGGTAGCTCAGTGGTTAAGGCATTGGACTATGGTTCAGAAGATCCCAGGTTCAAACCTCACAACCACCAAGTTGCCACTGTTGGGCCCTTGAGCAAGGCCCTTAACCCTCAATTGCTCAGATGTAATGAGATAAAAAAAAAAGTAAGTCGCTCTGAATAAGAGCGTCTGCCAAATGCTTAGATGTAAGTATAAACAGATCTGCTGTTTAAGCGCCATTTGTCTCAAAGACGACAATGAGTGGAAATATTAATATGGTGAGAGCTTTGGGGATGGATGAGATTATATGAAGCATGCTTATGCTTGTGATGTTGGACAGTCAGACCAAATGCAGGGGATCTACTTAGAGAGCCCTGAGAACGCTATTACACTTTTCTCTTAGTTAAGCTTCTCTTCTACATAAACTATGTATACTTCAAATACCTTTATGTAAACCTTTGTGTGTTCAATAGAGATTTCCTTTGAAGCAAAATCCCTACTTCAAATGACAATATTTAAACTAGTCTAAGTGCCCTCTCAGTAGGACCTTTCGCGCTTGATTGCCATACATCGCATGGTACAGAAGTCATGTTCACCCACACGGAAGGATGAACATGAAGGGTTTATAAAAGGTGCACGACCAGGTGCCACTCGTTTCGCTGATTACCTGGCTGAGGGCGTTGCTTGGCAACTGACCTTATAAAAGTCCTTTTAGCACACCTCGAGGCTGCCTGGGAAAGCGTTTATGTCAATACACATGCGAATGGCAACAGTTCTTTCATTTAGTGTCTATTCATCACAGCTGTGGCATGTCTGTGATTTTTATGGTCAAGAAATTTTACTTTCACTTGAAACACACAGAATGGTAGTCTAAGAACACTTGTAAAAATCTATCAATACATTGATCAAAGAAAACATAAATATTACAAAGAGTGAAAGATCTTATGATGAGACTGACTATTTTTACTGATGTTGGACTATTTAGTTTTTTCCAACTGGTAAACTCTGCAGTGAACCTCTAACCTAATGATTTGAACGTTCTGTAAGGTTATGTGGCTCCATGTGTAAATGACTAGTAATAATCACAAATGCTTTCTTTAGAACAATCATTTAATGGGAAAATATATGGTTTAATTTACGGGGGAAAATTTGAAAGATTAAAGACTTGGCTAAAAAAAAAAAGCTTGTTTTGCATAAGTAATCATCCAACAATTGTCTATTATTATTATTATTATTATTATTATTATTAATAATAATAATAATAATAATAATAATAATAATAATAATAATAATAATAATAACAACAACAACAACAACAACAACAACAATAATAATAATTTTATTGTTTTTGCTGTTATTTCAGTATCATGGGCAACCAAGGCTCATCCATGCCCTTGAGGTCCAAAGGCCAGCATGTCTGGTCCGATTCCACAGACTGCTGAAAAATGTTAATGCTGGCTATGATAGAAACTATCAGAAAACCCAGTATACCACATCTTCCTCTGGCTTAGCAGGCAAAGATTTCAAGGATGTTGGTCTGGCATCCCATTCCCACAGCCATCTAGCTGATCAAGAATCCATAGGATTTGACAGGACAAACATTGATCCATTGAGGCTCCACCTTTCAACTTACAGCACTTACTGTATAGGACCTTCATGTAAAGATCATGTAAAGTAAGGGCCTCGAAAAGTCAGAGCTGAAAGAAGTAATAAAGAATCCAAGAATCACCACCAAGGCCATTCTGATGAAACTGGGATCTGCTGGTGACAACATCCAAAGGCAGACAGTCCTTTGTAAATGCTCATCTGGACAAAGAATAAGACCTCTGGTCTTCTGTTTTATGGTCAGATTAAATAAAAATGTAATTGTTTAAGTGGAAGAACTCTGTAGTAGTGTTTTCCTCAGAACGGCTTCCATGTTATTTTATATTAATTTTTGAATCGTTAGATCGCCTATTAATAAACATATGCACGTCAATGACTTGTATTTAGAGCAATTATACTTCGTTGATAAAAACAAGCCACGACCCAGTTTTCAAAAGCTGCAAAGCCATTCTATTTAACAAACACAGATCCTGAGCATCTCACCTCAGTCACCAAACAGGACAGGCTAAGCTGATAATATCATAAATGAGAAGTCACCCCTTGGCAAGCTACAGTATGCTTACCTTTATGGCCCACTCACAGTCACTTATTGCCTCCTCATACCTCTTCAGCTTGATAAGGGCCTGCAGGATTTGGATCGAAAAAAAAGGAAAACATCAGTGACATCCAATCACCAAGCTTCTAATCAGTTTATACAGGCAATTCAGCAGGTAAAATAAAATAATGGCTTATAAAAAGGCGTTGGGAACCTGAGCTCTGTTTGTGTAAAGAGCTGGCATGTCACTAAGCTGTTTTAGACCTTCTGTGTACACCTCAACAGCCAATTCATAGTCTCGCAGGGCAAACGCTTTGTTCCCTTTCTCCTTTAAGGCTGCACGGTAAAAAGAGTGAAAGAAAAGACGATGACAGTGTATAGAAATGCAGCTGTATAGAATTGGTATGGTTTCAAAATAAACATGCACGCACATACAGTACACACCATTTGCTTGCTTCTCTTTCACTTGTCTCATCTTTCTTCTCTCCTCTGCGTCCTTTTCTAAAGCCTTCATAAAATTCTCTAAAAAGCCAGGCACATTAAAAGTTATGTTATACCAAAAAAAAAATAAAACAATAATTATCCATACTCTGAGGGCAGCTATGGCATTGAACCTGATTTAAAAAGCAGTTGAGACAACCCTGTGTATGAAGTACACCTACCTGGACTTTCACTGGGTACAGGAGTTGCGTTCTAGAAAATTAAAAGATGTCAATACGCCAGCAAAAAAAAAAAAAAAAAAACTTTGAGCAATTAAAAAATTGGACCTTCACATCAAACTATAAGGGTGAGTCAAAAATGAGCCGCACTTTGGTAATATTAAAACTTCTGTTGGATGCACTGTCTTATGAGCCCTTTTCATTCAGTGATACTGTCTCCCCGGTCACTGCTGTGCAGGTGTGACTGTGTTATAATCAGTTAATTTGTAACTGAAGCATGAACGAAGAAGAGCGTGCAGTGATCTTTTTATTTATTTATTTTTTTACATGGCTTCATAACTAAGCACCTGAGAGTAAACGACAGAAACATCCCTAATCGCTAACCAAGGAAAAGTTCAAAAACGTCAATCGGCAGCAGGAAAATTGATGCTAACAATTTTCTGGGATTCACAAGGGCCACTATTAGAACATTATCAGGAAAAAAAAACTTTGTGGCTCTCAGCTCAATTTTTAAAAAAAAAATTATTTATTTATTTTTATTTTAGGCAATAGAAAAACTTGTTGACAGATGGACAAAGTGTAATCAAGGAGATTAATGAAAAAAATATGTATTTGTCTTTTCTTAAAATTAATTAAAATAAATTCTTCAGCCAGAGTGTAGATATCATTTTTGATTCACCCTTGTATACAAAGAGACTATGAATTAATGCTTGCATGTATGAGTAATTAAAGATTACTCAGAATAAATACAGTGTTATTTATCACTTACACAAGAGGGATTGGAATTAATAACAGTCCTATTGATGAGACTTTTGCTCGGTTTCTCTTCCAATGAGGCAACCAGGCAATCTGCCTTTTCCACAGCTTTCTTCTGAACGGTCACATCACTCGAGTTCAACTCCTTCACCAGCTCACCTGTAAAAGAACAGAGCAGAGATCACACCCAGATCAGCTCAAAAACTCACATTTTTTTCCGTTATTCTGAAAAGAAAGAAGAGAAAATAAACCGGAAGTTGTGAAATGAGTAACAGCGTGCCGAGCCGACATGTACAGTATACTAACACGCTTGCAAACTCATCTCTAGTCACCTACATCATGTAGCGAATATAATGTATTAAAGCACGGTGAAACGAAATAAAAAAAATAACACCCACTTATACGGTCGACGTTCGTCAGAAACTTTTCGAAATCCTCGTTTTCACACGAATTCATACTTTAATTCAGCTATCAGCCAACAACAGTCAAGCTGCGCGTCCTCGCGGGAACACCTGTAACCATAGAAACGTCGGACGTCACGTGGTATGCATTCGTCATCGACGTGTGACCAACAACGAAAATAGAAGCGTAATAGAGTGCTTGTGTGATTCTGACACATGACGGTACTTAATCAGAATGTAATTCCCATAGTTTTTAAATGGGTACAAACGATAAAAAAAATTATCACTACAACCCTTCAATTCACAGGTTAACTGTTATATGTACGCATGTGAATGAAATAAAATTTCAATTAAAAGCACAAAACTAGGAAATACCTCAGGAAATTCGCACATGAATGAATTTAAGCGTGACGTATTTTTACTGCGCATGCGCAGAACGGTTGGGACGGAATAAATGATTAGGATGAATTGATAGAACACCGACTCTCATGTTTTATTGTATTATTTCCGTGTGTGATATTTATTTATTTTATAATCATTTGCTATGTCATTTAATGCTCTTTATCCTTCCTGTCTATGTTGTTTTGGATTGTGTGTTGCGTGTTGTGCAAAATAATAATAATAATAATAATAATAATAATAATAATAATAATAATAACTTAATATACAGTAAATAAGTGTTTTTAATTTCTTCTAAGCCGCAACAAATTAATTGATTAATATGAAGTACGAGAATCACGAAAAGGGCTTTAGAATTAATATAGTATTATTAGGTGTAGTTAAGAATAATGAGATACTTTTGAAAGAATTCTTTTTTTAAGGGTTTGAATTAAATCAAATAGTCACTTAAATCAAATAAATTTTTAATTTAATTTGTTTCTTAATTTCTTACTTCTCGTATTTTATCAATTTCAGTACATTTAGTCATTTTCTATATCCTAATTCATTCAAGCAATATTTTCTAATCTGGCTACAAATGTTAGATGAGTTTATTATTAATAAAAAAATGTAAGTAACAAATTTGCATTAAAAAAATCTAATTTAAAGATTATGTACAACATTAAAACATGAAGTGAGTTTTTACATTTAAAACATTTTAAAACATTGCAAACTGTACCAAAATATCCATAGAAAGGCAGTAATGTGCAAAGTGATTTGTCACAGCATCAATATTATATTGTCATATCACATTGCCATACTGATGCCTCTATAGCATGCTAGCATGTAGTGAATAAACATACTGTAAAACACCAGATCAAGGCCACATTTTTCTAAAATACACTACAAGTATATAAAAAAAAGATCTTTGAGATGTACACTAATTACTTATCTTTATGTTTTTGTTTTGTGAAGCACTAATCTTTGTCACATATGTAAAAGCAATACAATAATGAATGATAAAGAGGTTGTTTTTATTATTCATTCTGGTCTACCTTCGGGGAGAACTAACTGACTGGACAAACCTTTCGATTAGCAGGATAATGGCCACCCAATCACACTGCAAACGTCATTAGGGCCTACTTGGAGTGGAAGTCCGATGGGATTTGCAGTATTAATTCAGCCACTTCAGACCTCACATATCAGCATATAAGAAGCTAAGGAGCAGGTAATGGCGGCTTCATAAGTTCATCACAAGGCAAATTATGCTGTACCTTTGGGAAAAGACCTTTCTTTCAGCAGAATAATGGCCACCTAAGCCCACTGCAAATATTATTAAAACCTACATGGAATGGTAGTTTGATGGAATTAAAATCAGTTACTTCAGACGTCACCCATCAACATATCAGAAGCTAAGAAACATTTGGCAGGGAATACCTAGTTTTGTAAGTTCCTAATAAAGCTTTAAAATTTAGTTTAGCACTAACTACTTCAGTGGTGTATTTGAAATTCAGACGCATGTGTACTTTTAACAAATGCAAAAAAATAATTATGATGACTCCTGTCAATATAGATATAGTTTGAACTGTATACAACAAGTAGCTTAATAACAGACCTCCTGTGTCCTATGCCATATTTATGTGGCATGCATACAGTCATTATATATCATTTTTATGAGATCTAGGTGGAAGGAAAAATAAACTCTGACTCTATGCTTCTTCAACTGTTGCAGTATATTGCTAGGCTTTTCAAACACCTAGACGTTATGGGCCATGGCCTCCTGATAGTCTTTCTTTTAAAGTTTTTTCCCCACTTGCAAGACCCAGTTTAATAAATAATGTGTCTTTTTTTTCATGTGAAGATTGTCTGATGGTACAATTGACAAAGTCAAAAGTATTTTCAATAACAGGCATGTCAAATGGCCATTTCCATAAGCACAGAGGTATAACACATCCAGTGTGACATTGCACACATGAGATAAAAATCGTTTAAAAATAAGTGATTAATTATGAAAACACTACTATGGTGTTTGCTTTGCTTATCTGGGTTGATAAGTTTGACCCTACTTTATCCAAGGGGTGGCTACAATGTTTAATCAATAGGAAAAAATAATTATTCTATGAGCAAAATTAATTTACTTACAAAAGCAAACTGAATCCAATTTAAACTATCATTAAGGGCCTCAAAAATAAATGTACAAATGGCCTGTCAATATTTAATAAAGATTAATTTAGAGAATGAACAGAGTTAAGGACATAATCAGTGATATGATGCAGAACATTGGAAACAGCATATCACAGTGTTTTATTGCCAAAATGAACACATTTTATTAAAGAAGCAACATCTCATATTTTATCCAAAAAAAAGTTAGATTTAATGTTATTAAACATCCACGAAACAGGCTTGTCCTTATTCCTATGTACAGGCTTGTTACAGCAGTTATAGACATTCATTCTGTTGCCAGCCCCATTTGAGGTGTTTTACTTGACTTAGTTTCCGGGCTTCCAGTCGAGCATAGATCATAGAAGATTTCCATCCTCCATCTGTTTCGATCTGTTGCTATTGCCTCTAGATGGTTTCAAGCTTTGTTCCAGTTTTTCATTTTGGACTCCAGCAGGTGTTCTTTGGGATCCCTTTCTTTCTTTTTCCTTGAGAGTTCCACTTCAGTGCTTGCGTTGTCATGTTGTTTGCGTGCTTCCTCAAGGTTAATCCTATCCACCTTCATTTCATCACTGCGTCTACTGGTTCTTGCTCTGTTTGTTTCCATAACAATGCATTGCTTGAATGTAATTTTTGGGTGCTTTTCTTGGCAATTTTCAAGGTTTTGGATCCATATAACAGGACTGACTTAATATTTGAGTGAAACATTTTCAACTTTGTCCTTGTTGAGATTATACAGTATGAACAGACCATATTCATAAACAAACAATTTTGAAAATAGTTTTGTTCAAGACAGCATGGTGGCTTAGGGGTTAGCACTGTTGCTTTGCACCTCCAGGGCCTGTGTTCGATTCCCACCTTGGGATCTGTGTCCATGGAGTCATACAGATTAGGCTACTTGGCATTCCCAGATTGCTCGTAGTGTATGTGTGTAACCATATTTTACATTTTATTTTATTATTATTAGCAACTCTTCCACTTACTCATTCACTCATCGTCTATAACTCTTTATTCTGCATACAGGATCCCAGGAGACAGGGTACACCCTGGACGGGGTGTCAATCCATTACAGGGCACACACTACGGGCAATTTGGGAACACCAATTAGCCTACATGTCTTTGTACTCTGGAAGGAAACCCGCCAAGAACAGGAAGTGCATGCAAACTCCATGCACACAGACCCGAGGCGGGAATCAAACACTGAACCTGAAGGTGCAAGGCTACAGCGCTAACCACTAAACCACTGTGCCACAGACAACTTTCAAAATATAATGAATATTTCTTCCATTAACTTTGGTAAAGTTAATCTTCATTATCTTGGTTTCCTTGACATTTGGATGTAATTTTCCTGTCAGTATTGTTGTTTATCTTGTATCTGATGGTTGGTTGGTACTTGAGGTAAGGGCACTATCAGCTGCAAAATTGAGGTCATCTAGTAGCTGCCGTAAGGTTCACTGGATCCCATTTTGTTTTCCTTTTGTTGTTTCTTTCATGATTCATTTAATAGACAACAGGAACAAGAAAAGTGCCATCAAACAGCCTTGTTTTATGCTGGTGTTTACAGCGGAGCTCATAAAACTTTCCAGCATGCAGAACTTTGCAGGTCATCCTGTCATTGGAACATTTTATGATTTAGATACATTTCATATGGATACCATAATGATTCATAAGACTCCAGAGGGTTCTTCAGTCATCATTGTCAAATACCTTCTCGGATCTATGAATTTTATGCATGAAGGTTCCATTTGACAAACTGCTCACTGACTATTCTAAGGGTTGCTATGTGGTCAGTGCATGATGTTTCTCTTCTAAAACCAAAAGCTAAAAACTGTTGATTGAAGAAACATTACCATGATTCTATTTTAGACCTTCCTTGCTACTAACATGAGACATTCTCTTGTAGTTCTTACATTCTTAAAGGTCACTTTTCTTTGAAAGCTTTATGATGTTCCCTTCATCCAATCCCTGTGACATTTTTTTTCTTCTTCCCTGATCTTTCAGAACAAGTTGTAAAGAACGTCTCGGGTTACTTGGCTGCAACCCTGTTCCCTGATAAAGCGGGAACGAGATGCTGCGTGAAAACGCTATGGGAACATCTCTTTGTTGCCCGGTTGTGAAGCCTGTGCATGTCAAAACCGCCCAATACCTTCGGCTTATAACCTCTGCCAGGCATGACGTCACCGAATAAGGTGCACCTGCAGGTTATAAATAGGAGTGAACCGGAAACATCCTCAGGTCAATTTTGTCTGAAGGACGTCCAGGCACGCCAGCAGTGCGGCATCGGAACGCAGCATCTCGTTCTCGCTTTATCAGGGAACAGGGTTACAGCCAAGTAACACGAGACGTTCCCTTTCAAAAGCTACACTCGATGCTGCGTGAAAACGCTATGGGAACGAGAATACCAACGCCGCCGCACTGCAAGTGTCTGGACCCCCAGGTTGTGTAGCCTGTGCGCACAAGCCGAGGAGGTCTCAGACCTAGCTCTGGGATGCTGACTCAAGGATCCGCGAACCCGGAGTAGCATTGACATCCAGACTATAAAATCTAACAAACGTGTGTGGAGAGGACCAGCCCGCCGCATCACACACCTGCTGCAGGGGGACGCCTCTTGCCAAGGCAATTGATGAGGCAATCCCCCTGGTTGAGTGAGCCCTGATTCCCAGAGGCGAAGTGTGACCACGCGCCTCATAGGCTAGGGCAATGGCATCTCTCACCCATTGTGACAGAGTCTGTCTAGTGGCAGCCGCCCCCCGGTTGCGACCCCCCATGGCAAATAAAGAGCTGCTCTGACTTACGCCACTGGCTAG
Organism: Clarias fuscus; assembly: GCA_030347435.1. NCBI lineage: Eukaryota > Metazoa > Chordata > Actinopteri > Siluriformes > Clariidae > Clarias > Clarias fuscus. The sequence goes on from CM059218.1 coordinate 9,708,169, forward strand.
TGCGGTGGACGTAGATCCAAAGAGCACGTACTGGACACAGTAAGTGAAGTCTTTCCTGCTCCGGAGCTGTGAAAGGCGGAGGACAGAAGGCTTCGAGAACAACTGGGTGCATGGTCGAGAATGGAACCTTGGGAAGATAGTTCGGGTGAGGATGCAGAATAGCTTTGACTAGCCCAGGGGCAAAGTCTAGGCAGGATGGGGAGACTGACAGAGCCTGCAGATCCCCAATCCTCTTCAAAGAAGTAATAGCTATAAGAAAAACCATCTTAAGAGACAGAAGCCTGACAGGCGCTGACTCTAGTGGTTCGAAAGGGGTGTCGGCCAGGCCTTCGAGTACGATGCGGCTTCAACCGTTTAGCTCCACGAATAAAACGGGCAAATAAATGGTGCTTGCCCACAGAAACCCCATCATTCAGAGCGTGACAAGCCGAAATAGCGGCTACGTACGTTCTGAGCGTACTAGGGCATAAGCCCGAGGACAACTTTTCTTGCAGAAACTCCAGCACTGAAACAATCTGGCAGTGAACTGGGTCTTCACTAGGTCTTGCTGGGTCTTGCTATGCACCAATTTTCAAATACACTCCATTTGAGGGCATAAGTTCCTCTAGTGGAGGGAGCCCTGGCACTTAAAATGGTTTCAGTTACAGAAGATCCATTCTCATTGGAATCACCCAGGGTGAGCCGTCGAGGAGAGATATTAGAGCCGAGAACCACACTCTGGTCGGCCAATGGGGCGCTATCAATAAGAGGCGCAAATCCTGTTGACGGATCCTCGCCAGGACTCCTGGGAGCAGAACTATAGGTGGAAACGCATAAAGGTGTAATCTGGGCCACGTGTGGGACATTGCGTCCAGACCCAGGGGAGCTGGAGGAGTCAGAAAGTAGTAAAGGGGGCATTGTGCTGCCTCTTATGAGGCAAAGGGGTCCACCTCTGCTACGTAAAATCTTTCCCAGATTTGACTGACTACTTCGGGGTGGAGTTTCCAGGCAATTGATGTGCCACGCGAGAAGATGACCTCTCCAGCTCCCTTGTGCTGGACGGCCATCCAAGACCGCACCCCAGCCCGTGAGGGAATGCGTCTGTCGTTAGCATCTTGCGATGACAAGACGGACCTAGAGTGGGACCCAAAGTCAGAAACTGGGGTCTGAACCACATAGAAAGGGTACGAAGCCCCCGGCGCGTAACCCTTATTAGCCTCTGGGGGTTGGCCCTTGAATGAAACCCCCTGGCTCTTAGCCACAGCTGAAATGCTCTCATGCGCAGAAGGCCCAAAGGTATCACCGTGGATGCAGCTGCCATGAGGCCTAAAGATTTCTGAAAGTGATTAACAGTGACCTTCTGGCCTAGCTTGATTTCCTTCAGGGTGTTGAGAATGGATTCGACACGAGCAGGAGACAGCTGTGCCCGCATTGTGACAAAATCCCATGTGACACCCAAATATGTTGTTCTCTGAACAGGAAGGAGAACGCTTTTTGTGGCGTTGAGTCTCAATCCTAAAGAATGAAGATGGGCTAGGATGACATCCCGATGTCGAAGCGCTAGCTCCTGAGACTGGGCCAGAATCAGCCAGTCGTCTATGTAATTCAAAATATGGATGCCCTGGAGTCGTAAAGGAGCCAGAGCTGCACCCATGCATTTTGTATATGTGCGGGGTGACAGAGCTAGGCCAAATGGAAGGACCCGATACTGGTAAGCTTCGCCCCCAAAAGCGAACCTCAGGAACTTCCTGTGCTGTGGCAATATTTCTATATGGAAATATGCGTCCTTGAGATCGATTGTCACAAACCAATCCTCTAGTTGGATTTGAGAAACAATAATTTTGACAGTCAACATTTTGAATCTGGATTTCCTGAGATAGCGGTTCAAACCGTGAAGATCCAAGATCGGACGCAATCCCCCCCCCTCTCTTGGGCACCAAAAAGTACCGACTGTAGTAGCCCGACTCTCTGTCTGGGAGGGGAACATGTTCTATGGGCCCTTTGCCCAGCAGAGTCTGTAACTCCTGGGCCAGCAGATGTGCTCGGTCCGGTTTCATGGAAGTGGAGACCACGCCGTTGAAACGCGGAGGACGATGTGCAAACTGAATCCTGTAGCCTGTGCCTACAGTCCTTTGTACCCAAGGAGATACACCTGGCAGTAGTTTCCACCCCCTGGGGGGAGACACCCCTACGGCCCCAGGCGCACGAACCTCAGGGCTTCTTCTTTGAAGAGAGAAAGCTCCTCAGATCCGGTCTTTTCGAAGCAGATTTCTGAGAAGAGCGGCGAGCCCCACCCCAGTCTTTACGAGGGGGTGCGCGGCTGGTCACGCTCTCCTTCTGCACCTCACGCCTGATAGGGGCCAGATCTGGCCGGGGCGGTCCCGGTTCTTGAGCACAGCGGGGAAGAAACCTCCCAAAGGCCTGTTCATATAGCTTCGCCTCCCGAAACCTAGTGGCGACGGAATTAACAGCGTCGCCAAAGAGGCCGGAAGGCGAGACGGGGGCATCAAGGAGGACAGCATGATCCTTATCCTTGATGCCCGTGAGGTTCAGCCACAGATGCCTCTCCGTGGATACCATGGCAGCCATAGAACGGCCCACAGCACGGGCCCTCTGCTTGGTTGCACGGAGAGACAGGTCTGTGGCTCGGCGCAGCTCTGCAAACGCCCTGTCATCAATAACCCCGCCGGTGATCAGGTCCTTCAGCAGGTCAGCCTGGTAAGCCTGCAAAACCGCCATGGTGTGCAGTGAAGCACCAGCCTGACCTGCTGCCTGAAAAGCTTTCCCCACCAAAGCAGATGTCAATCTACACGGCTTGGAGGGGAGAGTAGGCTTTTTCAGGGAGGATTATGTCCCAGGAGAGAGATAGCCCGCAAGCGTCTCTTCTATCTGGGGCATCATCATATAACCGCGTGCTTTCGCATCAACGATATTCGAATAAGTCGAAGTCGATGGCACAATAACACGCGATGAATACGGCTTGCTCCATGAAAGAGTTAATTCATCATGGAGGTCACCAAAGAAGGGGAGAGAGAGACGTTGAGGCTCCTCCCCCCGGCCAACCAACAGAAACCTGTCGTCCAATCTCGAACGCTTGGGGGAATCTCGCTTCTGCGGCCAGTCGATATGCAATCGCTCGACCGCACGCGTTATAACCTCATTATAATGAATAATTCCTCATAAGCTCTGTCAGCACTGGAGAAGCGTTGTGAGGAGGCTACTTCTATGGAAGCGAGAGAGGAGGATTCTTCCGCTCCTTCAAAAGAAGCGCCGGAGCGCGCTTGCAAAGCGGAAGCTAAAACTTCCTGATCCGGAGAGAGCGAGAGAGAAATTGGAAATTCCATCTCTTGCGCGTCTGCCAGATCAGCATGCAAGCCCCAGGAATGCGCCGCGGCTCGCGGTTTCTCTTTAAAGAAAGCGAGCCGCGCGCGAAGCACCTTAATAGGGAGAAGATCACAGTACTCACAGTCTCCCTAAAGCCCGAGGCGAGCGTGTCTTCCCCCAAGCACTCGAGACAAAATTCATGAAGATCGCCCTCCGAAAGCAATCTCTTAAGCATCTCCGCCATATCGGTGAGTTAATGCTGTTATTTTATTTTTGCTTTCGTTATGGCTTGCACATGCACACGCAAACACAAAGCGGTCCTGAAGACAAAAAGATCTGAGGATGTTTCCGGTTCACTTTTATTTATAACCTGCAGGTGCACCTTATTCGGTGACGTCATGCCTGGCAGAGGTTATAAGCCGAAGGTATTCGGCGGTTTTGACATCCACAGGCTTCACAACCGGGCAACAAAGAGATGTTCCCATAGCGTTTTCACACAGCATCGAGTGTAGCTTTTGAAAGGGAACATATGCTGATAAATTTGGGATTCACTTGAGAACTTCAAGTGGAATGTTGTCTGGATCTGCTGACTTTCCTGAAAGCATCTTAAATGCAAATTTGCTGTCTGGTTTGAATGTTCTAACGAAATATTTTTAAAAACATATGGAGCCTCTGTGATAAAGTTGTGCTTCTAATACTGTACTGTAGGTCAGTTAAGGAGCTCGTGGAAATGCTGTGCACATCTTTTTAATTAATCATATTCCCTTGTTAAAATGTTCCCTTCTTTGTCTTTTATTTGGTGGTCTGTAAATTCTTCATCTAGTTTTTTGGTGGTGTCATTAATTAGCATCTTATAAAACTTAGTATACTACATGAAGAAATATCCTAAAGTACCTACATCCATGTGCACTTTACACAATACAATAAATAAGGATAATATTAATAGAAACGATGAATGATACCGTTACTTGGTCTCGCACATCTATTTATGAAAAAAAATTATAATAATTAAAAAATAGCTTAGTTGAAAATGGCTTAGGGGTTAGCGCTGTCGCTTTGCACGTCCAGGGCATAGGTTCAATTCCCACTTTGGGGTCTCTGTGTGCATGGAGTTTGCATGTTCTCCCTGTGCTTGGTGTTTTCTCCGGGTACACTGGTTTCCTCCCATAGTTCAAAGACATGCAGATTAGACTAACTGTAATTCCAAATTGCCCTACGATGGATTGGCACCCCGTCCAGGGTGTACCCCGCCTTGTGCCCTAAGTCTCCTGGGATAGGCTCCAGGTCCCCGCGACCCTATACAAAGGATAAAGCAGTATAGAGGATGAATGAGTGAGTGAGTGATTGAGTGTGTTTTGTGCAGCCTGTACTTTTAGTATGCTTATTAGGCCCAACCTCCCTTCCGTGGCACTGAAATCGTGTGACCTGAGACCTTATATTTTACTTCAAAACAACCATCATGGCGAACACAGAGCCAGCTCACAAAAAAAGACGCAAGCTTTTTACAGAATTTGCAAAGAAACACTTTGTTGTTTTTCTTGTTTGTTTTGACACCTTGTCATGTTGCATTTGCATGCTCATTAATATTCATTAGTGTCTGCCAAAGATGGGCATGAACACAGGATCAGCCTTGTTTGTGTTCAGTTATGTCAATGTTTATACAACAGATTGTATTTGCTATCTCTCTTAATTTTAACATACTGTACATGTTTGCACATGTAATATAAATTATGAGAACCATGTATGGTCTGTGTCAACCTTTAAATGTCTTCAAAACTTTTTGCAAAACTTTAGAAGGCATAGTTAAAAAATAGCCATTACTTTCGGACAATACTGTATGTGTGAGATCAAAAAAAGTCTTTCCATACATAAATCATTCAAGCATTAAAAAAAAACAACTAACTTAAGGCATGAACCAGTGAGAAACAGGAGCAGATGATGGCAGACGATCAGGATGGTGATTGGTATACTGGTCATGCTGAATGCTGAGTGGTTGGAACGGATGAGAGGGGAAATGACATTGCTGCTGACGCTGTTACATGAACAACAGATTTTAAATGATATCTTTAGGCACATTTGTTCCAATTAATTTAATTTAATTATTTAATATGAAGAAATGAGCGGTGCCAATATTTTTACACAGTACTGTACAGGATATTACCAAGTTTATGCTCCAAGTTTGTTTGATTGGGAAATGTGCAAAAGAGGCACAACATTCATGTATGAAAAATCCACAGTTTTCAAAACTTAATAGACAAGAAAATGTCTTGTTTTTTATATCTAATATAAAAACGAATATGGCTTACATATATGTGCATTGTTCCAGAAGAGTAAGTGACACTAGATTGAAAGGGTTTGTACTGTAGTCACAACGAGTGTCAGATGGGCTTTTAGTCACCTTACAGTATGTGATGGTTTATTTTTAAGGCTCTCACACAAATTGACCACAAAGTGTTCCACAAACCTCTCTGCCTGGGCACAGTACAAACATTTCTGCCTCAAGTGACACATTTATTCATGCACATCATGTCCTGTCTTTTTTGTTGTTTTTTTCAGTGTAGTATCTCATGAAATTGACCTGAATTGCCTGAATTGTTTCCCTGCATGGTATTTTATGGTGAAGTTTAAATGAGCTTAGTTCAAAATATGGAGCATAATAAAGAATGTCTCTGACTCATTTCCAAGTAGCCTGTCTATGAGATAAAATGTTTTTTATTTTCTTGAGTGCATGTAATAGCTTTTATGGGTGGGATTTAGTGTTCTAGAGCCAATCATAACCCATAACCCTGTATGGAGGGTTTGTATAATTTGTTAGTAAGAGCCTCATGTTTCAATTTGCTGACTCATCACATTATGATGCAAGGTTGCTGAAACATTTCTTTTCCGACTTCAAAGCATTTATGTACATTTGAATAAGCTGTTTTTGCCTTTGCTTCCACTCTTATGTTTCTCATCTAATTGATTTTTCTCATTCTTTATGTATAGCTGTTTCCCCCAATACTTCAAGTGTTGTTTTTTGGTGAGTCTGTTGGTGAAGTCTTGAAGTTTTCTGATGTATTTCTTTATCTCCGCGGCTATTCACTTTATATTGTATTTTTCTAAATGTAGCTTTTTGGCTCTTAGTTGGTACTCAGATCTAGTATACTGTATGTGTCTCTTTTGCACTGTGTCCGAAAACGTCTAAACTTCTATGTGTATATATTCTATCTGGTTATTTGTGAATTTTGGTGAGATCCATGTTACTTGTTACCTCATTCAATTCTCCAAGCATGTTTGCCAATCACTAGTCCAATTTTGGTGCCTCTTGGCTCAGCAAATAAGTGAATTAGGCCCCAAGCACTATGACATGAGCCCTATGTCATCATAGTGGATGAGGGCCCTCTGGTCCTTCTAAGGATTTTTTTCCCCACCATTTGGGGTTTTTTGTGGGTCTTAACATGCTCCAAATCTTGTGAAAATTTCCAAAACAGGCTGCTGCTATTAGGATGCCTGAGAATCTGGGCGCCGGGCATGGCAAGGGGTTTTGATGCAGAGCTCATACACATGTCAGGAAGACTGTTATTTTGAGTTGTTTGCAAAATTCACCCAAAGGAATTTGATACACTCTTCTTAGGGGATTTATACAATCGCCACCCAACCGGGCCTATGTGATCTCAAAACTTTGAGAATGCAAAATTGCAGAGGGATTTTTGATATCTCAAAAGGGTAAGTCGTGACTATGCCTTAAACTCATGCTGCAAAGTAGTTAACTTTGTGTGGCATCATATTAAGTGACATCACATTGAGTTACATCATAGTGTGATGCTTTTTTTTTCCAGTATCTGGTCTTTTTGAAGATCTTAACATAAAATTCCCCCTTTTTTCCAGAATTATGTTATAATGGTATTGGCATGCCCCCTATCATTGCTTACAACTATATTTTGTCTTTTTTTTTAATCATCTAATTTGTTGATTTCATTCTATGAAATGCTATGATCAGTCTTGAGCTGGCTGATGCTCAATAGATCATGGTTACTGGATGGTACATCATTCTTTAATTTCATCTTCCAAAAGTGGATGTTGATCTGGCAGGAATGAAGAGGTGTCAGCGGTGCAGAGTCTAAGCTGCATCATTGCTTGTTTATGTGGCATGCCTCTTTTGTCAGAGTCAGTGTTTTGTTTAGAATTGATCAATTGATTTTCAGTTGGCGTTACCCATTTACAACAATGTAGGATTTGATTTTTAAAAAACTCATTCTATTCCAAAAAAAAAAAGAATTTAAAAAGAAAAAGGAGAGAAGCCCGTCTCCTCCATGGACATTTCAATGTTAATGAGGAACATCTGCCATACAAGTCCCTACTGTACTGTATGTACTGTAAGCTGGTACTATAAAAACAATAATGTATTAAAATAGTGCATTAATATGAACCTGTGATTTCTCTTGGAACTAGAAATATCTGAGCTGAGTTAATTTCTGACTTTTACCACAGAACTGGAGTTATTTATTACAATATGTTCAAATTTACACCCTTAAAGCAGGAGTCAGCGATTCTAACTGAATAAACTTTTTGTCTAATTCAGCATATATCTCCTCACGGTCTGGTAGCTTTGTGCTGATAAAAAGAAAATATGGTGTATGCAATGAAATGAGAACATGATCTAAAAAAAGACTTATAATCGCTTCTAATAAGTATGAAACAGGAAAGAAATGAAGATATTATACACTGATTATAAAACATTAGAGGACCACAGTGAAAATTTTGCTTTACTGCATGCTTATTTAGAGTCTTTCAACAGCATGAATGAATGAATGAAATACAGTGACCTGATGTGAGAAAAATGCACTCATCAAACCGAACACAATGACAGTATAAACACACACACACACGGATTAGGGGTTAATGAAAAAAGTGATAAAATCAACAATTCCAGCCTCTGAAAACCGTCAGAATTTTTTTTTCTTCCTCGATGACCTCATGTTAAATATGGCCTTGCTTTATGAAATACTAAAAGCATTCCTTATTTAAAAAATATACACAACCTTTTTAACCATATCTTTAATTCCACGGTGTTGACTACACAACCTTGCCTTTTAGCAGGTTTTTTTTGTGTCCAACACAAAATCTTAACATTAAATTGCGCAGTGATTTGGATTAAACTTATGTCCTTACTTCAAATATGAATTTTTCCTTTTTTTTTTTTTGTTTAAAGTTGATTAATGTGTATGCCATGTGCTTCTTATATTGTGTATTTATTTATTTTTCTAGTTGAATGTCTTCATTCCAAAGCAAAGCCACTGTCTATGCCACCATCTGTCTCCCATGGAGCAACATACAGTACACAGTAGTTTGGATGAGATATTCGGTCTTGTCACATTCAGGGAAAGGCAGCAGTGCTCGTATTTCAGCACCAATTCATCACTTCACTCTGGCGCAATGCCCTGGCCTTCTGCTCCATGTTTAATTGGCAGCTCACTGTCACTTGGGCTGACCTCCAGGGTCTTCTCTCTCAGCAGGCTTTCTACTTTCCTGAACACTGAATTTTCTTTGTGCTTCTCTAGCAGCCTGGTCACCTCCTGTCAAAAAAAAAAAAAAAAAAAAAAAAAAAAAATATATATATATATATATATATATATATATATATATATATATATATATATACATACACACACACACACACACACACACACACACACACACACACACACACACACACTATATATATAAAACTATATTAGTCATTCTGTAAAATCACAACCTGCTTTCAGGTGACACTACACCTCTTAAATGAACGTCCCAGCTTTCAGCATGGTACCTTACATCCAGACAACGAAGCAGAGGTTACATTTAATTGGCTTACATTTAGGTTCTCAGACACAGTTCCTGAGTCATGCTTCTGTACTCTCTCAAGCACCAGGCTATTAATAGCTGAGTCAGTGATTTGTTTCTTGTCTTCAGCTGAATCAAGCTCGAGTCTGGCATGGAACAACTCATTTAGACACACTTGTATGACCTGTAGCATAAAAACAAAAGCAGAATTGACATCCCAAAATGCTAAGAAAATAAATGCATATACATGGGTGTATGTGCCTGACTTGTACCTTAAAGAAAGCCCTTTGGAAAGCAACAGTTGGGTCAAAACTCAGTTGGCCGGTGGATATGTGAGCCGCACAGTGCAGAAGCAATAGAGAGAAAGATCCTACGGACTGCAGCCTCTGCTGGCGCACGTACAGAGTACTATCCGTCTCCTACAGACACATTAACAATTATGTCTTGCCTTTATGCAAGAGATGTACCGCTGAGACAAATGTTTCTAGGCATATATTAATACAATGATACAAGTTCAATGATCCCATAGTAATTTCCAGACTAATAATTATTTCCCATGTATATACTGTATAACTGGGCTTGTGTCTTTACTTCAAGCTGTTGTTGAACCGTGAACTTAACTCCGTCCCTCCCACAGAATTCTAAGCCTCATCTTTTTTTTTTTTCCTTAAAAGACGAATCACAAGGCATATAAAGTTTCAAAAGGAAAGCCAAGGTCAGTTGAAGTAAAGAACTATGTTTTTCTTTGCAAGTACTTAATGTACTTTGCAAGCGCATACTGTAAATGTTTGACAGCATATTTTCATGTAACATGAAGATTTCTGCTAAGGAGCAGAAAAAAAAACAAAGTGCATTTCACTACAGAACGAATAGTGGAAGAACAAAGTAGAAGTGGCTGAGTGGTTAGCACGGTGACCTTACACCTCCAGGGTCCGGGTTTGATACTCAGCCAGGTTTGATGCATGCCTCTGTACGCATAGTTTGCATGTTCCCCTCATTATTGGTGGATTTCTTCCAAGTGTCTAAAAGACATGCATATTAGGCTAATTATGTGTTCCCAAATTGCCCGTAGTGTGTGTGTGTGTGTGTGTGTGTGTGTGTGTGTGTGTGTGTGTGTGTGTGTGTGTGTGTGTGTGTGTGTGTGTGTGTGTTTGTGTGTGTGTGTGTGAGTCAGTGTGTGCCCTGCCCAGGTTGTACCCCGCCTCGTTTCTTGGGATAGGCTCCCCGTGACCTTGTATACAGGATTAAGCGGTAGAGACGATGGGTAAGTGAGTGACTTGATAAAACACAAGACAGTTTGCAATTTTGCAAAAAAAATTCCAAAAAAACTCCCTGCTACATACCATCTCTGACCAGACCACCTGACCTTTTTCAATTGCTTCAAAGTCCAATCTTTATGCTCCCTAGAAAATTGAATCCTCTTTTCCACATGTTCTTACTGTACTTTCAGTTAAACAGAAGCTGTAATGTTTACTGTCATTTTTTAAATAGTGCAACTTCACCAACCGTTAAAATGACCTCATTTATGTTTTTTTTTTTTTTAATACATTCCTTCCATGAAGCTGATGGATCTGCACTATCCTTCCAGGTTAACCCAATCCCTGTACCTCTCTAGGTGGTTGTCTCTAGCGGTTTCATTTGCTTGATTCAAATGCCAAAAGTGTTGATTTTTTGGGCCAAGCAGTGTAGTGTATAACTACATAAAGCAAAATATAGTCATAAGGTTGTGTACTGTAACTGCAGTTGACACTCCTCTCATTCCCCAGGACCTGGCTGCACAGTTTTTTTTTTAATAATAATTTGTACTTACAAAAAAGCTGCTTATAAATGATGGCTTTAATGATGGATTAAAATAATTAAAATCAAATCCTGCTTATGTATTAGTAAAATGATTTCATCTTAATGTCACTCACTCTCACTTACTCATCGTCTATAGCGCTTTATCCTGTATACAGGGTCGCGGGGGCCTGGAGCCTATCCCAGGAGACTTAGGGCACGAGGCGTGGTACACCTTGGACAGCGTGCCAATCCATCACAGAGCACACACACACACACATACTATGGCAATTTGGAAACAGCAGTTAGCCTAATCTGCATGCATTGGACTATGGGAGAAAACCCCAAGATACACCAAGAACACTATGCACACAGAGGCAGGAATCGAACCCGGACACTGGAGGTGCAGGGCAACAGTGCTAACCGCGTGCCACCGAGATTAATTGAATTTAAATGATCATATAAGTGGATTGTAAAATGATCGAAGGAATGATTTTTGAATTGCCACTGAAAACCTGGAACAGTTTGCTTTGATGTCAATGGGTGAATCTCTCCTGGCCATCCATTTTCTATTTACCTGAAGCATTTTAACAGTGATGCCAGCTGACTGTCAGCAGTTTACATAATTTACATAATAACTGCTTGCTTAGGCATGTTGTGGGAAGCCTACAAGAACTCACAATCTTTACCACTGGGCCACTCGGAGACCCCAAAATTCCCATAGGACTAAGTTTTATAAGTTCTCTAAGAACTGTATAGTCTTGCAAAATGACTCAAGATGCATGGGGCAGTGGTGGCTCAAACAGTTTAGGGTCTGGGCTCCTGACTGGAAGGTTGGAGATTCAAAACCCAGCACTTTCAAACCTGCCTCTGTCGAGCCCTTGAGCAAGGCCACTGAAATTATCTGTTCCAGGGACACTGTATCCTGGCAGACCCTGTGCTCTGACCCCAGTTTTAGCATTCTGCATAAAACTTTTACCCCTAACAAATTAGTTCTATAAAACCATTTCTACAGCCTGATCCTTGAAAAAACGAAGGATAACCTGCATTAGTGTAGCAGGGGATTATATTGAAAGATAAAGGTAGATTTTATTCTCATAACTGTTATTCTTCACAATCAAAAGTCTTGTAGAAACTTAAAATAGATTAAATATAAATTCCATCATGGTAATTGAAACATTGGTGTAATATAAAACATGTGTGCGCTATTAAAAGCTGTATCTAAGCTGTCACACGGGACAGGCAGGGTTTTTACCCGTGGTTCATTCTTCATCTTCAAAACAAACATCCAATATTATTACATGCTTACTTCAGCCATACCTGGTAGTAAAAGGAATTGCGGAAGGCATTGCAGCAGTAGTTATTTGTAGGCAGACTTGAAGCAATGTGTAATTTCACTGCTGGTGCCTAGAAGGTAGAGACCCAAGCATAACTAATCAGAGTTCATTTCCAATACATCAGCCATTCCAATATGTCATTGTTCATTGGCTGTAAAATAAAGCTCACAATAAATTAAAATGCAGAAGTGTGCGCGCGCGCGCGCGCGCGTGTGTGTGTGTGAGAGACAGAAATAAGGAGATTCAAACCACTCTGTGTGTGTGTATCAGTTGGAGAAGCAACTGGCCGTGCTGGTAGATCAGAAACTCCCGTGGGTTAAGATCGTCCGCACTGACTTTCACAAGCTCTCCCTCGCAGTCCCACTGCGCATCCAAAAAATCGATAAAGGGGCAACCTGATCCTACAGCGCAAACACACCATGCTCAAAGCATTCATCGTCAATTAAGGAGACCAACTTCTAATAACTACAAGGTACAGCAAACGTTTTATAATCCAGCAAGTGGTCAAAAAGAGTCTAGGGACTGACCCGCGTGCTCGCCGCTCAGCAGGCCTGTGTTCTTTGCTTGAACTTTGAGTGCCTCTTCCACCTCTTGGATAAGATGGAAGAGCGGAGAGAGCTCCAGGACACTACCCCATTCCTCGTCTGGATGATGTAGTTAAGCACAAGGCAATATTAATCATTCTTTTGTAATCAAATTTTACACATTTTCGCACATTGACAATGTGTTCAATCATCTTGAATTTTAATTACTATTGGAAAGTGCTTTAAAAATGCAAGAATCATGGGTGAAAGTAGCATACAGTGTAACCTTGGATTACGAGCATAATTTCTTCCGGAAGTGGGCTCGTGTTCCAAAACACTCGTAAACCAAATCATAATTTTCCCATAAGAAATAATGAAAACTCAAATTATTCGTTCCACAGTCCCAAAAATTAAATACATAAAAATAATTAATACAATCTATAAAATGAAAATAAAACAAATTAATCTCCACTTACCTTTAAAAAAAGTTCAAATAAATCCTGACAGATAAGTGTTTCCGTTGGTGCACGCCAGTGTGTGTGTTTTGTTGTGAAACTTAAAAAGCGAGGTGGGGAGAGGGAGGAGGAGTGTTACTGTGTAAAACGAGGTGAGGGAAGGGGCTAATTCCACACACACACACACACACACACACACACACACACACACACACACAATGGAAACACACGTTTTAACAGGAAAAAAGGAAATCTGTCTGAGACTGGCGTGAGCGCATACTAAGGGAATCACTGCGATAAAGTAAAAAAAAAAAAAAAAAAATGAACCAGCACCTTACCTTTGAAAAGAATCGCGACAGAGCAGAGTTTCTGTGTGTTTGTGAAGCCGGGGAGGGGGTGAAAGGGCAAGAGAGCGTCTGTGCGTGTGTCAAGGTGTTTGCGTGTGTGTGTGTCTCGGTGCCAAATTACGCGCACGCACACACATAAGAGACGCTGAAAGAATTTTGCAGCGCAAGAGTGACGCTCGGTGTCAAAATAAGAGTCGCATGCGTGATACATGATACTCGGTGCTCGTAAACTAATACTTGCTAAAACTAAAACTCGGTTTCCGATTAAAAATTTATAAAAAATCTTTGCTCGGTTTGCGGAACACTCGTAAACCACGTTACTCGCAATCCGAGGTTCCACTGTACTATTAAAATATTCAGCGGTGATGCACAGTACTGAAAAGAGGGAAGATCAGCTACCTGCCAAAACCCACATTCTCCACCAGTCACGGTAGCACTTTCAACCAGAAAACACATCTGATAAAAAGTTATGTCACCTTAAGCACCCCTCCCCTTCCTGTATTGCTTCATATTTAGATCTTTCATTACTGCTGGTTAATGTGAGCACGAGTTTCCACCAACACTCTGACAAATTCCTGACTCATCTCACCACTTTGTTCATGACCAGCGCGAGCTACAAAGCTAACTAGCTTCTAACACGAGGCTGAAGCCCAAATCTCTCTCTCTCTAAGCTCTGAACTAGGGCACTACTTGCTGTGTGGAACAAGGGATTACACAGTGCACTAGCTTTCTATGTTATGCTATTTTAGTTAGCTGAGGCTGTTTCAAAGAGGAATAAGAGAAGATATAAAGAGAAAGATTATATTTATGGGACTGTCTGTGGTATATTCTCCCCACATATTTGGTCACACAGCACCAACATTTTAAACCCACTTTTAACCCTGGCAAAGACCTAAAGTTTCAGCCTATTGAATCAGCCAAAACAGTATTGGTACTGATTTTATTATTTTTATGTGATACATATAATACAGAAAATGTGCACTCCAAAGAATCTACTTCCGAAGCATATGTAACATAAAACTTCATAAAACTGCTAACTTCAGCCATTTTGGAGAGATGATTTTACACATGGCCCAAAAATGGCTATTTTTCAGGATTATACTGTCTCGCTTCAAACAATAATCATTTAAAATGCAAATTTCTTAATAAGTATGGATACTAAAATTGGTGTAAGCTTCTAGAAGCATATAGCCTGTAAAAATTGGTGCTTAAATTAAAGCATACCATGAAAGAAAAGAAAAAAAGTCAAATTCATGTTGCAATTTAGCATCTTAGCAATTTAGCATTTTTGAATTATACCCTTTTTCAGGTTGATGTCTTTTAATGTTTAATCTAAATTGGTCAAGTTTCATCTGAATGACAGTTAAGATCATTGAAAATTTTGATCTAAAAAAAAAAAGTTACGGACACTACATAAAAGGGTGTGAAACTGTATTTAGCAAATGTCTTTTTATTTTATAAAAAATACAAATGTGTATGAATATTTAGAATATTTAGAAAAAATAAAGCAAGATTCAGGAGGTAAGAAGAATTAGGTATTATATAAAATTGCATTATATGATCCTATCTGAAAATTCTAATGAAATATTTCCATTCTTCTTTAGTCTTTTACAAATGGAAAATATACCTACCTGACAGTTTGGGGATTGTCATGTGCATGGGAAACGGTGTCTCCTTGAGATTCTGGGCTTCTGAATGAGCACAATGTAATGACGGTTAGCTGACGCGCTTGTCACTAGAGATTTGATGGTCAGAATCTTGCCTTACCCTGATACTGAGCAGGGCTTACATCCTGTTCTCTGCGGGTAGGGGATGTACCGTACAATGCGGCTTTCAATCCATTCAGCTCGCTCACAGACGAAGCCTTTTCGTGATCTTTCAGTGATTGAGCAGAAACTGCTGCACAGCAAGACAGATTGGCATCTGTGCACCAAAAATCTAATTAATATCACAATGGCCAGCTAGAACGCAACACCTTACAGAGCAAAGATGAGGAAAATACAAAAACTGCTGCTCTGACAAGTTTAACTCATTCATACTTTTAATACCTTTAGCTACAGGGACTGACTCAGTCCATGCTCTTGAGCTTGTGTCCGTCTCAAACACATGCTTCATTGGCAGGTCTGCAAAAAAAAAAAAAAAAAAAAAAAGAGAGAGAGAGAGAAAACATATTAAAGACTTATAAAGAAAGCAGGACACTAATTTCCATTTCTATGTCGACTTTTGTTGTACCGGAGCTCTGCTGGCTCTGAGCGCTGGTGAAGAGACTGGAAAGTTTGCCATCCTTGAGCAGATGAATGAGGCACTCCAACTGAGGGAGCATCTTCTGCTGAGTCATGGCCATTGCTTTCAGAGGGTTTCTTCTGCTTCTGTGTTGCACCATACGATAATCCTTATATGAGAAGGACCCTAATAATATGGCCTATTGAAAGCGGAAAACATGCATATAGAACTTGTGTGTCTGATACAATGCTATCTATAAAGCAACTCTGGTTCATCCATACAATATGCTGATGTGTGAAATCCTCTCAAAGTGCAATCAGCCTTGACTGAGCTCAATGAGAGTCTAGTGTGGCGTGTTTAACACGTTGGTGCGCATATGTGTGTGTGTGTGTGTGTGTGGTGTTTTACCTCTGCAGTATCAGCACGGAGCTGGCTGAGCTCACAGGCCCAGTGCACTGAAGAAAGAGCAACGTCCAGCTCGGTGTATCTCTGCTTTAATTGCTCCCACAGCTCCTTCTGCCTTGGCCGTTCATCCTTCAGTACGTGTTCATCCTGTAACAAGTATGCAGTATATCTGTGCTTACTACATTGACTTGCTTTATAGCTTATTAGTAACGTTGAAAAGGCTGGAGAGGTTTACAGTAACCTGCTTGTTTTGGTGTAGCATAGGTTTCTTGAATAAACTTAAATAAAGTAGAATCAAAGGAATGCAGAGACCGAGAGTTTATCTTTTTTCTTTTAACAAAGCACAAAACACTAGACACAATAAGATGCTTTTGGTTCAGACAGAATGTCAGACTTTAGGGAGACTTTTCTTATTTACATTTTAAGATGTCATGTCATTGTTACCCTTTCATATAAATGCAAAGAAATACATGAATATTAGGGATGCAAATCATCACCAAAGGACCACACAGTATGATATTATTATTATTATTATTATTATTATTGTGTGTCAATTAAATTTGTATTGCGATGGACTCTAGAGTAGTGGAGGCGTTTTCTCTGGAGTGACGAGTCACGCTTCTCTTTCCTGGAAATCTGATGGACGAGTCTGGGTTTAGCGGTTGCCAGGAGAACGGTACTGGTCTGACTGCATTGTGCCAAGTGTAAAGTTTGGTGAAGTTGTTTTTGAGGAGTTGGGCTCAGCCCCTTACTTCCATTACTTTGTAGGAACCCTTTGGGGATGGCCACTTCCTGGTCCAACACAACTGCGCACCAGCAACATCATATTAAACCCAATGGATAGGGTTATACGGCATATATATACACACACACACACACACACACACACACACACACACACACACACACACTATACCCACTATTGCAGTACAGTGTATATATACACACATACTACTGTATATATACACACAAAAGTATATTTTGTGTTGCCAAATGTATTTCCATATCTACATGCACACACAGGATCCACCTGCAGGATTATAGAGAAACGGCAACATTTTGCCACCTCAAATGCAAGCATCTGTTACTGTACCTATAATAAAACTGTACAGTTGGCATGTCTGAACATTGCAGGTATTTGTGAAAAAATTATTTGGGGAACGCAAGATGACAAAAATTCCAAAAACCATCTTGATGTGTTCTGTCTGTTTGTTTGTGCACGCATTACATTAAAACTGCTGAAGGAATTTTAATGGAGCTTGTACAGGTGTATTTGGCCAAACTTGTGGTAACATACTATACAGTATAGGCTTTGTTTCATCACAATCGGCCCACGGGAAGAGGAAATATGCTACTTTGAAACTTAAAGGGAAATTGCCCTTATATCATATAAAAAAATTAATAAATCTTTAAAGAAAAAGAAAAATTCAACAGATGATGCTGTACATTTTTTAATACTGGCTTATGAGTGTGCAATTAAAATCTACTTATTAAATTCAATCGACACCTTCACGATACCACATAAAACTTTTAGTTCATTCCAAAATTCAGCAGATGGTATTATAAAATTTTTAAAACACGCTTATGAGTGTGCAATTAAATTCACCCAAACAAAATCACAGGACAGCTAGTATATAAATAAAAGCAGAAAGAAAGAAAATACAGACCAAACGTTTGGACACACCTTCTCATTCAAAGAGGTTGAATTTGTATTATGGCAAAAAAAAAAAGCAGCTAAATGAAGAAAAAAAAAAACGAGTGGCCATCATTACTTTAAGAAATGAAGGTCAGTCAGTCCGAAAGATTGGGAAAACTTTGAAAGTGTCCCCAAGTGCAGTCACAAAAACCATCAAGCGCTACAAAGAAACTGGCTCACATGCGGACCGCCCCAGGAAAGGAAGACCAAGAGTCACCTCTGCTGCGGAGGAGAAGTTCATCCGAGTCACCAGCCTCAGAAATCACAGGTTAACAGCAGCTCAGATCAGAGAGCAGGTCAATGCCACACAGAGTTCTAGCAGCAGACACATCTCTAGAACAACTGTTAAGAGGAGACTGTGTGAATCAGGCCCTTCATCGTAGAATATTTGCTAGGAAACCACTGCTAAGGACAGGCAACAAGCAGAAGAGACTTGTTTGGGCTAAAGAACACAAATCTCTTTGAATGAGAAGGTGTGTCCAAACTTTTGGTCTGTACTGTATATATATATATATATATAGTATTCCCATTTGCTTGTTTCCTTAGCAAAGCTCAAAAGGCAGGTAAAAATGGTCACCACAGCATCAAATAAGCCCTGTGATAAGCCTTGTCCTAACTGAAATAGTATTGTAATGCAAGAAACTCGCCGACTACTGTAAGTATGTGAACATCAGACACGGCTGCTGATCCCTCTAGGAACAAAACCGTAAGCTATCATTTGTTGCTCGTTGTGGCAGGAACACTAAAAGCACAGAAGGCTCAGCTAGAACGGGAAAAGTTAGCCTCTTTAAATCATTGGAATGAAGATGGGTCATCAGCAGGCGAGAAAAACACGAGCTGTTAGCGCAACACAGAGAAATGAAGTGTAGAATTCAGAGAAGCTTAGTACAGCTGTCTCATATACAGACAGACCCTGATGTACTGCCAGTAGCTGCTTCTCATTCTCTAAACATGAATAATGAGCCTGCCTTAGTGGAGAGCGCTGACAACCTGGCATCTAAGTGTTCTGATGATCAGAAGTGCAGCTCAGGAGCAGCAAATGCTCTGAAGGCTGATATTAATGCTACGCTACTGAAACTGGATCTTTCACAGTTGAATGAATGCCTAACTCATTTCTTGGAATAGTTACTCAAGCGAGCGACTGGGCTATCTTACAAAGCATTGACTTCATTAAGGAGCTCTTATGCACACTCAGATGTGCAGTGATGCTGCAACGCGGGAAAAGGCCACGCATATTGGCTGCAGTGGCAGATGTAGAAACATTAAGGTTGAGTGCGTAGACACTAATGATCTCACTTACTATACAGGCAGGAACAGCCCGGAATGTAAATGTGTGCAGCATGCAGCCAAATATGAAGGAGCTGACATGGCTAGCATACTGTATGATACTATGGTCGATGTGCTGTTGAATTCTCAAATCTAATTGTATTAAGCTTGTTGTAATGTTGTATGAGTTCTATGGAAGATACTGGTATAAATGTTACTGCTGATTGGTGTATCGGGTGAACTGAACAACACCGACCAGCAAACTAGTGACAGGATCATGGGCTGACAAGCCAAAAAGGCCAGCCTGCCAGGTCCGATTCCACAGAAAAGCCAATGCAGCACAAATTGACAAAAAACGTCAATGCTGGCCACAAAAGAAAGGCACCAGAACACCCAGTGCACCACAACCTGCCTTGCATGGGGCCTAGCAAGCAAAGATCTCAAGGCCTCCGACCAAGCCTCCAAACTCTACTCAAGCACCCATGTGATGCACCAGACAAACAAGTCCAATCCATGAGGCTCCAACCAACAGCTGTCGATGTCCTGGTGCCAGACACCACAGCCCCTCCCTCAGAGCCCCTGTGGACCAACACCCTGGTAGCCCAAGAGGAACCCAAAACCTAGGTGTTTTAAACAGAAGGACAAAAACTTTAAACATCTAAAATGTCTGACCAAAAACAGTTGTGAATTCAGAAGAGGCAAATTATTGGCTTGCATCAAGCAAAGACGCCAACTAAGGAGATTTTTATTTACTGAAATTGGATTTAAAACTGACCCATGCATTGTTAAAGAAGGATAGTGCTGCAACCTGAAGTTATGTGGGAGAAATTTCGTCAGTAATAAAATCGATGAACGTAGATCAAACGGTTGGTAAAGGTTCATCATAAAAAAAAAATTGACATTTGAAATTACAACTATGGTTAATAGGAAAAAGTTCATGTGGTCCGAGGAGTCCAGATTTATTCCAGAGTGATGGGCATGTCAGAGTAAGAAGGGAAGTGCATGAAGTGATGCATCGACATGCATAGTCTGAACTGTACAAGCCTGGAGCATCTCTTTTTTTATCTCTTTTTGAGACAACCCTAAATTTACACGACATTGATTAATCTGTACAATGAGGACAGAACGATTGCTTTAAAAAAAATCCATGTTTTTTTTTTTTTCTTTTTTTTCTCAAAGGTGCAGAAGGTCTCGGATTTCCAAGTAAATAATGATTACTAAACCTGCTGCTAAGCAGTTTAAGCAAAATGTCATTTGAACACATGGAAATGTACACGGCCAAAACATGGTATTGGTGCTAAAAAGTCTCACCTTGGTGAAAAAGTGATTTTTCAGATATGCTTACATAACACCATTTTTCATAATACTTAAGGAATTTATCTCCCGATCCATGCTTAATTTTTTTGTAAATATGCATACACATTTATATGATATAAAAAGAAACACATTTGCTAAATACAATTTCATGCCCTTTTATGTAGTGTCTAACTTCTTTTGAATTGAAATCTTTCAAATGATCTTAATTGTCATTCAGATGAAACTTTACAATTTACAGTAGGTTTCACATGAAAAGACATAAACCTGATAAAGTGTATTATTCTACAATACAAAATTAAGATATTGCAGCATGTATCTGACATGGTTACGGACACTACAGATCTTTTGCTTTTTAAGCTTTTACCAAAAAACTATTTAAGCAATACTATACACTTCATCTGCTTCTAAAAGCTTACACCAATATTACTATGAATACACAAAGAAATATGAATAATTTGCGTTTTAAATTATTGTTGTTTGAAAAATGGCGAAGCAACATAATGTAACAAAAAATAAAAATCCGCATCAATACTGACATTATATTATAACATAATATTATAATATTGGCTGACATTTGTTTATCCAGCATCCATTCTGTTTGGGGAATCTCCATAGTAATATAGTATATAAGGAGTTGAGTGTACTATAAGTGTTAAAACTGACCTGTTGCTCATCACCCTGTGGTCTGGACTGATCTTGCTCCCACTGCTGCCTTGCCATAAATACACTCACTCTGTTTAACACTGAGGTCAGTTCAGCATGCCAGTCACGCTGCTGCTTCCACTCTTCATCATCACCTGGGCAAAGACGCACACAAGGATACTTAGTGTAATCAGTGGGATTCATGCTCTGTTGTAAACCCATCATTACCAGAGCTTCTCAGTAGTGTTTAGACATCACCTCCAGTAAGAGTGAGTAGAATGTGTCTGGGCAGCAAGAGCGAGAGCTCTGACTTCACAGCATTTCTTCTCTGAGCTTCTTTATAGACTGTCTCCTGAAGCTCTGCTGCTGCCTCCTTTATTTTCTTCTCGATGTCTGTCCACACAAGCTACGGTAACACACACACACACACACACATATATAATGATTAAGGCCTTTCCACTCACATTTAGCACCATCTCTTATCTATCAAGCCTGCTGTGAGCTTCACATGATCTGACTCCTCCTGAAGGGCTGTGTAAAGGCACTCCCGCAGAGTTCTATCAAAATCTGCCACCAGTTCCTCCTCCTTTACCCTCTGCTCTCTCCAGAACTGAGCCCTCATGCTGCACTCCTTCTGTAAAGCCTCTGCCTGAACCAAAGACACACATATACATCCTCTCAGCACATACAGCCTTTGAGAAATATATAAATGTAACTTAACCAAATTCGCTCACCAGCACAATGTCTGGAGTTTCCCTTATGTTCAGGCACTGGGACACGGTCACTGGGACTACAGTCCTGTTCCACACATCTAGTTGAGCTCCTACCACCGGGGCCACAACCCCTGTCACAGGGTCTACGGTCTGTGCCCCGAAGCGGATAGGAACCAGCCCTGGACACATTCATGCTCATGATGAGAAAGCAGGTTATATCATTCAGGTCAAACCCATAGACTTGAGTCAGCCATGCCACTCTGACATTACTTTAGCTTTCTTGTTTAAAAAAAAAAAAATCTATGGTGATTCAGCGATAATTTTACTATTTATTAAAAAACATCATGGGGGTGTCAGAATCAGAAATTCGTCACCTTTTCATAAGCAGTTCATGCGGGTTTGATTTCCAGTTCTGTATGCGTGAAGAAGTTTGCAAGTTCTTCCCATGCTTGGTGACAACTCCTGTTTCCTCCCACAGTCCAAAGACATCAGAGCAAGCTAATTGACTTTCCAAATTGCCAATAGTGCATATGTATGTGTGTGTGTGCATGATGTTAGATTGGCACCCTGTCCTGGGTTTACTCTACCTCATGGCCCATGTCCCCTGGGATGAACGGCAGGCCTCCCACAACCCAGTAGAGGATAAGCGGGTATAGAGAATGAGTGACTGAGCGAGCAGGAGAATATATTTTTCAGTCAGGTGGCTAGGTTCCTCAGGTTTTTTTTTTGTTTTTTTTTTGTTTAGTTTTGTTTAGAAAGCACTGTATGCCTCACCCTTGCCATCTGCATCTTCCATGGTTCCAGCAAGAGGCACCATACACCCTGACATCCAATCCATCTGTTCTCCGAGAACAGGGACTGATAATCCAGAACCTCCAGGGTCCGGATATTCAAATCCCGGCAAAGCAGGCAGGGACAACTCCATGCCAGGGAGACTGATATCACCTACAAAAGTGTGTGTATAAATATATTGTCATCATCTATTCTTATTATTATTATTATTATTATTATTATTATTATTCAAAAGTTATTTGTTGGTGTAAGCAGCATCTCTTTTGCATTTCTTCATCAGAAGCTACTCTAGGAGCTGCTCTATAGTAGTTCTTGCAATAAGAGTATTGTTAAGCGCATTTGCCAAACCCATCAAGCACCATGATGAAACTGGCTCTCACTCTGGAAAGCAAAACCAAAAAGCTGCAGAAGAGAATTTAATTTAGCCTCAAAATCACCAATTAACAGCAACTCCTATTAGAGCCGTTATGAAGGCTTTACAGAGCATCAAGTTCAAAGGAGATTATTGAATATTTTTGAAGCCTCCAGTATTGCTTTACAATGTATAAAGAATAATAATAATAATAATAATAATAATAGAAGTTGCATCCAAACGTTTGACATTTGCAAGAGTAATGCTAAACCACAAGAATAATGTATAAGAATTAGTCACAGGTAAAATATAATAATAAAAAACCATGAAAGATTAAAACTGCATTTAAATGTAATAATGTGTCAAGCGAAAATGTAAAGGTTGTCATAAGAGCAGTAATCTGCAATCTCTTTAGGTTGTATGATCCTGCTATTAATTTTAAAAATTACAAATGTGGTGGAAAAAAGCTAAAAAGTTAAGTTTGTAGTACCACCACGAGGTGCCCTCCTGCATGATGGTGCAAGTGGACTTTTTCAATAGTCCTAGGCTTTCTTTGGCTGTAGTCTTGACATCAGGTAGTGACTGACATACAGGTTAGTGGTTTGCATTTATGACTCATAAGTTATTATAACTGGACAAAATTAAACAGGTCATGTGAAGGTAGGGAAACCATTTGCAGAAATTATTTTTTTCAGATTTACTTACATTGAAATCAGCATTCTAGTATAATAATACAGAGCTGGTAGAGCACTAGATAGTAACTAACGCAAATGAGATTATGTGATTTTGTGCACTTTGGAAAAAAGGTTAGGTCGTTATTAAAGACAAAAGTCTATATTTCATTATATTATTCACAGCAGGCTATTAAGGCATAAACTTACTATGCATTTTTTTTTAAGTGTTTACTTACACCAAAGCACACCCATTTACCTAGACTGCCTCCATCTTCTGCCACCCACCAAGCCCACTCCTGCTGAGCCTCCAGACAACTTAGCAGCTGAAGCATGCAGTGCTGGCTGTTCCTCCAGGCTTGCTCCAAGTCTAAGGCAGCTGCCCTCACTTTGCTGATCTCATTGTGGAGCTCCGGACTCCTAGATTTCCACTCATCACTGTAGGCCCGTATCAGTTCCACCACCCGTACCCGTGCACCGAGAGCTTGGCTGTCCAGTAGGGCCTGGAAACCCCCTGCATGTGGCACCACTTTTCCCCCTCGGATGCTGCCTCCACCAACGCGCACCAGCCTGCCACTCAGGGGCTCGATGAAGGATTCGCCAAGCAAGAGACCTCCTACTGGGAGCACCGCACCTGCAACACAGACTTAAATGTCAGGTACTCCATTATTCCAGGACACAAACATACAAATGTTTTATAAACAGCTCCATTCAGGGTAATGCTAATCTTGTGGGGGTTTTTTTAAAGATACATATTTTTTCCAGGAACTCAGTGAATGAAATATGAGGGCGTTTTCGCATTGCATATTCATAAAATCTCATATGTGGAATCATGATGGCAATTTATTGTTTAATATTAGAGATAGAAAGATAGATATTTATAATGCATTTTGTATTCATGTGGCTTTTATTTAGGGAACTAAAAGCACAGCCAGTGATTTTATCTTTTTATTCATTTATTATATTTAGGGATATACAAAACCTTTGCTAAAATCTAAATGTCCGTGATATAAATCTATACTGTGGGTGTCTGGACTTAATTTTTACAATTAAAGGAGACCCTGGCTACCAAACGTTTGCAAACTACTGTAATGACTGAGACATGTCAGAGATCTGATTTTTCTGTAAATCTGAAATGCTTCTATTGAAAGAAGTTACAAAAAAATTTATTACGCATGGTCTGACCTGTATGTGAGTCCAGACTAACACCAGTGATGAGCACCACATTGCCAGTGCGAGGATCCAGCATTGGACAACCAATCTGAATGGGCTGTTGGAGTCGCGTCACAGGGCACACATGAACACCACCTACTGGGTACACCGTCCCTGTCTGAGGGTGGATAGTGACAGCCAGGAGCGGGACAATTACACCAGTTTCATAATCACACATGGGTCCCCCAAATACAAGCTTTTGTCCTGTTTGGAGGCTTTTCAACTTGCATTGCTCTAGCAGATCAGAGTGCCGGGATGAAGGGTAGGGAATGAATGGAAGCACTGGAGACTCCCAATTGCCAACCTCACCTAAGATCAGCGATGTTAAAGTCATGTCAAATATTTGACGTTTAATACTACAACATCATGACTCTGATGAATAGAGCACACTTAACTTACCCAGACATGCATCGGCTGTGTGGATAAAAGTGGAGCTAGAGGGGTCGAATCCTACGTTCCCTGCCATAGGAAGCACGCGGCCAGTCTGAGTGTGCAAGAAGAAGTCAGAAGGCACAGGCATGCTGTGGCCACTAGCTAGGAGCATGTGGGCATTTGCGACTGGATGGATGAGTCCTGTGCAGGGGTCCACATGGACTGTATCGCAAGCCCGGACAGACCCATCAGGTGCTGTATTGGTGTAAAGATTGGTGCAATGTTTACAGTGTGTTACCAATCAATCATTTTCAAACACCAGTGATTAATACTTACAGGAGCAATACTTCATATATTCAACTACCACTAGATGGGGTAGTCCACTTACTGGACATTACACAAATAATGGCAAGTATATATAAGACTTAAGTCTGGAGAACCCATCCAAAGTTCATCAGACTGTAGGCAGACAATGAGAGTCGTGAAACAAATCTAAGAGTTCATAATTAAATGGTATTATTTATTCTAACTCACAAATTACATTAGCAAATACATAAGTCACTGGTCTAAAAAAATAATAAACCCAACAAAAGGCTTCAACTAAATTTTAACAACTTGTTTACTAGGAGCGAAGAAAACCTTAACATGAGATGTGCAATTAAATCATGAAATTATTATGTTCATGCAAAGAAGCATGTAATGCAGAAATTCTTTCCGCTGGAAACTTGATCAAAGGTTGAGTTTAAAAAAGGACATTTGTCAGCTTGTTTAAAACTTGTAACTGATCAATGAAACATAAGATTTGTGGACACGGGCAGTTACTTAACTGCTAAGTTACTTTAGCTGTAGGTACATACAGTGCCTGTAGAAAGTATTCGCCCCGTAGTGATTATTTACTTTTTTCTGTTTTTCAATTCATTTTGACGTGACTCTTTACCAAAATACAGTGAAAGAACTGAAATGCTGTACTTTAGTGTCACCAGGCCATAAAACAAAATAGATTTTTCTAGCTTCTCTTTTCGGAGCCCAGATCTGTAAAGAGCTGATATTGTTGAGGTCTGCCTGAGATTTCCTATTTTAGCCAATGAACTCCTTCAGTCTGGACTCTTAGACACCTCTGTGACAATTGCCCTTTTGCCTGAGCACTGAGTTTGAGCTGATCTTTATAATTTCTGGGTTGTGCCTTTTTTTCACTTTGGCCTAATGCACACAGTGCTCACAGGATGGTTCAGCTTTTAAGCTGATCTTTTTATAACCTTCTCCAATGTTTCCATAGTTCCCTACTGTATGTAGGGCATGGACCTTGGACATCTCCCATGGGTGGATAGGAAAAGAGCAAGAACTTACCAATTATGTCATCCCTAGTGAGTACCGATCCAGAAGAGGGGCACAGTAGCCGTGCCCCAGTCCCCTGTTGGAGTACGGCCCAGCAACCCTGCCTCTGTGCCTCCACTGAGACCAGCTCTGCCATCTCCTCAGCTAGCACATTCACTCTTTCCATAACACTGCACAGCACATCATGCATATTATTCACATCAGATTGATCGGAAATATAGATTAAACCCAGTGAAAGGAGAGTCTGAGCTCTTGGGAAGAAATCCAAAAAACAATTCATATTATTTAATAATAATAATAATAATAATAATAATAATAATAATAATAATAATAATAACAACAACAACAACAACAACAACATGTTCATTTGTAAATATTATTTGCATTGTCACTGAACACAAGAATTTCTAAAAAAAAAAAATTTTTTAATCCAAAAAGGTTTCAATAAAAGGGTAAAAAAAAAAAAAGTTTATTGTTGGATAAAACATCATCATGTAATATCATTAAAGCACATAACTATCAAGTTGTCCCAAAAACATAAATTTATGATTTTGATGCCTTAAAAACATTTCTTTGTCTCAATTCTAAAATAAAGAATATATAAAATAGATGACATAATAATCAGTAAGAATGTTAAATGTGGTAATTTTGTATAAGTAATAAAATCTCTCGATCAAATCTGATCCCCCCTGTAATCATGGCATTCAGTGTATATATAAAACAAGGCTAATAATTTAGATTTATTCCAACATAACACATCCACATCCTGGATTATTGGGTCATTGCTGAAAATGAACCCTGTCTCATCTCTTCTTACATTTCCTTCTCTCTTTCCAAACCGTTATGCCAAAACAGATCAATGTCAAGGTTGCTAGGGAATGGAAAACCTATCAGACTTATTTAAAAGAGAAAACGTTTTCCAATACTCATATTTTACTTTATGTTTTGCAAACATTGAAGAAAAGTGTATTTTTTTTGTAGGTTTGTGCTTCATGACTTTCAGGAGCCTTAGGGTTATTTAGACCTTTGTCAGCCTCTGAGAACAAAGTGTACGTGTGTCTTTTGAACACTTCAGTTCAAAGTTCCTGCTTCCAGCCAAATACTTCTTTAACTATTTACCTAAGCAGAATGCACGGAAGTATATACTGTCCATGGATAGTGAGACCTTAGAAGTGATAGCCAAGGATTACTCAGAAACTCAACCCAATACCGAAACCAGCTGAAATGCACATCATGGACAAGGTTGTTGCTTAGAAAAAAAACATAACAAATATGATCATGAGTCACTGAGAGGATCAGCTATTTAAAATCTGCCTTTGGTGATTTTGCATGAGCTCACTGAAATATTTTTCATTTTTTTCTTGTTCTATCACCTTTACAAATTTTGAAGCCTAGATTAATTTTCTATAACTTTACTCTTGCATTTGCACATGTTGATTAAATGAGTGAGTGTGTGCATGCATAATTGCGCCACAAGTCATAGCACTGCAGCATGACAGAACTCTACTACCTGTCAGGCTTATAAAGCCTTCTGTGATCAGATTCAGCTGTGGTCAATGCGGTCCGTCCTGCCAGTTAACAGGTAAATTAAAAAGTTACTATGAGTGGTTTGTGTTGGTTTAAATTTCATTTTTCAATTTGGGAAGCCTAGGAATCCAGTTAGCTTGAAAAAATGTTCATATCCTCTGGGAGCTCATTAGTGACTCACGAATGTGGCTTTTGATTGGCTTAAAAACATTACTTGGCAAACTTACTGCAAATGTGATAAATGAATTACACTATCAATAATAATAATAGTTTAGAGAAAATAATAGTTTTTTTCTTCAGTTACACACACAAATAAAAAGAAATCTAATCAAATTGTTTCATATTAATGAAATTAATTAAAGAAATATTAAATACTATTTTGGGATGAAATGTATAATATTTAAATAAAAAATGTTAATTCCATGCAACATATTCACAAAAATGAAATAAGGCATTAAATTAAAGCACACTATAGAAAAGTACGGTACACCCATTTGCCCATGCATATGGTAGCCATAGCCTGACGCACCGCAAAGGCTCAACTGACATTAGGTTATGTAAAGATTTACTCCAAACTGCATTCAGGAAACAGATTTTTAGTACGATTTCTTTTCCCAAGACTAAAGTTGGAATATAAAACAGTTCCTCATTAGTATTACAAGAGGCACTTGAAACAATTAAACCTAGCAGTTTTACTGTGTGATGCGCTTGGTGTCTATGATCGCCTGGGTACTCTCTAGATATTGTTTTTTCCTTCCAGTGTCATTCCAAATAATTTACTTCACATTACTTACACTATTTTGGGCCTAATTCTCCTTTTCTGTCATTTGTCTTGTTTTCCATTTATTACGGTCTTTCCAGGTGGTCAAGCTGCTTAATAAAATTTTGACTGGTAAACAGGAGTCAAATACTGTATTTTCCACTTCTGTTTCTAAAAGGTTCCTATTGTTTTGCTTTAATTTAGTTTTAGTTTTTTGAGTGTGATTGAAAACCTATCAATCTTCACGTAATTGGCATTCATCAACAGATGCGTATGAGTATGAAATAAATCAGTATTACCTTCACTTTTTTGTTTTTAAAACATATACAATACACAACCATTCATCCATCTTGGAACCTCTGTAGTCCAACTAGGGACCATAGAGGCCAATAGTGACCATTGTACTGTATTTATTCCCATTTGATTAGAGTATGTGCACATAAAACCTACCATTGTTTGATGTATTTGTTCCAGAGAGAGGCCTGGTTGTCAGAAACCAAGATCAGCAACCGAAAGCATTCCCTGAGAAGTGCTAAGAAAGACGTGTGCATGGTATGTTGGCACTGTGATTCATTCCGGAGAATCTGAAGTTGGCTGTCAAGCAACTGGGAAATCTGAGAGCCCAGAACTTTCCTGCATGCTATTTCTTGTTCCACTTTCCTCTCCAAACTCTCCAGCTTGCCCTCCACCACCACTGTCATCTGGCCATGTTGAAGCCCTTGCACCTTTTCCAGTACCCCTTGATAGAGCTGCTTCACCTGTGGACAAAGATTTTTTTTTTCTTTATTTGAGAGACATTTTTTTCTTTAGTAATATTGCAGCTTGCTCCAGTGGAGAAAGTTATTGGTGGTTAGCCAACTCCATACAAAAGCATCACTTCAGTCAGCTTAATGTTAATGTTTACTGTGGTTTAATTATGGTTATACTGTAGCTATAGAATCATTCAACATTATTTTAAGTTATGTTAGAAGAAAATAACTAGACGTTTGGAACAAACCATAGAAAATTCACCTCTTCTCTCAGCTGCCCAAGACGAGTGGTGACGGACACACTGTGCTTAAGCAAGATGTCATAGAAGGTGCTGGAACTGAAGGCCTCCAGGTTCACCTGCTCCTCATAGTCCCAGAACTCATCTGATGATACAGCTTTAGCTATGACTAGATATTAGAGGCGGATATTTACAGTTATGTGATGCTCTTCTGATGGTGGAATCCTGAATATGGTATCTGTGGATACCATTTCCTTTCAAAAGCTACACTTGATGCTGCACGAAAACACTACGGGAACGAGAATACCAACGCCGCTGCACTGCAAGTGTCTGGACAACAAGGGATGTTTAGTGTGCACACGGTCACCAAAGAAGTCTCAGACATAATTCTGGGATGCTGACTCGAGGACCCGCGAGCCTGGAGTGGCATGGAAATGCAAACTATAAAATCTGACAAATGTGTGCGGAGAGGACCAAGCTGCCATATCACACACTTGCTGCAAGGGAACACCTCTTGCCAGAGCGATTGATGAGGCAAGCCCCCTGGTCTAATGGGCCTTAATTCCTAGAGGCGAAATCTGACCACGCATCTCGTAGGCTAGGGCAATAGCATCTCTCACGCAACAAGCAATGTTTGTCTAGTGGCGGCTTCCCCTCCTCACCGGCTGCGGCCCCCATAAAATATAAAAAGCTGCTCTGATTCACGCCACTGGTAGTGCAATGGATGTATATCTGAAGAGCACGAACTGGAAAATGAAGTAAGTGAAGTCTCTCCTACTCCGGAGCTGTAAATGGTGAAGGACAGAAGGCTTCGAGAACAACTGGGTGCATAGTCGAGAATGGAACTTTCGGTAAGATAGTTCGGGTGAGGATGCAGAATAGCTTTGACAAGCCCAAGGGCAAAGTCTAAGCAAGATGGGGAGGCTGACAAAGCTGCAAATCTCCACTTCTCTTCAAAGAAGTAATGGCCATGAGAAAAACCATCTTAAGGGTCAGAAGCCTGACAGGTGCTGACTCTAGTGATTCAAAAGGGGTGTCAACCAACCCATCTAGCACAATAGCTAGATCCCAAGAAGGGTCTGTAGCTCTAGTGGGCGGCCTCAACCGTTTAGCTCCATGAATAAAGCAGACAACTAAATGATGCTTTCCCACAGGAACCCCATTAGTCAGAACATGACAAGCCGAAATAGTGGCAACGTACGTTCTGAGAGAACTGGGGCATAAGCCCAGAGGAACAATTTGGCAGTGGACTGAGTCTACATGTTTTACTATGTACCAATTTTCAAATACACTCCGTTTGAGGGCAGTTCTTCTAGTGGAGGGAACCATAGCACTTAGTATAGTTTCACTTACACCGGCTGGAAGATCAGCCTCTCTTAATTGGTCCCCCTCAGGGGCCAAACGTGAAGGATGAAGAGCTCGGGCCAGGGATGAAATATTGTCCCCTGCGCCTGAGACAGAAGATCCCTCCTGACTGGAATCACCCACGGTGAGCCATCGAGGAGAGATATTAGATATGAGAACCACACTCGGGTCAGCCAGCGGTGCGCTATCAATAAGAGGCGCAAGCCCTGTTGACGAATCTTCACCAGGACTCCCAGGAGCAGAGCTATCAGAGGAAATGCATATAGACGTAGTCTTGGCCACGTCTGGGCCATCGTGTCCAGAACCAGGAGAGCTGGAGGACTCAGAAAGTAGTAAAGGGGACATTGTACTGTTTCTTGCGAAGCAAAGAGGTCCACCTCTGCTACATGAAATCTCTCCCAGATTTGATTGACTACTTTGGGGTGGAGTTTCCATTCCCCATGTGTCACAGTTTGTCTGGATAGTAAATCTGCTCCCACATTCATATGCCCCGGAATGTAAATCGCCCTGAAGGACAGGAACTTGTCCTATGCCCAAAGCACAACCTGGTGCGCTAGCCTTTTCCAGCGGCACAAGCACAGTCTGCCCTGGCGATTTATTTATGAGACCACCGTAGTGTTGTCCACTCGCACTAAGACATGGTAGCCTCTCAACTCCTGGAGGAAATATTTCAGGGCCAGAAATAGAGCCATCATTTCGAGGCAATTGATGTGCCATGCGTGAAGATTACCTCTCCAGATCCCTTGAGCTGGACGGCCATCTAAGACTGCACCCCAGCCCGTGTGGGAAGCATCTGTCATTAGCCTTATGACGACAACACAGACCTAGAGTGGGACCCAAAGTCAAAGACCGGGGTCTGAACCACATACAAAGGGTACGAAGCCCTCGGTGCGTAACCCTTATTTGCCTCTGGGGATTGGCCCTTGAATGAAATCCCCTGGCTTTCAGCCACAACTGAAACAATCTCATGTGCAGAAGGCCCAAGGGTATCACCATGGATGCAGTTGCCATATGACCTAGCACTCTTTGAAAGTAGTGAAAAGTTACTTTCTGGCCTAGCTTGATCTCCTTTAGGGTATTGAGAATGGATTCAACTGCATTGCTGTCACGAATCCCATGTGACACCCGAATATGTCCTACTTTGAGCAGGAAAGAGAACGCTTTTTGTCGCGTTGAATCTCAATCCTAAAAAGTCGAGATGAGCTAGGACGACATCTCGATGTCGAAGCACTAGCTCCTAAGACTGAGCCAGCCCGTGAGGGAAGCATCTGTCAGAATCAGCTATGTAATTCAAGATACAGATGCCCTGGAGTCATAAAGGAGCCAGGGCTGCACTGATACATTTTGTAAATGTACAGGGTCACAGGGCTAGGCCGATTGGAAATACTGGTAAGCTTCGCCCCCAAAAGTGAACCTCAAGAACTTCCTGTGTTGTGGCAATATTTCTATATGAAAATATGCGTCCTTCAGGGTGATTGCCACCAACCAATCCTCTGGTTGGATTTGAGAAACAATCATATTGACTGTCAACAAGACTGAGATGGCAGTTCAACCCGCAAAGATCCAAAATTGGACGCAACCCCCTGTCTTTCTTGGAAACCAAGATATAGCGACTGTAATAGCCTGATTCTCTCTCTGGGAGGGGAACATATAGTCCATTCCCCAGCAAAGTCTGTAATTCCTGACTCAACAAAGGTGCTCGTTCCGGTTTCACGGAAGTGGAGACCACGCCATTGAAACACAGAGGACGATGAGCAAATTGAATCCTGTAGCCCTCTCTACAGTGCTTTGTACCCAAGGAGACATGCCTGGCAGTAGCTTCCACGCTGCCAGTTTCTCCGAAAGGTGCAGAAGTTTCAGCTTCTTCAGTTTCACGTCATTTCAGCTAAATGGGGGAGAGTGGTAGATGTTTGGCATCCTGAAACGTGGCAGGAGGCAACCGAATACCCAACACTTTGCTGGAGACCGCTGTTCCCCGAAACACCAGTAGTGGCAGAGATTGAACGCCGGCCTCCAGAGGGTGCCAGAAAGGAGACTTTATTCCGTGATGGAATTTTATGCATCCATCTCCGCCAAAGTGAGAGAGGAAGTTTCTTCCGTCTCA
Organism: Clarias fuscus; assembly: GCA_030347435.1. NCBI lineage: Eukaryota > Metazoa > Chordata > Actinopteri > Siluriformes > Clariidae > Clarias > Clarias fuscus. The sequence continues at coordinate 9,741,459 of CM059218.1, forward strand.
TGCGCTTCTGCCAGATCAGCACGCAAACCAGGAATGCGCCGCGGCTCGCGGTTTTGTTTTAAAGAAGGCGAGCCGAGCGCAAAGGACTTCACAATGCTCACATCCTTCCTCAAGCCAGAGGATAGCGTGCTCTTCTCCCAAACACTTAAAACAAACAGCGTGGAGATTGCGCTCTGTGAGATATGTTTCACACGGAAGCACACATCTCCTGTCTAACTCTGCCATCTTTTCTGGTGAGTAGTGTAACGCTTTCTATTTTAGTTTTATAAAGTGCTTGCACACACGCGCACACACACAACGCAGTCCTTGAAGACAAAAAGACCTGAGGATGTTTCCGGTTCAGTCCTATTTATAACCTGCAGGTGCACCTCATGAGATGTCACCTGACCGAGGTTATATATGCCAAAGTTTGGAGTGTTTGACACACACGTGCTTCACAACTGGTGAACAAAGGGACGTTCCCATAGCGTTTTCACGCAGCATTGAGTGTAGCTTTTGAAAGGGAACTACTTACTGTATGACTGGATTGGTCTTTCTAATGTATGCTTAATTAGTATAAGGTTAAACAAAATAATCTAGGACAATCAAACTCATCTGAACTTTTGCAAGTAATTTGATATGGCAAATGCATCAGTGTTTTCAGGACATTACCATAATAAATCTGATTCTGTATGTGTATAACACTAAAGAAGGATGGGTTGGGTTGGGTGGGGGGGGGGGGGGGGGGTTAAATGCAAGAAGCAATCAATAGCTAATAAAAAAGAAAAATAAAGTTATTGTTTGTAGTAAAAATTCAGATTATTGTGCAATTTGGCAACAAAGATCAATTCTGCTCAGTTTGAGTGTTGGCTAAGATACATTACCATATAACTAGTCATAGAAGTTTGTAAGCAATAATTTACTCCTAATTTACCAAGAGTTACCTCTTAGCACTGGGTCCTCATTCAGCCCAACTTGTAGGTTTCTGTGCATCTTTTTCAATGCTATGACTCTGGAACCTTTTGATGAATAATCATCCATGTTGTACTTCAGATGTAGATCTCGGTACCTGGCCTGAGAGGGCAGCTTCTCTGGCCAACCGTGCTGCCTAAACAAGACCTGTGTGTTCGAAACATACCTCAATGCCTCTGAACCATTTTAACCAAGAGTTTAGTCATAAATCATTACAGTATGTTATTGGTTCTTATATGGGTTATACAAGACTGACCAGTACTGCGAGACACAAGCAGAGCACAACTGTAGCTCCAGCCAAGAGACCTCCAATCACCCACCAGTCAGGTCGCAGCAGTAGCTTGCGCTGAGGAGTTATGCCCATCCGAATCATATAGTGTGGATCAGTAGGAAAGAATGGTCCGATGTCATAACAGTCTCCTCCTGCGGGTAAAACCTTTACATACTGTAGAAGAACAAGAGGTTTCTGTCAGCATCTTAAAGACAGCAATGTAATATTTTGGAAGGAGTTAAAGATAGGTCAAAAAAAGGACAGTACCATTCGCTTGTGTTGATTGCTGCTCAGTTTGAAAACGTACACACCAGGCTCACTGAAGCTAGCAGAAAAGAAGGAGTTTACAGATCGTCCCATTGCTAGCTCTTGTTCGAATGCTCTGAAGACTCCCCAGTCAAATGCAGCGTTAGTGTTGAATAAATTCTCTCTGTAAACAAGAAGACAAACCTGCAGTTCAAGTCGTTGAGAGAGCAACTGTTTAAATTGTGCAAATGAAGTACACTTACACATCATACTGTGGATAGTGTTGCCTGGTCACAGTGAATAAAAGAACATCCTCTAGATGCAAGCATGCAATTGGGTTCATCACTTGAGTGGCTTCTCTGTTCCTGGCTCCTCTTGAAGCAGAACCCATGGGCCAATAGGATTCTGTATTCATGTGTGTATGGTTCCCTGGTAAAATAATTGGTTTTAAAACTACCTGCCATCGTCACTCATGATGAACTAACTGTCTTTAAGTAAAACCTTACCCATGCTGTGTCTGTCTGAGATCTCAGACAAACTGTCCTTGACTTGATCACCTTCCAAAATCGACATCCGCACTCCTGCTGGGATAGTGTGGAGGAATCCATAGAAGCCACCTTCTGTAGCGAGGCAAACAGTGGGAGGCATTACAAAATTGGTTGTAAATTCTTTCAACATCCTGTCCTTGGCCGTGAGTACTCACCCTTTGCCTGTATTGTGTACACAGGCCTGGAGAACCCATGATGTCTCTCACACCTCAGCCTTCCTCTGGAGTCCCAATGTTTGAAGAGAGATAAAAGTGCATTTCCTGATGCACTTACCTGTATCCCTCAAAGATATAGATTAAAGTGAAACTCTAGCCTTGTTTGTTTTATTGAGATAAACAGGGCTCTTGGGAAACCCACAGAACACACTGTCAAAGAAACTGTCTAATAATCCAATGTAGATAAAACTTGCATTTTGGAAGATAGTGTTGTGCTTTTATATGTTGATTATGGTTATACAGAAATGACTGCAATATTTAAATGAAACAGATAATGTCCTCTGAACTCTGTTAAGAAAGCTTGACAAATGTAAAATATGAAACAAACATCATAGAAGCATAAGGTTTTTCATACCATGTTGCACTAAACAAAATGCATCAAACTGGTGCATTAAATTAGCCCTTAAATCTTTCTTCATATTCCGTAAAAAAATATCAATAAAAAATATAAAAATATCAGGTGAAAAAAAAAAAAACATGTTAGTCAGGATGCAAATATCTAGTTGATTAACACATCTTTATGACAGTGCTGCTTTTTTAACCTGGTCCAGTGTTTTGCTTGAAGAATATGGTTCATATTTATTTATTTAAATAGGCACTTTAAGTTAAACCCTATAATATAATATAATATAATATAATATAATATAATATAATATAATATAATATAATATAATATAATATAATATAATATAATATAATATAATTTATGCAAATGTTGAATCACTAAAATGTGCAGACATGGATACTAGCATTATGTTGAACATGTAGTGTAGCAAGACTAAAGTTATATTCATTAAGAGTAAATATAATGTGTAATCATGTATAATGAGTATCGCTAACATAGAAGCTTTAAAGGTATACTTTAGGTATAAGTTAACTTGGATATCAATAACCTGTACCTGTCTATTTGCCTCAGTATAAAGCAGCTGAAGGACAGCAGAACTGCAAACCAGCTGCAACACTGGTCTCATTCTTTCTCCGCACCATCCTGAGCACTCACTTCTTCCTGAATCAGTTAGACTTTTGCAGACACACAGTCCCAGAGAAGCATCAAAGCCTTCATACAGCTCTGGAGACGCACACACCTGGGGAGTTAAAGTGTGCAGGTTGTGACAATAGTTAATGTATATTATGTAATTGATACAAGTTGTTTTCATTGTCAGCTGAATGCTGGTTATGGAAAGGCTTCTGCGTAGTTTATACTGTAAGTGACAAGCGATTCATGGAAAAAGAAAGAGTGTTTGATTTCCCTTGTGGTTGATTGACTCGCAGGTCAGTTTTGTTCAGACCTCAAGATCGGAAGTAGTTAAAAATCAATAAATACAAATTCTTTTTACCTTTAGCACTTTGCCTTTAACATCTAGCACTAAAACTGTAACAAGGACATACCGTAGTCTTTTTTCCGTAATTATACTTAAAGACAAACATTTATGCTAATCATATATAGTACAGGCAAGGTTTGAATTGCCAGTCATTGATTCTAGTTCTGTTAAAGTATAATATTTATAGAATATAAGATTGTATCTACCATAATTTCACAGACTGGTGCAATGCAATCAGTGAAATAAGTAAATATCAATATAACGACTGAGCACTAGGAAATGAATTAATCTGCCTGGTTGAACAAAAAGTTAATTTAGCAATGCATTAGTATGGGTGCAGTGTATCTTATCATTCTGAAATCATATTGCCATTATCAGCACAATGCATTTCCATTTCAATGCGGGATATGAAATAGACTGTGCTTCGAGCCGCTCTGTGATCTCCAGCGCAGCAATTCCTAGGTTGCAAGCTACCAATAATATACAGAGGAGCCCAATAAAAAGTACTTATACACACATGAAAATATATGCCTCTCTATTGATGGTCACATGATCAACTGTTGAAGTATGGATACATTTTTTGGACCTCTCTGCATGGCAAAGTTCACAGAGATATGAAGGTGATAGCACTGTTTGACTGTACAAAGTGCCGACCTCATGAGAACAAAGGTGTTTCCACTGCCTGTGATCCAGACACCGGCCATACTGATCTCGTGTTTTTCCATCTTTGCATATCTCGTATATCTTTAGCTTACAGGCATCCCCTTTTTGCGTAGATTGGTACCCCAGAGCGCAGTGACACTGCCCATCGCTGGCCTGCGTGAAGGAAAAATACATAAATAAGTAGATCATATGTTGAAAACCCCATCCTTTCCTACAGTCTTGAGTGATGGTGAATTGTCTACAGAGTTTGGTTTTCATGTGGTTGAATCCGACTTCAGAAAGGTTTAGTAGTGAGGGGGAGACGGAGAGAAAGTGTAATCTAATCGCCACTAGTGGGAAACATGAGCGGCTGTCCTTGCAGAAGACTACAGATTGCATAATTGGATACTGTTGGTCTTTCTGCATACAGTTCCAGACATATTGAAACAAACTAACAAAAAAAGCAGGTATACATGCTCACCTGGAATACTTGGCCGTCTACTAGGCATGCACATTTTTCCTGCCCGGGTAGAGGCTGTTGTGCTCTGGAAGCACAGGGAAGACAGGCAGACAGACCCTCAATGGGAGCATAGTGATGTGGAGGGCAGCTGATACAGTCGTTGATGTGCTTGGCCCAAAAACTCGGTGTGAACATTCCTCTGGGACATGGCACTGCGGTTTCACTGCCTTCTGGACAGTAGTGACCTTTTTTTTCCCCAAGACACAAAAACATTCACATGCACCTTTTTCTTTCCTTTAGGGCAGCAGTCGTATCCTTTAAAGAAGTTCGAAATGACAATACGAGCAAACAACAGGTACAAAATACTTTTGGTATTCCTATATTGCCATGCCTCACGGCAAGAACACCAGGCACCTTACCTGGCTGACAAGGGGGCTGACGATGATGTACTCCTATCGCGTTCAGTCCGAAAGCAATCCTTATTGCAAGGCTAGACAGGCAAAAGAGAAGGACTTGCCAACAACAGTCCCGAGTTTCATGCATCATCTTGCAGTGTTGAGTACCATGCTCTGAGATGGTTCTCAGTGAAACAGGAAGCACTTTCTCTCCCAGGCTGAATGATTCATGAGGAGTTAGGTGTCACACATGCCACTGGGCAAAGACAGAGGCTACCCAATGCAGCCAGGTCATATTGCAGCCTTTTTGAAACTGATTACTGATTTGAGCTGTGCTTTACCTGTCTCTCATCACCTGGTTGTGTCTGTAAAAGCTGTAATGTTTAGTAACAATGCATTATAAAGTTAATGAAAATTGGAAATCGCAGTATTTTTTCCTTCTTTAAAGTTTTTTTTTTAATAGGAATCTTCACATTTTAAATAGATGAAAACCCAGTTTAAACTAACAGGAATGATTGACTTGTGTTTACTTTCCTAAAAACAACCATGCCCAGCCTGCTCAGTTGCAGGGCTTCTGCTGTTTCTGGGTTAAAGGTGAGTTCTCTGAAAGCACAGTGAGGGGGGCGTCCAAATAAAACCAGATATTTTGTAGAACTGATTGTAGAACTGGCGTTTACAGAAAATTGCGCACGCAATCATTCACAAACACAGCTTGCACATTACAAGAACTCGGCTGGGAGTTATTGTCAAATTAATTTCCACATGTTTGGGCCATTAAAGGAGTGCCTGGGAGGCCAGCATTACAGATGTGAAGCAGGCAGTCCAATCATGACTCTGGCGTACTGAGAAAACTTTCTAACCAAATTGTTTTCAAGCACCAGTGAAACACAAGGATGAGTGCATTAGTGTGTCATTGGATTACATAGAGAAATACATCTAGTTTTACTTTCATTACTGCGTTCTCTTGCTGTGCACTCTGCATATATATATATATATTTCCACATGAACGAGAAATGGATAATAATATTTGAAGTAACTGGAAAGATGTACTGTTTATACTATTGCAGGGGTAATAGTTCACTGACCTGGATGCACATTATATTATGTAATCTTTTAATGTAGTTGCCTTTGGCATATATATAGAAACTATGACCCAAATTTCATTATAAACTAGACTGGCCTTTCACCTACTTGCAGTACGTAATTTATTGAAAGCAAGCTCGCTGACCTTGTGAGACATACTGTAAATACTTATCTGGATCATCTCAAATGAGGTAATCCTGATAATGGTTAATTATTAGACACACAGTATTACGATAATACAATGTCTCCTTCTACTCCACAATTCCATTTTTCTGTGAGGTTTATACATGCCATTTGTCATTAAACTATTATATACAGTGTAAATGTATTGGAGTTCATTTAAATCTAATTCTGTTGGTCACACAAAAACTATAGTAACAATAATATAAAAATATATATTGAAAAAAATACACCCCTTTTTTAGCGCTGTGGCCTCACACCTCCAGGGTCGAGGGTTTGATTCCTATTTTAGGCATGTGTGCATGGAGGTTGCATGTTCTACCTGTGTGCTTAGTGGGTTTCCTTGAGGTACTCCAGTTTCTTCCGACAGTCCAAAGACGTGCAGATTAGTCCAAAATTGCCCGTAGTGTGTGAATGAACCTGGTCTAGGGTGTACCCCACAAAAAATATTCTGGCATAGGCTCCAGGCAACCCTGTACAGGATAAGCAGTACAGAATGAATGGATACCAATGTGTACGGTATGTGGTGGCTCTTTGGATATATGTAAGTGTGTACATGGTGTCATTCAATGGACTATCATGTCAGTAACGTCTAGGACCAACTGAAAATAAATGATCTTTAGAATCCAGGGCCAACAGAAAATAAATGAATGACCTTGGGATGCCTTTGTGGATGATACTGTATGTTATTGTACGAGTGTTCCTCAAGTTCTAGCAACCTTAAACACGGTGTATTTTGACGTAAAAGATACATTATAGTGAGCAGTTTTAGTGCCCCAGTAAACCTCTCTTGGAGAAGAAATTAGAAATTGAACCTATTAAATTTGTCACTGGAGTCATATGTTTAATCAAGGGTACACCTTTTGTCGGTTTCATTTGTAATGTTCACTGGTGGATATAAAATAAAAATGAATTCATGTACAAAAATTGACCATAAGTAAATTGAAGAGTAATACCTTTAAACCTTTGATACCTACAGTATACATGAACATTTTAGGGTAAAAGTCCAAAAGAAAGTAAGCATTTTTTGTTTGTTTGTTTGTTTGTTTGTTTGGGTTTTTTTCCCCCTTCTCGTCCAGAGATCACAAACTCAAGCTCCAATTACGCCAAAAGTCAAAGCAGCAAATTTGGCTGTCCTCTGGGTGGGCGGGATCTCATGCTCTCTTTCCCGTCAGTAACAACAACATTTGCCAACTGCAAGTGTTTGTAAGCTCATGTATGTGGAAGAGGATAGACAGTGATGCCCCGTAAGGCAGCATGAGCATCATCTCAAATATATAAATACCCTGAGTATATGTATGTGTGTGAGCCCTGTGATGGATTGGCAGTGTGTCCTGGGTGTACCCCATCTTGTGCCCTAAGTCTCCTGGGATAGGCTCCAGGCCACCTCGTGACCCTGAATACAGGATTAAGCGGTATAGATGATGAGTGAGTGAGAATGTATTTCCTCATTCCATTGTTCCATTTGCAACATTCTGATTAAGGGACAGTTCATGTTTACTTTGACAAGTTTTAACTGTTTTTTTGGGGGGGAAAGGCAAAAACAGGAGTGAAGGTTTTTGGACACCTGGCAGTCTTCCCAGCAAGTGTGTCATCCTCTTGTACCGTTGTTTGTGTTTGTGTGTGTGTGTGTGTGTGTGTGTGTGTGTGTATGTGTGTGTGTGTGGGTTATTCCTGGCCTGAAAGTACTTTCTACAGACTTTATGACTTTACAAAATATATAATATATCTAATCTTTGTTCCTGCATCTGAACATTTTCATATTAAGGATTTTTTGTTTTTTTCAGCCCCAAAAAAAGTAAATAAAGTAATATTATTCTATATTATCTGATATATCTGATATCAGGAATAGAGCACAGATACATTTTTTTTTTAATTGACTTCTTAACCTATAATAGTTTTGAAGGAGCTTAAAATTAATAATCTCTTTGGTACTTCCTAAAAGTATATCAGATATATCAAATATACTGGATCTTGGTGAATGATTAAATGATCAGATAATATACTGATGTTGTAAAATTGAATTTTCACAGGCAGCACAACCCAGTGTCAAGAAATAATGAATATTATTAATCTGTTCGATTGTTACTATATGCAGTTTTTCATACTGCTTAAGGCTTCATCCAAACATCCAGACATGGTTTGATTTCAGGTTAATGGGTTCTTACTTGTTTATCTAGTGTTAATACTATTTTCAGTAATCATTTACAGCTGAGGAAGAGTTAGCAGAACTCCGAATCAATCCAACCCAACTAGTTGATGTAACTGATTATTTCTGCTTTTAGCATATTACTATCCGTTAATTATAAACCAGATATGCCTGATGATGGTCATTGTGTGTGTGGGATACAGCCTTATGCACTTATGCACTTTTTGTGTTTTTATTTCCTACTGATAAGAAAGAAAAATATTGCATAATATTTGAAGTAATAATTAGTGAAGAATAAGCACAAGATTTAATAAGACGGTTATTTATTTTCATGTCGGGGATTATTAGGAGTTTATGCTTAATGTTCAGTGCAAGTTTCAAGAAAGTCTAACACTCTTTGTTGTCCTATTTGACGTGTGGTGTCACGTTCGGTTGTGTGTATTGCTCTTTGCTTCAAGGACTTCAAGGGCAAACAGGGACTGAAGATAAAAACATTGAGTACGTTCAAACTGTTTGCCTACAGGGAATAATCGATAACCAGAACAAGTGCAATTCCACTCACTTCACTTACTATATGCTTTAGTAAATAATGTCAAAATAGTTTTGGGTTTTCTATTAAGCTTATTAATTCTATTTTATAGGTGTAATATACTAGGAATTGCAGTCAAACATGAAGAGACACATGAAACAAAATGTCATATGAAGACAAATAAAACAAACAGAACTTTTCTGAGCAGAATACAAACCAACAGAACAATTTTGTTGCCTGTACATTAGATATCAGAGTGAATGTAGATGATGGAAAGTGTTTTTTGTGGATGTTTGTTCAGTGACAGTTATGGATTGCATATGATGTGCCTGCAAAATGAGACAAATACAATTTTACCTTATTCTGGCAAAGTATTTTCCTCAAACAGGAAAATACTTCACAAGGATGACAGAATTTTTTAAAAAATATGATAACCTGTGATAACCACTTTGCATGTTTCTTTTAGATGCTTTGAATTTACATAATTGGCAAAAATGCACCAGCCCATGACTGCTTTACATTGCCAAACATGAGGCATGGCAGGTCAAAATAGTGGGTGCCGTGAGTGAACTAAATATTTTCCGTGGACATTTTGGTGAATTTTCAGTCCAGAAAAAGGACATACCCACAATTTCCCCAGCAGTCATGGACTTCTGTAATAAGTCGCTCACATTAATGAAACGTTATCTGCTAAAGGAAGCTAATAAGGCAAACTTGTAAACTGAGTTTTTCATATTGTTTTAAATGTTTTTCATGATCTTCAACATTGTTTGTAATTAAAAAGATTTTGTGTGCATAAACCATGACACTTTATTCTTGTTTCAGTGTGCTGCCAGAGTGACTCACTACAACACACAGTCATAATATGAATTTGAGCTATATGATATTTTTTAAAAGATCTTATAAAAAATATTGACACAAAACATGCCACAACACAACTACAGCCTGGTTATTCAGTGTGACAAAACTGTTAGCGCAGTGGTAAAGTGCTCACCCTATCATCCGGAGATCGCGAGTTCGATCCCCGGGTGATGCTGTAACCTCTCGCAGCCAGAGGTCTAGAGAGAGCTGATTGGCCGAGCTCTCTCGGAGGGGAGGGATGAGCGGTACTTAGTGCTCCCACATTAATCACGGCTCTACAGCCAATTAGGGGCGTCCGTGAGCTCACGCAAGTGGAAGGAGCGAATAGCGCTGTCCTCCGAGTGTGTTACGCCGGCCCAAAGGTGCGTGAGTGAGCAGTTCGGAAAAATGTGGTCGGCTGGCGTCATGTGGTTTGAAGGAAACACACTCCCGACTGAGTGGTAGTAGTAGCCTAAATGTGGGAGCCCCCTAGTGATGGGGAGGAATTGGACACGACTAAATTAGAGAGAAAATCTGGGAAAAATCCAAAAAATTAAATCATACTAGAATGTTTTAACCTTCCAGGCACTCATACCAATTCATAGGCAATTCTTTAACACTATAATTAGTTAGATATACATGTTTACCACCCTGACCCAGCATGTAAACCACATCAGGTAGTAAAATCATCAGAAGCAGCTTTGACCTAACCTCATCTGCAGTGCGTCATTCCCGACCTTGCTATGACGGCACCAAGATTACTTTGAAGAAGAGTTGACAGGAATGTTTTGGCTATGAGTCAGCCAATCACAGGGAGCTGTACCACGTCTCGCGGTGCTCTGCTATCATACTGACCCTCCACGTGGTATCTGTTGACACAGGCACTGTGCAGGAAGGTCTCTGATAAGAGATTGCTTTAAAAGACCGGATTTAGAGGTGTACCTTACAGACCCTGACTGCAAGGTAAGAGCTGAACGCATTACATTCATGATATTCTGACTTAGGCTATGATGTCTAGAAGCTCCATGTGATGTCTAGCTTGTCTCATTTCAGAGTGGACACAAAAGTTTTCTTTGAAGGAAAAAAAAAACATGCTTCTATATGTGATCTTTGCTATGACACTGGGAACCACAACAGGTTTGTATCCCTTGGTTTTGACAATGATAAGGTTTCTTCATGAAATAGTCTTCACAGATTCAAAATGAAGCTCACACATTTGTGCTTTGTCTACCATGTAGCATTTCCTGTCAGTCAAGGTTCTGCCAGTCGGGAAGGATTTTGGAGAATCCAGGATGAGGGTACAAACCTAGCCATTGATAAAAAGGATGCCACCAAGCAATTTGAGTAAGTTTTTTTTTTTTTTTTTAAGAGTGCTTATTTATCATTAATGTCAAACTGAAGAATGGGTATAAAAACAACAAATCAATTCATATGTTGCAGTGGAATGTGGAAGAACCATGTGGTGAGCAGTGACCTTTACTCCACAGATTCCCTAAACACTATGGCAGCTGATCTCAGACACAAACTGAGCCAGGAGTCAGACCGTCTTCGAGCTCGCTTAAAACAGGAACTTATGGACCTCCGTCAGAGACTTTCTCCCTACCCCAGCCACCCCCATGACACCTCGACTAATGTCCAGGAACTTCTGTCTCCCTTCACCAAGGGCCTCCAGATGGCTCTTGAATCCAACACGCAGCAACTTTGTGGTAATCTCACGATGACAATCCAAAGGGTTCGTTCCGCCGGACCTTCACTATACCAAGAGGGAATTGAGAAGATTAATCAAGATATGGACGAGAGTCATAACAGGAGAACTGCTGCCTTTGAGGATTTTAAAACGAAGGCCTTTGAGGCAATCGAGGAGGAAAAAGACAGCAGTAGGAAGGATCTATGGGAGGAGGTGACAGCCAGGCTGGGCCAGGAGATCTGCTCATTCAGTTTGGAAATACAGGGAAAAATGGCATCACTGAAAGTCACATTAACAACGCTCTTCACATCATCAGAACCCTTAGAAGCTGAAATGGTTTCCAAAGTAGACCAGTTCTGTGAGGGCTCCTCATCGCAAAATCATAAATTTATTGCTGATTTAGTGCAGCAAATATCTATGCTTGAGGAAAAGCAGAGTAATGGTGAGCCATCAAGTCATGTAAACATAGATTCTATACAAGAGGATTTCTCAACCAGACTAAACGCCTTGCTCCAGGACATTGTACACACTCTCAACTAGCGCAATGCCTCTTCCTCTGCAGTCACATTAGAATGAGCTCTTTAATGTAAATAGTAAAAACATCAAAATGTACAGTGTGAATTATTGTATTTTTATAGATGTCTCCTAAAATGTCTATGACACCTTTTTGTAAATAAAAGAAGAATGTAGTGTCTGTCTTCTTTACAAACAGTCCAATGCAAGAAAACACCAATGGACCTTTTTTTTTTTAATGCAAGTTTATTGAGCTTTGTATAATCAATATCTAAAGTGTTCTATTTTTTAAATAAAAATAAGTGCATGTAAATAAAAATATGAACTGTTGTCTTCTTATGTAAAACTAACAAAATTTGTATACATATTTAAAATGTAATTATTCAATTGTAGGAGCAGAATATCAGACAAATCAACACACTGACTAAATGGTAGTTTGCCACAATGATTTTTAGAGCAAAAAACAGGGGACACAGTGTATGTAAACACTTTGATTTTAATGATTATAAAGCAGGATCTAAATTATTCGATTTATGTTAAACACAAAATGTTGTATTTACAGATTGGGATGATTTGAAAATACATTTTAGTAGATGTTAGATGTTCTTGCCATGCACAATAAAATGCTATATATAAGATCAGCTTTTGTTGCTTGATGACTGGCTGGCTCTGCCGCCTCTTTTCTTTAAAAACAGGTCACCATCCTACCAGACTTTCTTCATCACAAACCACCCAGCCAGAACAAGTAGCAATACACCAGCAGAAGCAAAAATAGCCCCTACCACCACCCCAGCAATGTTATTCTCATTTCTGCTGGACAATCCCGAGCCTCCTGCTGAAGTAATAAGTCAAGTCAAATTTTATTTTCATAACACAGTAAAATGACTTGCATTAACCAAGGAGTTGTACAGGTGAAGGCTAAAGTGTAAGAAGACTACAGATCATAAATAAAATAAGATCAAAACAATAATGATTTTTAATTTAATAAAATAAAATAAAATTGAATTAAATTAAGAAGACTAAAGATTATAATATTACAGTGAGGGAAAATAAATATTCATAAACTTCTGTTTTTGATATTTAATATACTTCCAGAGCATATATCCAGTTTAAATTTATATAAACAAATACCTGAACAGTTTGGTGGCAAAAAATAAAATTAAATAAATGATAATAACTTATTGTTTTGTTTTTTTTTAAAAAAAGCTAAATTATTATTTTAAAAGTATTACAAGTTGTTGCAAATTTAGAAGCATAAATGCCAAAATTATATGTCAGATTTGTTTTGATTATGTCACTATGAATTAACTCCTACTATCACAGTTTTGTTTCAATAGATAAATCAGCCTGTAATTGTGTTTGTGGCAGTGTTAATAATAGTTTCAGTTGAGACTTAATTAAATACACAGTTTCTTAAGGATTATGAGAAATATTATAAACAAAATAAAATGTATAGTTTACAATGCATTGTTATCCTTGTTCCCTTACCGGTTTCAGTTTCACTTTAGTTATTGATGAGAGCTCCTTTTTATAGTACATCAACATCGCATATCTGTTGTCCCATAAGTTTATAATAGGGTCCAAAAAAATTATGATTGGAAAATGGGATGTAGCAGACATAACCAGGTGCTCCAAATGTAACAATTTCCACACAGAAAAATATCTAACTCATTGTCCTCATTAATCCTCATTATAGCTCAAAAACAGTGCTAGTGATTTTTTAAAGCATCTAAAAGAAGAATATATACAATGCATCTTGAAAAATTATAATATTGTTAAAAGTTATTCTTTTTTTGTGATTAAATTCAATAAGTGAAACTCTTATATAATCTAGATTCCTTACACAGAAAGAACATTTTAAACTTTTTTTGTTGTTGTTTTCATTTTGATGACTACAGCTTATAGCTCATGAAAAGCAAAACTCCAGTGTCTTAAAATATTAGAATGTCTAATAAAAAGCTAATTATTGTCCTGTTTTAAGAAAAGAACATTTGAGTAAATTACTCTTCATACAGTATAAATACCATATATCTCCTGGTCTAAATCAGTGAACGTACTGTATGACTGGAGACTTTACAGTTGTTCAGAAGATGATCATGGCCACCCTCCACAAGGTGGCACCTGCCCACACTGCCAAAACGACCACTAACTGGTATGTTGACCATCATATCACTGGGCTTGATTTGCTAGCCAACTTAGCTGACCTGAAACCCACAGAGAATCTATAGAGGATGATGAGAAATACCTGACCCAACAACATAGATGAGCTGAAGGCTGCTATCCAAGCAACCTGGTCTTCCATAATGCCTCAGCATTGCCACAGGCTGATGAATTCCATGACACAATGATGCATTAATAACAACAATTGGTCAGAAATGGGATTTATCACATTTTTCTGTCAAACCATTCATAAAATAATACACACGTGGACAAAGAAAATTATAGACAAGCATGTTAAAGGTAAAGGCTATAAGACCATTTCCAAGCAGCTAGATGTTCCTGTGACTACAGTTGCACATATTATTCAGAAATTTAAGATCCATTGGACTGTAGTCAACCTCCCTGGACGTGGCCGCAGGAGGAAAATTGATGACAATTCAAAGAGACGGATAATCCGAATGGTAACAAAAGAGCCCAGAAAGACTTCTAAAGAGATCCAAGGTGAACTTCATGCTTAAGGAACATCAGTGTCAGATCGCACCATCCGTCGTTGTTTGAGCCAAAGTGGACTACATGGGAGACGACCAAGGAGGACACCATTGTTGAAAACAAATCATAAAAAAGCCAGACTGGAACATGCCAAACTACATGTTGACAAGCCACAAAGCTTCTGGGAGAATGTCCTATGGGATATGGGAACTAATTATAAATTTTGCTAATTATACTTGAAGCATATCAAGAAAAAAACACTGTCCCTACTGTGAAACATGGAGGAGGCTCTGTTATGTTCTGGGGCTGCTTTGCTGCATCTGGCACAGGGTGTCTTGAATCTGTGCAGGGTACAATGAAATCTCAAGACTATCAAGGGATTCTAGAGAGAAATGTGCTGGCCAGTGTCAGAAAGCTGGGTCTCAGTCGCAGGTCATGGGTCTTGCAACAGGACAAAGACCCAAAACACACAGCTAAAAACACCCAAGAATGGCTAAGAGGAAAACATTGGACTATTCTAAAGTGGCCTTCTATGAGCCCTGACCTCAATCCTATTGAGCATCTTTGGAAGGAGCTGAAACATGCTGTCTGGAAAAGGCGGCCTTCAAACCTGAAACAACTGGAGCAGCTTGCTCATGAGGAGTGGGCCAAAATACCTGCAGAGAGGTGCAGAAGTCTCATTGACAGTTACAGGAATCGTTTGATTGCAGTGATTGCCTCAAAAGGTTGTGCAACAAACTATTAAGTTAGGGGTACCATCATTTTTGTCCAGGCCTGTTCCCTGAGTTTTTTTTATTTTTATAATTCCGTTGAAGCATGGTTGAAAAGCAATGTCTGACGTTCATTGGTTAACATTCATAGAATTCTTATTTATTATTAATTTAGTCAAATTAAAGTTATTTCTGTGACCATTGTGAGTTTTTCTTTCGTTGACCGAAGGGTACCAACAATTTTGTCCACGTGTGTATGTTTTAACTGGCCACTCAGCTATTTAACCCTAACTTCTTTGAGAGTAGCTTCTCATTTCTGAAATAACCATGTCAGAAGACATCCTGTGATCATGGCAAAGATGTTACTCTGTTTTAGAAGAGTAAAATTATTGTCCTGCTTTAAGAAAAGATAACAACTAAGGATAGCACTCAAACTGCTGAGTCACGAACTGGAAACTGCTTATTAAAATCTGGAAGGATAACGGTGAACCAACATCTTTGAGGATGAAATGTGGACAAAAAGTAATAATAATTATCGAAACGAATAGCTCCAATTTGCTAGGCAGCATAAAGAATGGACTGTGGAGCGTTGGAAAAAAGGTGATGTGGTCTAATGAGTCCAGATTTACCTTCTTCTAGTGTGATGGGATCATCAGGGTAAGAAGAGCCTTAGAAGAAGTGAGGCACCCATCATGCGTAGTGCCTACTGTACAAGCCTGCTGTGGCAGTGTTATGATCTGGGGTTGCTTCTTTTGATCAGGTGTAGGTTCAGCAATGTTATATACCCAAAAAATGAGGTCAACTAATAACCTGAATATAATGAATGACCAGGTTTTTCCATTAATGGATTTAATTTTCCTGATGGCACAGGCATATTCCAAGATGACTATGCAATTCATCAGGCTCAACTTGTGAACGAGTGGTTCAGGGAGCATGGGATATCATTTTCACACATGTTTTGGCCACCACAGATCTTAACCCTATTTAAAATCTTGAGATTTTACACAGTGGTCCGACTCTCCCATAATTAATACTCCCATAATCATCACTGATGATTAATGTGACTCTGGACAGAAATAAATGCTGTGATATTGCACGAGCTTATCAAAATGATGCCACAGCAAATGCATGCCATAATCAACGCCGAAGGCAGTCCAACAAATTATGTGTGTGATGAAATCAAAATTAACTTGTACCAGAATGATGGGAAAAGAAACGTATGAGAAAGAAAGAAACAGCTCATGATCCAAAGCATACCACATCATCTGTCAAACATGGTGGAGGCAGTGTTATGGCACAAGCATGAACGGCTGCCAATAGAACTACATCACTGGCGTTCGATCATTGTTGATAAAAGTAGCAGGATGTTTTTTTTTTATAGGGCCATGCTCCCTGCTCAGATTCCCCCCAAATGCCCAAATGGGTTCTAAACTTCAGGTACTTTAATAAACATATTAAAGGCAATCTTATGCTTGTAATTATGTTAGTTTATTCCATTGCTTATGATCCCCCTAAAATGGGTTTGTGTACAAGTGCCACAAGTTTATCAAATCCCTTGAATTAAAGCTGAAAGTCTTGACTTCACTTACATCTTGAGTGTTTCACTTCAAATTCAATGGGGTAGTACACCCATACATAAAAATAAATGGTTTACATAAAAATAAATAAAATCCTAGATACAAATTGCATCTGGTGTAGTTTGCATCCTCACACAGATGTGTCTATACAAGACTTTGCAAAGACAATTGAAAAGAATCACAGGATGACCTGAAACCAGCAGGAGCATCTGTTACACAATGAACAAGAAACGGCACCACAATCACCTCTTTTCCCCTACCCCACGGGAAACACCTGTGCTCAAAAAGAAGTATAGAGATGTGTCTTTTTAAGCAGTATACTCTTGGGTGGAAAGCCATATTTCAGCTTGACATGTTTAAAGAAAAACGGTTACGTGAATAATAAAAAAAATACTTTACCAGATGGTCTGACTACAACTTTAAGCATAGTGATATAGTGACCATCATGATAAAATCTGCTTATCTGCATTAGGTACTAGGACTAGAAATATGAATGGAGGATTGTAATAGGACATATTAGAGGAGACATTATTCTCATCCCCCAAGGAGCTGAATCTGGGAAGACTCTTCATCTAGACTCAGTCACTCACACATTCATCATCTATACCACTTTATCCTGTATACAGAGTCGCGAGAGCCTACCCTAGGAGATTTAGGGCACAAAGTGGGGTACACCCTGGACAGGGTGCCAGTCCATCACAGGGGAATTCGGAAACGCCAAATGTCTTTGGACTGTGGGCGGAAACCGGAGTACCCGAGGAAACCCACCAAGCACTGAGAGAACATGCAAACTCCATGCACACAGAGGCAGGAATCGAACCCAGACCCTGGAAGTAAAGATAACCCTAGACAAAGACCCCAAATATACAACAGAATAAAGCCTATATTAATGTTTAACTTGTGCTTACAATTTTATACTGTAAGTTTTCTTTGTGTATGGTTATACAGTAAATGCATACTGCATATACTACTTACTTGCTTACAACATTTATACATGTTTCAATCAGGCTTCTTATTCAAAGTGAAGGGGAAGGCTCTTATGGGACAACAGATACGCAATGTTGATATCTGATTATACAGGACATCCCTGTACTATAAAAAGGCGTCTCGGACCAAGACATCTTGGACAATGCTATTATGCTTCCAACTTTGTGGCAACAGTTTGGGGAAGGCTCTTTTCTATTTCAACATGACTGTGTCCCAGTGGACAACTTGACTGGCCCACACAGAGCCCTGACCTCTACAACATCAAGCATGTTTGGGATGAAGAGATTGCGAGCCAGACGTCAATCAGCGCCTTACCTCGTAAATGTGCTACTAAATGAATGCACACAAATTCCCACAGCCATAGAAATATATATATGCATGTATGTAAATGAAATGTTTAAGAAAGTATCTGAATACTTATTACCCATCACTGTAAATGCGTTCTATAGCATTGGAAATTGGAAACTTTAGATCGAAACATGGTATTACATGCACTTTCTTAAAACAAAAGATTAGAACTTCTTACCATACGCAGAAGCAGTTGGCGCAGGAGCTGAAAAAGCAAAGTGTTCCGAGATCCTTTTCAGTGATAGACATTCCTAGGTATTTTGCATAAACTAAACAAGAGCATTGTACACTTACTTTGGATAGCTGTATAAAGTGGCCCCGTTGTCAAGGTAGCTGTGTTCAGTTGTCCAGACTGCACCTCCACTGCTCTCCTTCTTCTACCAGTGCAAGACTGCACAAGCAGTACGAAATCTCTTGTAAATGACATTTGTATTTGAGATGATTTTTTTTTTTTTTTTTTAAGCCAAATCAAACTCTTACGTTGACAATGTTCTGGCATAAGTCAGGCTCACAGAGTCTCAGTATGCAATGAATGTAGATGGTGGACTTGTCTTGGTTGCGATGCTCCGCAAAACGAAACGTCTCAAAGGAGAACCTGCTACTTTTAGCAACCCCGTTGCTCAGGACAGTAGTCCGAGGGTCATTGTTACACCTGTGGAGAAACAGGCCTGACTCTTCATGCACGAATAGACAAATTAAGCAGGATGTACTAAAGAGTAAAAGAACGAAGATGGACGAAAGCTGTACTTCTCACACAGTGAAAAAATCGAATTGTGAACCGTTGTTGGAGCTATAAGGCGATGGAGTTGCAAAGCAGTGGTCCAATAAGAGATTAAAGCTATAACAAATAAAACACAAATGAAAGTTAATAATTTACTTCAAAACAATTAAAAACATTTTCTTTTTCTTTTTTTTTTTTACATTTGCAATTAATAAAGATGTGTTCTTACTTTCCAGAAAGATTAACTGCTTTGACGTCTACGTAGACACGGGTTCGCAGTTGTAGTCCACTAGGTGGGATCACCAATGGGTAGGAAAGGGTAGAATCCTAAGAACGCATCAGGTTATGGACTCAAAATTAAAAACATCTTATAAACATGTTAAAATGTAGCTGGTAATGTAGGGACTCACGTTGTAAACGCTCATGCTGAGGGTATCAGTGAAGCTTCCATTTTTGTCATTAGTCGCTACTGATACAGATGATCTGGAAAATGAAAATAATGCTCTTTTTAGGTCTTGATGTTTTTTAACAAGGGCACATACAAATGCTTTTATGCAGGTTTTATTCAGTATGCTCTCTATTAAGGTTAAATTGAGTAACTTAATTTATTGATTAAATAAATTGAGTCATTTAGTGAAGTCAAATGTATGGAGATGGGTTGGAAACTCACGCCACTATCTTGGTGTTGTTGATGAGGTACTCGAGAGGGTAACGGCAGGTAAAGTGATAGTAGAGGTCTGTGGAATAGCTGACGACACCTACAGAGGAGGTTGGGGTGTCAATGTAACTGGTGATGATGACTGACTGGATGGTGGAGAACTGGCTGAAAGGTCCAGACGAGCTGGGAACCTCGTTTAAAATCTGTGCGCATAACAAATAACACAGAGGCCATTGATATATAGATTTTCCCAGGTCATATATATATATATATATATAGTATATCATTTTCATATCTGCACATATTTTTCCCTTTGTGGCTTTTACATACGGATGATGATGATACCAAAACCATTATTAAGCAAATTAGGAATGCATTGTTCTCACCTGAAGTGACTGCCGGCACAGGTTGCCCTGAGTGTCGTTGACCGGTAGTTGATACCGGATGACAGGAGGATTCACGCTGGTGTCTATAGTGCCCATGCACTGGCTATTATTGTGCATGCCATTTAGTGCCAAGCCGGTTGGGTCAAAACCAGCCCACTGTGCTGTGCACAGGTTAACCTCCAGTTTGATAATGTTGACTCCACAGTCCACATTCAAGTCATCATTATCTGATGAAACAGGCAGAAGATTAGTATCTGCTAAACTGACAGACATGGCAAAAGGTTGCTATACATTTTTAGACTCACTTGGCACCCTCTCATAAAGCGAGGAGCAGTTGTAGAGCGAGAGTACCGGTTGGAGGGCCAGGGTCAGCACTGTGAAAACCAGAAAACATGCCATCCTGAAGAACGCTGCTGGAACGTGACTGGAGAAGATCCTAAAGAAATGATTAAGCATTTTTAAGCTAAAAAATTTGAGCTTATTTTTAAACTTCAAAGGGCATGAAAATAGTACAGACGACATTACACATCTTGCCTTTAGATCATTCTTTATTATAAAGGATATTTGATCGAAAATGTGCAGTAGATTGATTATAATACATTGTATTCTGTCACTCTAGCCAATAAGTTTTAGATGAAAAGTCAGTATGCCATACCTGGTTTAGTTCTGAGACAACAATGCAGAAAGCAACCCCTTATATAATATCAGAAGTCCAAATAAGTGTAAACAGGTTGGTATATAATGTAGGTCTAGGAGATTCCCCACATATCACATATCACCCCTCCCACCAGTGCTGTATATCATATACCATGGACTCACAGTTTGTTCAGAATTGAACTCTGAAGACAGTAGGAAGGTAGTGTTGCTGTCTCACAGCCCCAGGCTCTGTGGTTTCATCCTGATCTTGGTTTTCCACCCTGCGTCTACCTGGGTTTCCCTCCACCTACAGTACCAAAAAAACATAATGGTAGGTGGGTTGGCTAGGTGTGGATGTGTGTGCATGGTATCCTGTGATCGACTATTGTCTCTTCCAGGGTGTATTCATGCCTCACGCACAGCACTCCCCAGATACAGATAGTACAGTCCATATCTCCCACAATCCTGACCAGCATAATGCACCTACTGGCGATGAAGAAATGAACTCCAAGGATCTGATCTAAGGCGGGCATTTAAACAGCTATAGTAATGTTTTTAGGTTTTGCCATACAGCAAATTGTGTCCGTAATTTCTTAGACATATTATTGTCATGACAATGATTCTTGGGCATTTTATTGGATTTTAAATTAAACAATGGCAATTAGGTCGGCATGCACAATCAATATAATCTGACATCAGACTTTTATGCATAATACATGATAACAAATAGCAATCATTTTTAAATGTAAAAAAATTACATAACTGTTAAAACACATAGCAAACCCATTTAAAACCCATTTATTACATTCATACCTATTTGATGTTAATGGTTTTCTAGGACTGGAGCACCCGTCCTCAGTAGGTAAAACATACTGTAAGCCCAATGGATTTTTTTTTTCCAGGTGATTGGCACCTAATGGCAAATATGAACAGTTTTTGTCCATTGCTTCCTAACTGTTTCATAGATTAGGTAATATCATCCAGCCTTCATTCTCATTGCCGTGGATTACATTTTGAGGCTTATACTGTAGAAGGACCTGCGTCGGTAAGATGTTTTGTACTTTTCAGAATTGATTCTGTCATCCTGTCAGGCACATTTCACCATGTTTCATAGTTCAGGCAGTACAGTATGTTATAGATCACACACGGTCTCCTTCATTCATCTTCAGTAAGCACTGATCTCTTATCACGGTTTGTGGGAGATCCAAAGCCTATCTCAGGAGAATTCAACTCAGATGGGATGCCAGTTTATCAAATAGCACCTAACACACAAAATGACACACATACACACCAACAGTTAATTTTTATGGATGGAGAAGCTTGGGGACATCCATGCTATCTACTGTACTGTGCATAGATACCCTCAAAATAAAGCATTTCAGTCAAATTGTCCAGCACGCAGAATACAGTATATATACTTACAAACTTAGCAAAATCTTTTAAAAGCTCTCATAATTTGATTTTAATTGCTTCATTGATTCTTACAAGTACATGAACTGCCCTTAAGCACAAAACAGGGAATCAACATACTGTACAGCTTTTATGCTTGTGGGTCCTCATTCACTTGACTCTAAAATTTGATCCATTTTAAACCAAAAAAAGGGTTCTAGGAGCCAATAAATCATATAATACACAGTTCATGACAAGTCACATAATAAGTGAAATGAGGTATCATCCCCCAGGGATGTACAGGTATGAATACAGGAAAGATGATATATACAACATAGCACTTTGCCACAGCTAATCAACTTTAGTTGTGTTTAATGCATATAAGGTTTCAGGATCTGAGTGACTTAAGAAAGTCTACAAGCCTGTCTGACCTAGTAAAAGGTTTTATTTGATACAAACTATACACAAATACAGTATTAAAGTAAAAAAAAAAATGCCTTGTGGTCAGATTGCATTTATCCTGCATGAGTATAACGGATCAGTTTTGCATTACACAATTCTTTGGAGCGTAGATAGTATTAAGAGTTTGCATGATGTTTTGCTAGCAGACATTAGATGTTAGTAATAGGAGCTCTGAGGAGAGACAGTGAAGTATTGATATGTAAAAAAAAAAAAAAAAACTGTTAAGAATGTGAGATATCAAAATATTTGTTGGTATGAGATATTGAACATTTTAACCGACTGTTTTTGCATGCATAATGTGTGTGAGGAAGGAAGGTTTACGCATAGGACATGGTCGGTCACAGCCCCTGTATTTCATTAGATTTTCTTCTGAGTTTAATGAAGAAAGTGCTAGAATGTTTTGACAGCGGCGCATAAATTAAAAACAAATGTTGCTGTTGATTTATGTTCTACGTTGACTCCGGTATAAGGATAAAAGATAATTTGTTATTCATGACCTCATTAGTAAGTACTAACTGTACATAAAATCCTGGTGTATATTTTTTCATGACATTCAGAGACACTAATTCCACAAATGCCCCCTGTAGATGAAAAGCCATAAGCTCATAATTAGGAATTTGATGTCTTTATAACTGTCACATGATTAAAACAGTGACAAATTGTGCTCTGGTTTTAATGCATGTTTTTATAAATATAATAAACGTCAGAAAATACATGATCCAGTGTCCAACTCCGTTATGTGAAACCATTTGTAAGTCCTAAACAGACCCGAAATAGGGGCAGGATTTAAAAAAATCAGGAAGGAACACAAAGAGAAGATAAAACTATAACCTGCTCTAGCTGTTATTGTGTGTTCTTCCTGTACTGTATATATTTTCAGACACCAACAATTGCATGATCGTATTTCCTGGAGGACCTGTGGCCATCAGTCTCATTTATGAAACCAGCTTAACAGTGTAAAGAGATACCCTGGGAATTTGAATTTGTGAGACTCTGATGCTATGAGTTCAAACTACATGATTGTATGACTACATAAGATTCAGAAAAAGAATTCTGGTATCGACACATTGGTGAATCAGAGGATTAGCCATCTCAGGTTACTGTTGGTCAACTGCCATATGAAGTGTACACTTTGTTCTAGGCTCATGCACCGATGAAAAATATCGTTGAAAGGGAAAATATCACAGCAATTATCACGCTGTAAAAAGAACACAATGATCAGCAAAATGGAGAACCGGCTATCTGCAGGAAATGTGTGAATTATGGGGTTCTGCCTTCTCAGCAAGACGTGACAGTTACTTTTGGGAAGAACACAAAAGTGATGATTAATTAAACGAAATTATGGTTGATTTCTCCAAAATGAAACTATCTAAAACAGTCCGTTCCCATATATTTCCTTTGTGGCTTTTCCCAATAGTTCCCTGACTATGGTAATTATTTTTAATAATAATTTACTTTTAATAACAGGGTTCGATTCATTTTATAAATCTTTTACAAAAAAAAAAATTATAATAATTAATTTAATGAGGCACGGCAGTGTGGCAATGGTAAGCATCTCTAGGTTCCTGGTTCGATTCCCGCCTCGTGTCTCCTGTATGTGCATGGAGTTTGCATGTTCTCCCCGTTTCCTCCCACAGTCCAAAGATTAGGCTGATTGGCATTCCCAAATTGCCCATAGTGTGTGAATGAGAGCTTGAGTGTGTCCTATGATGGATTGACACCTGGCTTGGTGATAAGTGAGTGAGTGATTTTATTGATCAGTATTGTATCTTTATTAAGCACTTTATCCTGGACATGGTCACGCTACTGTAGCACCAGTGCCTACCCGGAGAACACTAAATATGAAGCAGGACTACAAGCACAATCTTTTTCCTGGCATGTCACACATATTTATTCACATCTAGCGGTAATTTAAAGCTGCAGATCCTGGCATGTTTGTGTGAGGTGGGAGGAAACCAAAGGAAACACTCAGGGACAAAGAGAAAATGTGAAATTGTTTACAGACAGTGACCTGAGCTCAGGGACCCTGGAGCTGTGGAATGCAATCAGGCACCACTGTGCCGCTGTGGTCAACTTTTTGTCTTTAAATGTGCTTTATAAATAAAACTGACATAACTCGACTTTATACTAAAGTCAGAATATATTTTTCTGTAGAATACTATTTGTACTTAATTTACTTTTAAAATGTCAGAAAATGTATGATCCTCCATTCACTTTCCGACACTTATCCTGTACACGGTTGAAGGGGGCCTAGAGCCTATCCCATGGGACAGGGGGGAATCGCAGGGTACAAGAACACATACGCTACCGGCAATTTGGAAACTCTAATTAGCCTAATCCATGTCTTTGGACTGTGGGAGGAAACCCACCAAGCACAAAAATAAAAAATACAAAATACAAAATAAAATTTTAAAAAAGTGGGTAACTTACAATATATGGCATACTGTATGTAACCATGGTTCTATGGCATTTGGTCAACACTTTGTACTCTCTAAAACCACATGTACTGTATTTCACACAGTCATCTCACAATTTAGATAACCAGCAAATAAAAGAGGTTTTAAAAGTTGTGCATTAATGCACATTATTTAATGGTACAGATCTGAACCTATGTGCCTAACAAGACAAGCAAAGGAAGGCAGCCTACTGTGTTGTAGCAGGGACCTTAAATAGACCACCCACATGAGGTCAAGGTCACAGTCAAAGCAGTTTTTTCGGTGACTGCTGAGGAAATGAGGAAATGAGCTAGGAATTCTAGCTCTGAAGGCAACGACCCTGGTGGTCGGGCACTAAAGAAATAAGAACAGCTGTAACCCTGGGCATACTGGTGGTTTAAAGATGTCGTATTTAAATTCATTGCATTCTTCAAAACTTTTTAGGGCTGGTCAAAGTTTCTGTTTGTTGTGCATGTAAACCTTGCATGTAAAAGAAATTCAAAAATAAAAAATAAAAAAGTCATTTGTAAGGTATCTTGTAATGAATTGTGATTATAATTTTTTTTACTATTATTATTGTCTTTTATTTAGCAGAAATTGCCAAACTTATAAGAAGAAAGCCACCCTAGTGTAAGAACATTAGACAAAAAAAGTGTCAGAAAATAGTGAAAAAAATACTACATTGAAATGTTTATTTAGAATCCAATCCAGGGTGCCAATCTATCGCAGGGCACACTCACACACTACGGGCAATTTGGGAACGCCAATTAGCCTAACCTACATGTCTTTGGGAGGAAACCCACCAAGCACGGGGCGAACATGCAAACTCCATGCACACAGAGACGGGAATCGAGCCTGGCCGGGGATCGAACCCGGACGGTGCAAGGCGACAGTGCTACCCACTACACCACCGTGCCGCCCAGAATCCAAACTACCGTATGAAATTATTACTGTTTACTATTATATAGTAAATAATGTAGTTATATTTTAAAATATAACCTCTAAAAGTGAAATAAAAATTTAAACAGGAATTATCATTATTATTTTGACAATACATTTTTATATTGTCCTGCATACGTGTTGTCTTCATTGTTGACCTGAGCTAGCCACAGTGTGCTTCACCATATTTTGATGACATTTTGAAATTATTTATTTATTATTTGAGTTTGCAAGTTTTGCTTTTTTGCTTTTTTCTTGCTGGAAGCATGATACATTTTTAAGATAACCGACGTGGTGGTCAGCACTGTGGCCTCGAAAGTCCTGGGTTGAGGGTTCAAGTTCAGCCTTCGGCCCTGTGTGTGTGGGTTTACATGTTCTCCCTATGCTTGGAGTGTTTCCTCCCACAGTGCAAAGACATGAGTGTTTGAATGACAACCCTGTATTGGGTGCAGATAATGAGTGAGCGAGAGTGTACAAGAATCAGTGAAACAATGGAACTACTGTATTAAACAAATGCTACCATCTAGTGGACAACTACAGGATTTTTTTCCCCTCACTTTTGTTTGTTAGGAATGTTCTAGCAGAGTTAGCCGTTTGTGCGTTTAACTGTTTAGTTCATTCTGATTCTGGGAAGAAATGCCACACATATCTAATGGTATAAAACTGTAGGGTTTGATGATGTGTAGAATTTTGTCTTTTTGTGTACAATAAGATGTCTTAATAAATACTTCGCCAGTCTTCCTGAGGCCTCTTATTTTTAGCATGTTTTATGGTTCTTGTTTTCAGTCCAGCCCCTGTACCTGAGCAGTTTCAGAGGAATGTTTTTTGTTTATTAAGCCACACAGTGACCTATGAATTATTCAAGCATTCAAAACATCTAACTAAAAGCATGAACCAGTAAGAAATACGTGCAGATGATCGTGATTAGTAAACTGGTGATGCTGAATGGTTGGAACAGACAAGAAGGGAAGTGAATTGTATGTTTAGGCACATTGCAGCCTGTCGCAGTAAAATATTTGTTCACATTTTTTTTAACTACATCATTTAATTTGATTTAATATGAAAGAATGACAGGTGGCTCAAGACTTTTGCACTGTACTGTACACTGGCTGTCAATTTAACCATCTCGGCTTCTCAGCAGTAGGAGGGTCCATCTGTTTCCTCAGAAGTGGTCAGCACACATCAGCAGTAGGCGGGTCACTCCCTCTAGAATAACATAAAGAGCATGCAACAAAAATGGAACAGAAATACAAACACAAGGAAAAACCTAGCAATGACCTAGTTTGAACCCCATACAGTAATCACAGAAATCTTGTTCTTAGGAATTAAGTGAAGCATGAGAAAAACTCAAACTCGTGTCACATTTCATTGAGTTTTAAGTTTTATCACTCCATGCAACTTTTCTTGTATTCCACAATGGAACCTGGAATTTATCAGTGATCATTAGAAAGAAAACAACTTTTGTTTTCTCTAATGACAATTATGCCAAAAGACAGATGCATGGAACTTTTTAAAATAAGTGAGCTTGAATATGGTGGTCACACCCATGACCCATATATGAATCAGAAATGCTGTGGTGTTATTATTATTATTATTATTATTATTATTATTATTAATATTATAACCTTAATGGACAACGGATTATAGTACTCTTATGCTATGATTTTGTCCTCCATATGCTGTTTTAATAATCTCTACTTTTCTAGGAAGACTTCCCAATAGATTTTGGTTCTTCTGCTCAATTTCAACGCACATCTTCATGGACCTCAGATTGTGCACAGAGACATTGTCATGCTGAAGCTTGTTTTGGCCTTAATTTCCAGCGAAGGGAAATTGTAGCAGTGCAAAGACATCCTGTTCATTAAGTCGATCTTTGTGGAAACAGTATGGGGAAGGAATACATGGTTGTGAAGGTCAAGCATGAACAAACCTTTGGCTATATGCAGTAGTATAGAGAGAGAGAGAGAGAGAGAGAGAGAGAGAGAGAGAGAGAGTAAATGACGATGACGTTGGCACCAAAAAAAATCAGAAGAATTATCCGGTTGCATTTTACATTTAAGAATGTAAAAAAAAAATTGTTTGCACATTTTATGTCATGTCTGAAAACGGGATCTTCCAGAATACACATTTTAATCAGAGAATAGTCTTTGGAAAAGCTTACCAGGTTGATCTCACTTCATAATGAAATGTACTGCTGTGAGCATTTTTTTTAATATAGAGATTCAAAAATACTGGATGCCTAGACTCTGTGATGTGGAGAAAGAAATATGCATATTTTATTTACCAAGCATAATAAATTGTTGTTGCTGTTGTTTTTCTTTTTTCACACTGATACTATCCCCAGCTTCAGTGCGTTTATTTTCCTTGACAGCTTTAGGTTGAGAATGAACAGGACTAAACAAAAAGGATACAGGATTTTTTTTTTTTCACAAAACTCCGTTTTTCCTTCCTCTCCAGTTTCCTTTGTTGATCTTGCTGTGTTGATTCTGAGCAGAAGTCACGAGAAGGGTTGTGATTCACTTCACTGATTCAATTCCTACCAACGAGCCTTAACAAGAATCTAAAGTGTTCGAGTATTTGATTAATTTGACCCATTGATTTACACATTTTTGTACAAAAATCTATGTTCTAATTTCGTGTTTATAGCAAATTTACACCACTGTAAAATGTATCAAACATTTCATTTGTACCAAACAGTGTAATTATAGATAATTACCTTAGAGGTGAAGAGTATTATTGTGTGCAGTCCATGTCTTAAAAAGTTCAAAGCTATTTTGGCAGTGCAAGATGGTATCAGGAAAGTGGTTTTAATACTATGGATGATGCTCCAGTTATGGGAAATCCAAATAAAAATTCATATGAAGTCATCACCTTCATGGACTTAAGGCAACAAGGCTGTCATATTGTACAGTATGTACAATTTGAATAAACTCATAATTTCTTTTTTCTTTTCGTTTTCTCCATGCAGTGAGCCAGGAAAGTTGGCAGGCCAGAACTTTAAGAAGTTTGTGTACAGTCAGTTCTTTGGAATTTCTTTTTATTCAGCTGGGCTAAGGAGAAGAAAAGAAACAAACAAATGTCATAGTTTGATGGTTCTGAATGTCAAACCTTAAAACCAGTCTAATCTGTTTTGATTCTAATATGCAACTTTGGCATTAATCATTGATTTACTCCATGCCTAAATCATTGACACATTTTCTCCAAACCATCTCCCCCTTATATACTGTATGTCCTGGACAATCCACTGCAGCTTTATCACTATACTAATCTACATACTTTGAACAAGTGTGCAAACTCATCATTACCAGTAAAGAGTTTGGAATATGAAATGGGGGGGGGGGGGGGGGGGGGGGTAATCATGTTCCCAGCTGTAGTCCTTGTCATTTTTTGTGTCACCATCAGGGGTCTCCCAGTATTCCAGCTGGGAAATCAAACAATAACAACGACAGTAGCAACTTGCTTCGTGGGTGCATGTTCACAGCAGATTTAAATCTGGTTTCTCCCCCCTCATTCCCATCCATATAGCTCAGATGGAATTTCCTGGTATGCTTTTTCATTCAGGACTTTGTCAAATAACATATATACGTTTAAACTCATGAAAGCGTCATCAAAGAACCTGGAAAGCAGCGGAGGAGTAAGTTCTTTTGCTGGTGTGTAATAGTTGGCATACTTCTCGCGCAGTGCACACTATGTAGCACTGCAGTATGTACTGTAGTGGGGTTCGTGCGGAGGATTGCAGGACTTTGTGCACACTCTCAGTCTCACTCTCTTCACTCTTTCTGCTTGTTTGATTATTAGCGCGACTTTCTGGGGGAACTTTGGACGAAGCCGTGCACTTGAGCATTGATGTGAACAGCTATGAGGAGATGGATTTCATGAAGCTGATCGGA
This sequence comes from Clarias fuscus, assembly GCA_030347435.1. Taxonomy (NCBI): domain Eukaryota; kingdom Metazoa; phylum Chordata; class Actinopteri; order Siluriformes; family Clariidae; genus Clarias; species Clarias fuscus. Next base: position 9,771,277 of record CM059218.1, read on the forward strand.
ACTGTTTTGGCTGTTTGTTGTCATCCAGGCTGCGCACTAAAAGGCTTCTCCAGTAAGTATGCGGATGTGTAGTAGACTGTGTGTGGGGGAAAACTAACGGTCAAGAGGCCTATTCAAGTCATAACAGCTGTCATATGAGGGTGCGAGGATTATTTATTCTTTTTTTGTTGTTGTTGTTGTTGTTTGTTTGTTTTTACAGTTTAAAAACTTCTAAGGATACTTTACGCGCTGTCATTAAAGGCGACTTCAAACGATTAGAGGATGAGCTTGTTTTTTAAATACCTTTGTAACTCTTTGAAGTCTTTGTAGTCGTGACGCTTCTTTGCAGGTTATCGTTCAAGTCATTTAAATATCCAACCGGTTTCAGGACACGTGTTTAAATACGCAGGGTATATCCTGAGATGCGTATAGTGTGGTGCAGATAGTGTAACCCCTGCCAAGTGCCCATGTGTACTCTATTAACCGCAGTCTTCTTTGTGTGACTGAAATGTGGCACAATCCGGTCACAAATCAATGTGAAGGATTAGCCTAATATTACAATTAAAAAATGCATTAATTATGAAGAACCAGTCCATGCAGTAATATAAATGCATTCTGAGCACATCATCAAATGATAAAAAACGATACCGAATCCGATCTGGATAGGAACCGATTCTGATTCCCTGATCTGAGTCACTGCTTCTGAATCCAGTAAACTGATTGCGACGTTTATTTCATTTCTTAGTCCTCTCTGTATTCGTTCATGGGATTCATCCCGAATCCGAATCCAATCTGCAAAAGACAGCTCTGATTCCAAATGGTTGCCTAATCCATCCAGTACAGGGATTCATTCTGACTCCAGAGTACACAGGAAATGATTCTGAATCTTTTATTCTTATCTAATCTGTACAGGAAACAGTTCTGAATTCAATCTGACTATTTTGATCTAATCAAAATATATATTTGATGTGAGATTCTGATCCAATCTCTACAAGAAACATTTCTGAATCTGATCTGATTTTTTTTATTTATTATCATTTTTTGTTTTATAGGTATCTACTCTGCATCTGATCTGTTTTTCAGATCCAGTCTGTACAGTAACTGAACTGAATTTGGTCCTATTGTCTTGTCTGATCCGTACACAACCGAAACATGGTATTGCATGGTGCTAAGTGTCTCACTTCAAAGATAAAAGTAAATCTTCTGACAGGTTTATACAACACCATTTTTCATAATACTTAATGCTTTGTGTCTCCTGATCCCTTCTTCATTTTTTGTAAATATGGATACACATTTATATTTTTATCAGATAAAAAGAAACACATTTGCTAAATACAATTTCATGTCCTTTTATGTATAGTGTCAGTACCTATTTTTTTATTCAAATCTTTTAATGATCATAATTGTCATTTAGATGAAACTTGACCAATTTAGATATTTCATAAAAGACATAAACCTCAAAAAGTGTATTATTCTAAAATGCAATGTTAAGGTACTGCAACATAAATTTGACATGGCTACAGATTTTTTACTATTTAAGCTTTTACCAAAAAACATTTTAAGCCACTATTTTACAAGTCATATGCTTCTAGAAGTGTACACCAAATTTTAGTATCAATACTCATAAAGAAATATGAGAAAATTATTATTGTGATTATTTTGGAGACAGTATATTTCTGAAAAAATGCCATTTTTGGGGCACATATAAAATGATCTCTTTAAAGCAGCTGAAGTTAGCAACTTGAAAGCAACATTGGTTAGTTCCATGCTGCATAAAGTTCAGAAGTATCTTCTTTGGCACACACATTTTCTGTATAATATGTATAATATTAAAAAAAAAAAAAAAAAGTCTCAATTTAATGATGTAATTCCTGCAGGAAATAATTATATTTTTTGACTTGATTTCTAATTTCCCCAGTATGCTTGCAGTCTGCAAAAGAGTTGATGTTTAGTTTGTATTACAATGCATACTGTATGTATTTGAGTTGTATTTTTCCATGTATTTTTTTTTCTGGAAAACCTGGACATATACAGTATATATGTATGTATATATATATATATATATATATATATATATATATATATATATATATATATATATATATGTATTTTTCCATGTATTTTTTTTTCTGGAAAACCTGGACATATACAGTATATATATATATATATATATATATATATATATATATATATATATATATATATATATATATATATATATATAATTTTTTTAAGTTAGTTATGCAAGCACCAAAAAAAAGAGAATATGGTAAATGTCTCTGTAAGGTGTATTGATGTCCTGGCAGTATCTGAGCAGAAAGTGTATGCTCGTATACACAAAATATGAGTAAAACATGGTTGTGTCATCTTAAAAAGTATTTTTCTCTGAATGAATAATTCATAGTAGTTACTATGACAATGTACTTTAAGATGACTCAAACAAGTAAAATGAATTTCAGGAGCTGCTTTTCTGAGTTTAAGAGTTTAAAGATGTCGGCAGATGTGAGTCATTTTAAGATGGCTTTCCTTGTGCAACAGCTGTTATGTATATAAGTCATGGAAAATGTCCTGGACAACAACAAAAATAAATGAATAATTAAAAAGGGAGATTTTCTATATACAGAGGGAATGGATATGATTCTTCCTCTTTTATATTTATTTTTTCAGTGGTCATTTATGTCATAGTAAGCTTTTATTGACTTAAGCAGGTTGTTTCAGTTAAATATTGTGCATTTTGCTATACAGGTCAGCGCATATGTCGTCGGGGTACTGAGAGACCATGTTATAAAATTGCTTACCACCAGGACAGTGGGAACAGGGTGAGCTTTGAGGAGGCCAGACGGACATGCATGGAAGACGATGGTGAGCTGATCAGTATTGAAACAGAAGGAGAACAGAGGCTAATGGAGATGTTTATTCGAGGCGCGCCAGGCGCTGAAGGTGACTTCTGGATTGGACTGCGAAGGAAACAAGGCTACAAAGAGTCAGGAGCTGCAGATTGCTTATCACAGTATTACTGGCTGGATCACAGCCAGGCCACCTACAGGTATGACTTGCACAACTACACAGCTATCCTTTTTTTTTAAAACATTTGTTTTCAAAGTCCAGAACAGTAATGTCAAACATACAGTGGGGTTGAAATGTCTGAGGCCACTAGTGAAGATCAGGGATTTTTTTCTTTCATTTATATTTGGAAATAAACAGAAGGTTCGAGAATTGTAAGTGTGCAATATTATTAATATTTAATATGAAAGATTCATGCTTTGTATAAAGGTGAGATTTTTACTTTATGTTGAATATCTTCCACTGAAGCACATGTTTAGACAATACTCTGATGGACGTGATCTAAAATACTGTAGATCATTAGTTTTTGCAAAAATGTTTATGATTGATGTTCAAGTCAATTTTTGATTGTGCAGAATAACAGGACAGCATTATGAGAGTAAAAATGACCTTATATCTCTATATAAACCCCTGCTACACTGATGCACTTATCACGAGTGTTTGGATACCATGAAGGTAGAAAGTTTTCTCAGTACACCGTAACCACGACCGGACTGCTTCACATCATCACTGGTGAACCTCTGCCCTTCCAGGAACTCCTTTAATGGCCTAAATAGATGGAAATTGTTAAAAACATTATATAAATAAAATTTCATTGTATTAAAGGAAAGAGACAATAAAGTTCCAGGAAAGCCAGTGTTTCAGCAGTGATGAAGACATGAAGCAGGGAGTCTGATGAAGGCACTGGTGTCCTGAGAAAACGCTGTACCTTGATGTTATCAAAGTGCAAATAAAATGTTGGGATAAGTTCATTAGTACAGTGGGGCAGTTTATAGAGAAATAAAGTTAGTCAACTGTAATCTATTTTTCTGCATAATCAAAAATCCCGGTTTGACTTGAACGGTATCTCTCAGTTACACAGTTATGCAGAATTAAAGCAAAAAAAGGACATGCCAAATACTAAAAAAGTCATGTAAATAGTTTATACATTTTAACTGTCCTTCAAGTTATTGTCAGTAATATAATTTTGATGATAACTATTGTATGAAATTAGAAAAAAATGCACTATAGAAGCATTTTCATTAGTACTTTCAGAATTTTCAAATACTTTCACTCCTGTGGGGAGTAGACCTGTGGGTCTGAAAGGATTCTCTTTATTCTAGGAGGTGAATTAAGAATCTGTGTTCTGTATTAAAATTGTCTTGTAGACTGTAAGGATTTGAAAGATCTATTCTCTGTTCTTCCACTAAGAGGCAGTATAGTGCAATAAAACCTGGTCCTTAAGCTCAGTTCCTGACATACTGTATGGTTTTAAATGATATATAATTTTTTTAATTAGAAAGCCAAACATTTGACACTGTAAACATGTGACTTTTACAAATAATAAATGCAGGTTTTTCATAACAATGGGGTGAATGTGTATGCAATATTTCTCTTTGGAAATAACTTTCTTGACTTCAGTATTATACCTATTTTGTGTAGATTCTTGTCATACAGAAGAATATCATTTAATTCAATTTCAGCTTCAGGTTATAACAATAAAATATGGAAATGGTTAAGGCACTTACAAGGTGAATGTAAGATAAATTTGTCATTTTAAGCCCCCTGCTGTCTGCAAAGTGAACTGCACTCACAATGAAAACATTAACAAGGCTTCAGAGTTTTTAATGAAATTTAATGCAGATTTGAGCAGCTCTATCCAAGCTGCTGTTGGAGCAAATTTCCATCCAAAAAATGTTAACAGAAGCCTGAAATGAATAGGCTGGTCAACTCTTCTGCATCATGAATCAGGTTTTATACTCTTATAAATGGAAGCTGTCACTGTTTGTGTGACTTGTTATTGAAGTTAAGATAATTAATTAAAACATTGTCTTGTAATGCAAGACTGGTATTAATACATATTTTTACACAGCTTATGGCATATTGGACAGTTTAGCATGGGCAAAGGGTGTTACAAAGCAATAGCTTACTTAAATACTTACGTCACTAATTTTGGAATTTTATATAGATTAAAGATTTGCAACTCGAGTTTTGCATTATACTTTACAGTTTGCATATTTTTGTTGCTCCACATTTGATACAGTCTCTTTCCTAAGCATTAGAACAACAAGGCCAACGATTTAGTTTTTGTTGTACACTAAAGACAGTTGATTTTGAGATTTAAAATTAGCATACGTAAGATTTTCAGCATCCATTTTCTGATATTCACATCTAGGTGTGATAAAAATCTTGGGAAAAAAGACTGTCTAATTTTTAGGTGAGCATGATAATCAGAAAAGATAATATTAAAATAAAGAAGACTTAATATTTAGTTGCATATCCTTAGCAATAACATCAGACTAAAATCTCACGGACATCCCCATACTGTTGTACAGTTTTATTGGTTTCTGCCTCCTGTCTTCTCCGTAGGAGGTGAAACGCCGGCTCAATCAGATGACGTTTGGGTTATTTGACTTATTCGGTCTAAAACGTTCCACTTTTCTCCCCTGATAAAATCCTTTGTGCTGGCAGCATAATGTAATTCCTAACAATGAGATCGGATTCATTTCTTCTTAGGATTCATTTGAATTCTAAATCGATTCTGCTTCAAGAATGCATTACATCATCATAAACATCAGGGATCCTGTTCCAGAAGCGCCCATGCAAGCCTAGACCATGACACTACTTCTGCTATTCTTGGCCAAAGAGCTCATATGATTTGGGTCTGAGAAGATCCTTTCCTTCTGATAAGTGGTTTGCATTTTTAGTTGTAGAGCACTTTTAAAATAACATGATCACAGCTTTCCAAAAATAAACAATTTTTAAATTTAACATTATATACAAATATAATATATTTTTAAAATAGATTTATAGCTTTATTAGTTTATCCCTATTGAGCAAGCTGGACGGTGATAGTGGAAAGGAAAGAATCCTTGAGGTGACATGAGGCAGGAACCCTCAGGGGAGCTAGACGCATGATGAAATCCATCCTCATTGGGGTGATACAGAATAATGTGATTATATATAAATTATTTAATTATATAAGTTATTATAAGTTTTTCTTATAAATTCTAAGGAAAGAAATACTTTTATTTATTTATTTATTTATTTTTATTATTTATTTTTCCCCAATTTTCCGACAACTCCAACCAGAAGTATGGCATCAGGATGGATGTGGGAGCAGAAGGAGTTAGGGTCTCTGGTCACTCTGAAGTGCAATGTGCTGCATGTGCAAGAGAGGGACGGAGAGAGAGAGAGAAAAACAAATAGGTATGCAAATAAGGGATTAGGGTAGAAGTACATTTTGTGCAGAGTACACAGCAGGACAAGCTGTGACCGCATAACTGAAATGGAGAACCAGAAGGAAACGCAGACATGAGGAGAGCACCCTGGGAGACTGTATACGGTAGCAATCCAGTTCACTGTCAAAAGACCTGAATAAACTCATGAGAGTGTGGGCGAGACAGAGCATCCAAACCTCTTCACCAGAAAAATAAGAAAAAAGCTCATGAGTGCCTCAGACCCTTTACCTAAACCAATAGGTTTTCAGCTTATACTTTAACACAAAGAAACGTCCAAACACTAAGAAACTTGTACTGAACACTTTGTAAGAAAAAAAAACTCTGTAGTCTTCTTAAATGAGGTACCAACAAATATTTTACACCTTTGTACTGGCAAGCAAGATCATTCGGTGCTTTTATATATATATATATTTATTTATTTGTTTATTTTAACTAATGCGAAATTTTACTTAGAGGCATATGTGTGTGAATATGATAGTGGCAGGGTGGTCATATCATCTGGTTCAAATCTCAAACAAAAAGTAGACGTTTAATAAATCTAACAAGTTACACCTGGGCAACAATAACCGTTTTATATATATATATATATATATATAGCTGAGTATTTCCTTGCCATTATCATCCTTGGTTTGCTCATCAGGGACAAACTGATAGTTATAGTCTGATAGTTATAAGTTTTACATTAAATTTTCTAATTTGTTTTCAAATTGTTAATTCTGTATAGCTGCTTCGCAAAAATGAATGTTTAATGACAATGTTAAAAGAGCTATAAAAATTTCATTTCATTTCATTCCATTTAATTTAATTGAACTGTCTATCACAAGTTTCAGTATTTTTAGTTCTTTGAAAATGTTATTAATTCAAATAAAAGATGCCATGTTCTGAGTGGTTTAAGATATCTAGATGTAAGTATCAGCACAAACTTTAACTCTGATCTCTAATTGATCTGATTTGATTGAATTGAATTGATTCTGATCTCTAATCTGATCTATATTATATTATATTATATTATATTATATTATATATTATATTATATTATATTATATTAGATGAAACTGTATATTTGAGTTTGTGATTTGTAACAATATAATAAGCACAGGATAAGCACTTCCTATACCACAGTAACTTCAGGGACTTTAGATAAAAGTTTCAGATTGCTGGCCCACCCACCAGCAATCCCAGTGTGTACTGGAGTCCTGGGTAAGTACACAAAGGAAACTTGATTTGAAGATACTCTCACTGGCGGAATTATCTCAGATCTCAGCTCTTAAAATAGCAGCAGTTATTCACAATCTGTGTTATGTTGTCTGTTGCAGGAACTGGCAATTGAATAAGCCCTCCTGTGGTACTGGCCAGTGTGTGGCCCTATACTACAAACCCAGAGCTCCTGCTTCTCTGTTTAAGTGGAGTGACGTCGGATGCAACAGCAAAAATAACTTCATATGCAAATATGCAGAAGGTATATTACACGTAACAACATTAATTTATTATATAGTTTTTGTTTTTGGCTTAGACTGTTAAAATGACTGTTAAATGACAAACATATGTTTAAAATATCCTTTGTCCTTTTCTTATAATTTAGAAATATCTGTGGTCCCTACTCCTGTTCTAAATTCTACTGCTCGATCAGGTAAAAACAGTCATGAATGAGTTTGAATGGTCTATGTGCTTTTCTGTAATTGTAATCAATTTACCATAACAGCATCTTAATGTTTTTTTTGACTATTCTGATACCATTACCCGCTTTTTTTAAAATAACAATAATAATAACTTAATTCAGAAGCCATTAATACATGAATAATGAATACATAATATGTACATACAGTCATCAGTCTGCCTTTGAAATCAAAAGATCAATACAAGATGACATGATCTTTTATCTTACCTACTGTATATTTATCTTTTGTTTATCTCAAAAACAACCTTCCGATGGTAACATATTTTTTTTAGATTAGATTAGATTCAACCTTATTGTCATTGTGCAAAGTACATGTACAAAGCCAATGAAATGCAGTTCTAAAGTGCATAAGTGGCAATAAATAATGTGTTATACACTGTATACAGAGGTTGGAAAATGAAACTGAAACGCCAGGTTTTAGACCACAATAATCCATTAGTATGGTGTAGGGCCTCTACAGCGTCAATGCGTCTTGGGAATGACAGATACAAGTCCTGCACAGTGGCCAGAAGGATTTTGAGCCATTCTTCTTGCAGAATAGTGTCCAGGTCACTACTGGTGTAATGCTGGTGTAGGAAAACGTTTCCTGACTCGCTACTTGGAAACACCTCAATGTGGCTCAATTACATTTAGATCTGGTGACTGTGCAGGCCATGGGAGATGTTCAACCCACCTTCATGTTCATCAAACCACTCTGTCATCAGTCTTGCTGTGTGTATTGGTGCATTATCATCCTGATGCACGGGCACTGCCTTCAGGATACAATGTTTGAACCATTGGGTGCACATGGTCCTCCAGAATGGTTCGGTAGTCCTTGGCAGTGCCCAGCTAGCACAAGTATTGGGCCTAGGGAATGCCAAGATATTACAGCCCAAACCATCACTGATCCACCCCCATGCTTCACTCTGGGCATGCAACAGTCTGGGTGGTACGCTTCTTTGGGGCTTCTCCACACTGTAACTCTCCCGGATGTGTAAAAGACAGTGAAGGTGGACTCATCAGAGAACAATACATGTTTCACATTGTCCACAGCCCAAGATTTTCGCTGCTGGCACCATTGAAACCGACGTTTGGCATTGGCACGAGTGACCAAAGGTTTGGCTATAGCAGCCCGTCCATGTACATTGACCCTGTGTATATATATATATATATATATATATATATATATATATATATATATATATATTCCCTGAAGTGTGTGAGTGTGTGTCATTGGTTGGCTCCAGGCCTCCTGAGACCATGAATAAGGTAAGCGGTATAGTGAATAAGAGAGATAATGACTATTTACAATTCAATTTATCTATGAATAATGGATTTTTTTAACTGTGTTGTGGTAGTTATGCATATGAACAACAAATTTACAAAGTCTAACTGAGGCAAGATGATGGTGTTGTGTACACTGTAATTTGTTCAAAATAGAACTTACTTTTCATGTGACATTAACTTGTTTTTTTTTTAACTTGAGTACATTAAAAAGTACACTTTTTTGTAGTATTTGTACACTTTTTTAAGATTTTGACACTGTGTATACTTTTACTTGCATATCATATCTCCAACCATGATAAAAAGCATAACAACTAATAAAACTATCAGTAGTGGGCAGGGCCAAAGTACCAAGCAATATAATTGATTGTACAGTAGAATGTTCAGGGAAATTTGTGCTGTGGACGGGAAAACATCATGACCCTTATAAATGAATGAAATTGCTTGCAAACATTAGATAAGAATAACAAACCTCATCCATCATAGCTTCTGTTGTTGTACCTGAAGCATGTTTGCTTTCACATGTTCAGGCTTATCTTTGTACTAATGTATCTGTCATCAACAGCACAGTTGCTAAAGCAATGGCGCAAACATTTACGTGAAGAACATTTTGCTTGAATAATTAAGCCAATGTTGACCTATTTTGACAATGCCTCATACATTCTTATATTAACTATAATAAGTGTATATGTTAATCTTACAACGATATACTATACACTCATTTTACACTTACCCATCTATGCAGCTGTACAGTCAGCCAATCGTATGGCAGCATCACGATGCATAAAATCATGCAGATACGGGTCATAAACTTAACCTTCAGTTAACGTTCAAATCATAGATCATTATGGGTAAATAGATGATTCTTTTTACTTTAATCATGATGTTGTTGTTAGCGCCAGATGGTCTTATGATCTTGTGGTAATTCAAGAAAAAAAAGATTTAAAAAAACTTTCTGTGCACAGAAGATCAGCAAGCAGAAACAACTTTCTGATGAGACAGATCAAAGGCGAATGCTTGGTCTAAGTTGACAAGAAGTCTATAATAACTTGTAGGGTTTTCTGACATCGTGTGATCTCTCCCATGTCTCTATTTCTTACATCTGTCTTTGACGTATGTCATATGTTGATAAAAACATCCCTCTCATTACGCTTCCTGATATGGTAACACTTGCTAGAATGCTTTTGTCTAATAGTAATACGCTAACCTGCTTTCTATTGCTTTCTCTTTGTTCAACCTGGAACATACCATAATTACTTTCGTACCTTGGTAACAGATGTACGTGACACAAGCCATGTGCCTCAAAAAATTAACTACTCTGTCTGTCCTATGAATTAACTAGAGAAAAGTTCAGACACATCAAGTATGTGTGTAAGTATCCCAGCGTATCAAGCAATTACTTTTCCTTTAATTCATTTTAAACTTGACATAACTCCAATAATGTAACACAAATATAGCTGAAACTCTGCATTTTTTTATAACCATGGTGAGCGGAAAAGCATCTCAAAATGCGCAACCAATCAAACCTTGAGATGGATGGGCTACAACAGCAGGAGACCACATCACATTCAACTCTTGTCTGTGCAAGAATCTAAGTCTATCGTGAGCACAGACTGAGCCAAACTGGGCAGCTGATAAACGGATTGTTAAAGACAGGCCATTTTCCTTTGACCTTTCTTATCAAAACACCATTTTCACCTACAGGACTGTCTGTCTTGTAGTTTCGGATTATTCTGTGTGAACTCCAAGCACACAAAGTGGTAAATACAGTATGAATCCCAGGAATCTGAAATACAGGTACTGTAGTCTCCGATTTACAAACAAGTTCCGTTCCGGGTGCATGTTCGCAAGTCCGATTTGTTCTTAAGTCCGACAAATGAGTCTTGCAAAACATGTCTCGCACGGATATCCAATGTAAAGCATACCAATCCACTTGACTAAATCTGTCCCCTTTCACCACAGTGCCATCATGAGGCTAAAAAAACACAACCACACCTAAGAAAAATAAATCTCATATATGAAAGTGTTGTCTCTGCGACATTTTGTCTCAGAGCTGTTTTCCACTGTGTTGGACTGTATACAGACTGATTCATTGAAACCAGTGAGGCCGACTTATTTCTCCGCACCCCCACATACACACACATACTGTACAATATACCGGACTTTAAAGATTTTAAACACTCTTACACACTAAAAATATTGTACTCTATATAATTGTACATATTGGTATTTGTTTCAATGCAGCACCTGTATTTTTGTACAATACACGTGAGCCACTTCCATGATTGAACCGGAAGTAGAACCATGGTCCGTTCGTATCTGGAAATTCATTACCATTACTACTACTACACTACTATACTCATACTACTTATGTATACATAAGACGGGGACTACCTGCACTCAAACGAAGCCATTTGGCACCAACACTCATGCCATGGTAAAGTCACAGAGATCATATTTTTTTACTTAATTCTGATGCCTGAGGCCCTTGACCTGTATATACTGTACTGTATTTTCTTTCCCATTGCGCTGCTGCCCTCATGATTGACTGATTAATCATGGGTATGTGATAACTCTGGGAATGTGCATGTGTACACGTGCGCCTAAAAAAGAAAAAAATGGACAGTAACTAGAAAACAAGCTGACAGAGCATATGGGATCCAGATTGGTGAGAACTAAACATGCAAAATGTTTTCATGTGATTGTAACTGTAAATGGAGTAAATAGACAATTTCTCTTCATATACACCAGCAGTAACTCTCAGACAACTTTCTGTCACATTTGAGTGATGAAAAGATAAACACAGGATTTTCTGATTCGTCAGGTACCTCATTTAAACACTTTATTATAGTTTTTGTTTTGGCCTGAAATAAGTAAAAACAGATTTGTATGACTGATGCCATTCTTTTCGCAGTTTCTTTTTCAGATGAAGCCATCAGTGTTTCCTACATCCTCCTGGCTACCGTACCTGCACTACTTCTGATTATACTGGCGGGCTCTGGGGTCTTATGTTATAGAGTCATTACTAGGAAGTAAGTAAAAACGTCATAAACGAACAATATAACTCCATCAACTATTTGTCTACCTAAGTGGCTACTGGCTGAAAGTCATGTAGACTGGAGTCATTTTAAAGCTGTTTCGCTCATCCAAACAATAAGGTTCTGTCTGCTGATTGCAGTCTAGTGGGTATAACTTTGAGGAGATGGACTCTAAAACAAACTTTTTTGTGATTCAGGGTAGATTCATGCTCGTGTTTAAAGGGGTTTGCTTGTTAGGTGGCTAACACTACAATACACGCTCCTGCACCGCATGTTTGGGGAACTCCAAGGTAGCGCATGCATCATGACATCTTCCAACACAGTTGGGTAGTGAAGTATGAATGGGTGGAATAATGTCAGGATGTAGAATTTGGAGGAGAAGAGTCTTGTAGGATGGCATCTATAATACCAGGGACAACAGGCAACACTCTGCAAGCTCAGCTTCATGGAACACTGCAATCACCACCACCTGATAGAGGGCGAGGTTGAGGTTGAGTCAGATGACATTAGGCATAAATGTCATATTTATCAACAATATTACCCTAGTGGTGCACAATACAACCAAAGGTACAATATGTCAATCATGGGGGATCCCCAAAATTTTTATCAAAGTTGGTATACTAGAATTGCATAGAATGTCTAAGCATGACAAAGCACTGTACAAAAACTGATAAAGGCCTAGTTTGTTCAGGAGCCTTAAAGGATTCCATGACAAGTTGGAGCATCCATATTGAGTATTAGCGAAAACAGTAGTGGAAACCAATGCTTTTTGGCCTAGTTGCTTGCATCTCCAGCAAACTAGAAGCTGGATACATCTTACTGAGACCAAAACAAGCTCTGGACCCTATCCAGGGTCCATTCCCTGAGTAAACTTTCCTTTGAAAAGGTGTTCGGAAGTCATTTTACCACTAGTAGATAGGGTAGTGTCAGGATGTAAAACTTTGAGATTGAGATACTGTCATGCACACTCGTAACACGACCGGCACTAGGACCCGGAAGTAGGAGCCCTTCATCTCGCCGCCACCACGCCCAGCGTCTCTTGGTTCAGGTACACCTCCAATTTGGCCACAAACGAGTACAAAGTTCCGCGTTCATCGATTCCGGTGCCGCCGGAAACTTTATTGACTCCTCCTATGCCAAAAAGTTGGGGGTGGAAACTGAAGCGTTATCCCAGCCTGTTCGAGTAACATCCGTCGACGGCTGGCCCCTTTCCTCCAGCCCTATCACCACCCAGACTCGACCCATCACCCTCACCATTGATCAACACCAAGAATTAATCCGCTTCCACCTCACTTCCATCTCATCACCACCCATCATCCTCGGATATCCCTGGCTACTTCAACATGACCATCTCATCTCCTGGTCTCAAAACCGGATCCTACAATGGGGCGCCGGCTGGGACGTGCTCTAGGGAGTCCGAGGCCCCTGATGTCGACACCAACGCCATCCCCACTGCATATCGGGACCTGGCAGAAGTCTTTTGTAAGAAACGTGCCAACCACCTTCCTCCTCATCGCCCCTACGACCTGGCTATTGAACTCCAGCCAGGCTCCATTCCACCCCGCGGCCGTCTATATTCTCTCTCCACCACCGAGACGCGGGCGATGGAGGAGTATGTGTCATCCGCTCTCCGCCAAGGTACCATCCGACCCTCCTCCTCGCCCGCCGCCGCGGGATTTTTCTTCGTAAAGAAAAATTTGGGCGACTTACGCCTTTGTGTCAACTATCGGGCGCTAAACAACATCACCATAAAAAACAGACACCCGCTGCCTCTTACCAACTCAGCCCTGGACGCCCTCTCTGGTGCCACCATTTTCACAAAGTTGGACCTCCGGAGCGCCTACAACTTGGTGCGTATCAGAGAGGGCGATGAGTGGAAGACAGCCTTTATCACCCCGACTGGACATTACGAAATGTTCTTTTCACAAGCGCTCCACCACGTTCCTGGGCTTTGTCATCTCACCCCAGGGTGTGGCCATGGACCCACAGAAACTGGAGGTTGTACGTCATTGGCCCCTACCCAAGACTCTCAAACAACTTCAACGGTTTCTTGGGTTTGCGAACTTCTATCGTCACTTTATCAGGGACTACAGTACAGTCTCAGCACCTTTAACCGCACTGACTCGCCCATCATCTCATCACTCTCAACTCAACTCCACTGCCATCACTGCATTCCACGAACTTTGCCATCGATTCACCACCGCTCCAATTCTCCTCCATCCAGATGCTAAAAAACAGTTCGTTGTGGAGGTGGACGCCTCAGATGTGGGTGCTGGGGCTGTTCTCTCCCAACGGGGTCCAGACCAGAAACTACACCCTTGTAGTTTCTTCTCCAAAAAATTTGACCCCACTCAGCAGCGATACGGGGTAGGGGACCGCGAGCTGCTGGCCATAAAGTGGGCATTGGAAGAATGGCGACACTGGCTCCAGGGCGCCAGAGAACCATTTATCGTCTGGACCGACCACCAAAACCTCATCACCATCAGGAATTTGAAACAACTCAACCCAAGGCAGGCGCGGTGGGCTCTGTTCTTCGAGCACTATGACTTCCATCTATCATACCGCCCGGGGTCAAAAAACATCAAAGCCGATGCTCTCTCTCGACAAGATGAGGAGGACGTCCCCCGGGCGGACCCCGCGCCTGTCCTGCCATCTTCCAAGATCATCGCCCGCTCCGTTGGGAACTGGAGACGAGGGTTTGCCAGGCACAAGCCACGGAAACCGAACCGGCAGGTGTACCGCCTGGACGACTCTACGTACCCGGGAACATCAAGGCCGACGTCATCCAGTGGGGCCACTCCTCGCCGCTGTCGGGGCACCCAGGCACGCAGCGCACCCTTCAGCATGCTTTCTGGTGGCCCTCAATGGCCAAGGACATAGAGTAGTTCGTCCAGGCGTGCCCAGTGTGCGCCAGGGCCAAGACCTCCAACCAACCAACACCAGGGGAACTCCAGCCACTCCCAGTTCCCCGTCGACCCTGGACGCACATTGCCATTGATTTCATCACGGGCCTGCTGGTCTCCGAGGGAAAGAACGTCATCATGACCATAGTGGATCGGTTTTCCAAAGCTGTGCACCTGGTGGCCCTCACCGGACTCCCGTCAGCTAAAAGGACAGCCGAGCTGATATTAGAGCACGTAGTCCATCTGCATGGGTTCCCAAAGGACATCGTCTCGGACAGGGGGCCCCAGTTCACTGCACGGTTCTGGAAGGCCTTCTGCCGTCTGATCAATTCTACCTGCAGTCTCTCCTCGGGCTACCATCCACAAACTAATGGTCAGACGGAACGGGCCAACCAACAACTGGAGCGCTACCTGAGATGTTTCATTGCCGACCGCCAGCGCTCCTGGGCCCGCTACCTCATTTGGGCGGAACTATCACACAACCTCCACGTCTCCTCTTCCACGAAGTTGAGCCCATTTGAGCTATGCCAGGGTTTCCAACCTCCGATGTTCGAACATCAAGAACCGGAGGTTGAAGTACCCTCGGCCCAACAGTTGGTCCGAAGGTGTCGACGGTCCTGGATTCAAGCCAAGAAGGCCATCCAGCACGCCAACATCCGCTACACCTTACAACATCGCCGTCGACACCCTCCGGGACGATTGTACCACGCAGGTGACAAGGTATGGCTGTCCACACAAAACCTACACCTCTACACGGAATCCAAAAAACTCTCACCCAGATTCATCGGCCCGTATCGTATCACCCTCCGTGTCAATCCTATCACTTACCGGCTCCAGCTGCCTGCGGCGCTCCGGATCCACCCGGTATTCCACATCTCAAAACTCAAACCCTTCACGATGTCACCCATGGTTACACCCACCCACTCTGCTCCTCCTCCCCGTATCATTGAGGGTGGTCCTGCCTACACCGTTCGCCGGATCCTTGATTCACGTCCTCGGGGCAGAGGGCTCCAGTACCTGGTCGATTGGGAAGGTTACGGTCCCGAGGAACGATCTTGGATTCCGGCTCGGTTCGTCCTAGACCCTGAACTCATCCGGGACTACCGTCGTCGGGTATCCTCCACCCCAGGACCGTCGAGAGTCGGTCCTGAACAGGGGGGTACTGTCATGCACACTCGTAACACGACCGGCACTAGGACCCGGAAGTAGGACGGTCGTGAACCAGGAAGCATAAAAGGAGACAAAATGGCGCTTCACATTGCTCAGTCAGTGAGTTCGCCCATGCCTTTGCCGACGCTTCGCCAACTATTCTGTGAGTACTCACCGATTCGGGTTGCTTCTTTGATTGACTGTGTGTTGCTAGAACGCGGGTTTATTTGTGTAGATCCTTGCTCTTTGCGTGAGAGTTCTTAGACTAAACGCGTGGTTATCCTGCCTACTCGCGCTACTTCCGCGTTTGGGTTTACCATCCACGCTACACGGGCTAACTGCTAAGGCTGTTGTGTCTATCCTCCGGTTGCTCGTGACAGATACCAGGAACTAAAGTAATAGTCATGGAACACTGTAAACCCAATCAACTGATAGATGGTGAGGTCAAGCACAAGGTTGAGTCATATAACATTACAGTCATGGCCAAAAGTTTTGAGAATTACATAAATATTGGAAATTGGAAAAGTTGCTGCTTAAGTTTTTAAAATAGCAATTTGCATATACTCCAGAATGTTATGAAGAGTGATCAGATGAATTGCATAGTCCTTCTTTGCCATGAAAATTAACTTAATCCCAAAAAAAACTTTCCACTGCATTTCATTGCTGTCTTTAAAGGACCTGCTGAGATCATTTCAGTAATCGTCTTGTTAACTCAGGTGAGAATGTTGACGAGCACAAGGCTGGAGATCATTATGTCAGGCTGATTGGGTTAGAATGGCAGACTTGACATGTTAAAAGGAGGGTGATGCTTGAAATCATTGTTCTTTCATTGTTAACCATGGTGACCTGCAAAGAAACGTGTGCAGCCATCATTGCGTTGCGTAAAAATGGCTTCACAGGCAAGGATATTGTGGCTACTAAGATTGCACCTAAATCAACAATTTATAGGATCATCAAGAACTTCAAGGAAAGAGGTTCAATTCTTGTTAAGAAGGCTTCAGGGCGTCCAAGAAAGTCCAGCCAGCGCCAGGATCGTCTCCTAAAGAGGATTCAGCTGCGTGACCAGAGTGCCACCAGTGCAGAGCTTGCTCAGGAATGGCAGCAGGCAGGTCTGAGCGCATCTGCACACACAGTGAGGCGAAGACTTTTGGAAGATGGCCTGGTGTCAAGAAGCAAAGAAGCCACTTCTCTCCAAAAAACCCATCAGGGACAGATTGATCTTCTGCAAAAAAGTATGGCGAATGGACTGCTGAGGACTGGGGCAAAGTCATATTCTTGGATGAAGCCTTTTTTTGATTGTTTGGGGCATCTGGAAAAAGGCTTGTCCGGAGAAGAAAAGGTGAGCGCTACAATCAGTCCTGTGTCATGCCAACAGTAAAGCATCCTGAGACCATTCATGTGTGGGGTTGCTTCTCATTCAAGTGAGTGGGCTCACTCACAATTTTGCCCAAAAACACAGCCATGAATAAAGAATGGTACCAAAACACGCTCCAACAGCAACTTCTTCAAACAGTCCAACAAGAGTTTGGTGAAGAACAATGCATTTTCCAGCACGATGGAGCACCGTGCCATAAGGCAAAAGTGAGAACTAAGTGGCCTCGGGGACCAAAACGTTGAAATTTTGGGTCCATGGCCTGGAAACTCCCCAGATCTTAATCCCATTGAGAATTTCACTAATTCTGACAAACTCCAAGAAGTGATTATGAAAGAATGGGTTGCTATCAGTCAGGATTTGGCCCAGAAGTTGATTGAGAGCATGCCCAGTCGAATTTCAGAGGTCCTGAAAAGAAGGGCCAACACTGCAAATACTGACTCTTTGAATAAATGTCATGTAATTGTCGATAAAAGCCTTTGAAACGTATGAAGTGCTTGTAATTATATTTCAGTAGATCACAGAAACAACTGAAACAAAGATCTAAAAGCAGTTTAGCAGCAAACTTTGTGAAAACTAATATTTGTGTCATTCTCAAAACTTTTGGCCACGACTGTAGACATAAATCCCATATCACTCCAGAGATACACAATATGGCCAAAGGTATGTGGACACATAGCCATCACATCCCTATGTATGGGATGCCCAAAATTTTGGTCCAAAGATGAAATCTTAGAATTATAAAATGTGTTTGTCTGCTGTAACATAACACTTTCCCTTCAATGAGATGTGAACACCTCATTGCATTGTGAGAGAAAATTATTTCCGAGTCGTCTAGTGGCATGGCCTTGCTAGACAGCTACTGTAGATGAGGGCGGATGTGGAATACTCAGAGGAGATAATCCCGAGAGAGGAAACTAATTCACTAGGGAGGAAGAGAGGTAAGTCATGCTTACCAAGTGGAGAGAAAGAAAATACACACTGCAAATTCTCAGAGCTAATATAGTGAACAGCTCTGTGTGTGCTAGCTAGTAAGAATGCTGAACGCTAAGCGTTAGCTAAACGCTAACTTGATGCTGGAGTGCTCTTGAATTCCTCAGGAAAAAATATAAAAGATGTCTGTTTGACGGAGGAATTTATAGCAAATACTACAAATCAGCATTTAAATTCTGTTTGGTTAGATTCTATTAATTAGCGTTAGTAGTATGGATTATGGTTTTTTTTTTTTTAAGTTTAGCCTTCATTCGTCACATATACATTACTGCATAATGAAATTCTTTATTCCTCGTACATATAAGCAATTTCCCTCTGGGATTAATAAAGTTCTTTGAATCTTGAATATCTTATCTTTTTTAGTAGGCTGGGGTCAGAGCATAGGGTCAGCCATTATACGGCGCCCCAGAAGACAGGTAAAGGGCCTGGTGGAGCTGGGGCTCGAACCACTAACCTTCCAGTCAGTAACTTACCCTGAGCATTACTGCCCATTTTTAAAGATAGCATGGTTAGGTTATCTAGCTGGCTAAAAATATCTTTAAATATACATGTAAATATACAAAAATTGATTTATTTTCACATTATTTTTGTAGTGTGCAATATTCTTGGATGAGGTCGATTCGACTTTCAGATGATACCATATGTCTAGGTACTTTGGCCTAGTTCTGCTTGATGTGTAAAATCCCCTGTAAATCAATCATATATATTCACATATGAAATTAATAACTATTTCTTTCATTTTTTTTTTTTTTAGGAGAAAGGAACAAAATGACATATATGCTGTGCCTGGTCAATGGGTGTCTGGTAGTGCCCTGAAAAATAGCAGTAGCCCAGCCTCCAAGGAAGGTCCTAGTCAGAATAGGGCTCAGCTGGAATACATGAGCTCAGAAATCAACAGAACGTTTAGTTCAACAGACTATGAGAACATTCCAAGCAATACCGCTGGCTTTGTCACCAACGACATCTATGAGACCTGTCGTACTCCAGCCACCGTAGAAGCAGGATGGGTGGATAATGACATTTATGGATAGTGAACCTGTCCAGTGAAGGGACCAAAACTGAATGACTTTTAACCCAACTGGCTCAAATTGATCTCAAAACGTCTTCAGCATCTGGACGCTTGGACTTCAATGCAGTAATAGTAACCCACTGCGAAGAACATGGGGTCCTGTGAATGCTTGTCAACAAGGTGAACAGTAAGCCCACTTCCCTGAAATGGGCAGTACAAAGAACCACACAAAGGTGTCATCACCTCAAATCTACTTCCTCTGCGAAAGCCGGTATGCAGGAAGAAGAAAGTGCATACAGGAACTTGCACAATAATGCTCTGACCTTTCTGCCCATCTGAACAATGTCCTGTCCTGTCTCTACCATTGAGATCTACTTTGTTTTTCAGGCTGATTATGTAATGGCACACCAGATCAAAGGTAAAATAATGGCAGTTTTGCTTAGCATGGAAAATTTAAGGTGGCTTAAAAATCCTGTTTGCAGAAGCATAAAACTGTCACTGTTTCATTCTTTTCCTGTTGTGCTTAATGTTATACTGAATGAAATATCCAAAAAATCTTTCCATACTGTTTTAACTCGTTTTCATAACAAATAAGAAAAGGATTTCCTATTTCAGGATTTGTGCATATGTGAAAATGTATCCTGTTGGTTATGTTTAATACCTGTTACACTAACTGATATTTTCCTCCCGAAATTTCTCATACTGTAAATGCTGGTTTTATGGTATGCTGTTATTTGAGTTATCATTTTTTCTAGACAGTTTTTACAGTAAGTGTTTAACAAGACAGCATTGTCAATATGTTTGTAACATTTTGCACCCTGCTAGAATTAAACATACAGTATGGCAAGTTTTTAATGGTGAACTAATACACATAACTCTTTTCCTTATTATGTTTGAGGCTGACTGTATAGTATAAAGCAAATGTGTTGAATCCCATCATAGCATTGTATTTAATTTTATTTTAGGGCTAATAAACAGGTTATTAGTGCAGTATTTGCTATTTTTGTCTTGGTTCATATACTTCTATTGTCTGTTACAAATCTAATGTTGCATTTTGTAAAATACTGTTAAAAGGTACTAAATAAAATAAAGACATGGAGCTGGTGAACTACGAGGCCTTAGTAGCATTGTAATAATGAGCCTTGCCAGCAGATGTCCCTGTTTAATAATGCCAGTTTAAATGTGTATGCCTAGTTGGAGGGTAATGAGATTGTTGTATTAGACATACCCTCTGTGGAAGGTGCATGCCAAACACACATTGTTCAACACAATACTGTCAGCAATTATTCTGTCTACTCTTCAGTATGGTAGCATGCAACTTAAGACGCCATGGTACTATTGTTTGCAGTACATAGCTTCAATCCCAACTGTGGAGATCTATACAGTATCTACTGTATACAACAACAACATGATCAAACTTGAATTTAAAGTTTGATATACAGTATGTCCCCCCTGGAATGCTATGAAATGGGAGGAAAATTCAACTCAAACATAAGGCATACTGATCATGCATTTATTTTCAATAGTGTTTACAATTGTATTATTTGTGAGACTCCACTCATGCAGACAGGCCGGATAGAAGAGGCGCAAGGCAACAGTGATAACCACTGAGCACCCATGCATCACCATGCAAACGTCATGCACACAAACCCGAGGCAGAAATCGAACCCGGACCACAGAGGTGCAAGGCGATAGTGCAACCCCATACTGTTTGATGATGGTATTAATGGTATTAAGAGATTAAAGTTGGAGCTTGATCAGTTTTCACAGATTAGGAGATTTCCGCAGACAAAAGGATTAAAGCTCTGCTGCATCGTTCTTAGGCAGAAATGAAGCAAAGGCTGAATTCCATTAGCATCGCTATAAGGAGGTAGTCAGGTGGCGGCATTGTGCGTAATGTTCAATGTACTGGAGAGATTTTTTTTTTTTTTAGCTTAATGCATGCCATGAGGCATCAGGCTGTGCGTATAGAGTGCATATGCATATGCTGTGTCACTATGTGTTAGATAGTGTTCTGGGAGGGACTGAGTGCAGGTCACATGCAGGCTGAGTAGAACACTGCACTCAGTGGGATTAGGTTCTGTGTTGTTAAATATTGCACACGAGCTGTGAGCTCCTTTAGTGCAAACTATATCTTAATCCGAGATCTGTAGCTTGCAGCTGGTGAAAGCTGATCGAAGTCGTGTCCGACATTACATTACTCCACTGCTCCCCAACTAGAAAGCAAACTTTTTTTCTTTTTTTTTTTTGCACCGCTTGACGTAAGCGGTGGCTCTGGTCGCCAGGGCGACGAGTTTGGCACTGAAGTGTGGAAGCGCTTCAAAGCCCCGCCCCTCTCCGGTACAAATAACCCCCCTCGGCTCTGACGTCAATGCACGTCAGCAAAGAGAACACGATGCCTCCTGCGAGTCAGCTCGCGCACTGGCGCTAATAAGAGCTGAAATATTATAGCGCTATTGTATCGGGAGAGAGAGAGAGAAAGAGAGGTGGAGAAGCAGACGGAGGGGGGTGCTTTTTGGCGTGACACGTCGCACTTCTCCAAAAAAAAAAAAAAAAATCTTTCCCAATTTCTTTTCTCGCCCTCTCTCAGTTCGGCTACGGCGGCTGGCAGCGGTCACAAAAGTGGCCGCGCGCGCGCGCCCTGGCGAGTCCGTTTCGCTCACAGACAGACATGGTGGTTGTTTTTACTTTTGGCGGCTCGGTGCGCTCCGAGCACCGCAGTGTTCCGACTCGAGGCTGAAGTCTCCTGCGTGTGTGCGTGCGTGTGTTTTTCCCCCTCCGTGCCCTGCCGTGAAGCATGGTCATGGCTGACTGTGAGCCGAAAGCGGCGCTCCGCGGGCCGGTGCGCGTGGGCTTCTACGACATCGAGCGCACGCTCGGCAAAGGAAACTTCGCTGTGGTCAAACTGGCGAGACACCGAATCACCAAAACTGAGGTGAGTGCAGAACACGCGAACATCTGGAACAGCAACTGCTGCACACGAAACACCTGGTTGTACCTGTGCAAACTTCATGCATAACTGTCTTACTGCTGCGCTGCAACTTAGTAACTGTCACCTGACCTAACAACTGAAATGTTACATTGTAACAACACAAAGTGTCCGCAGTGTGTCTTTTATCTTTCTCGCTGGGAAATGCGCACGTGCACGGTTCTCCTTAATCTTCTTTGCAACTTGAAATCTTATTTGCGATAAGAAGACATTGACCTCACTGACAGCGTTTCCTGCACGGCAAGCTGGTGCTCTCTGTCTCTCTGTCTCTCTCTCTCTCTCTCTCTGTTTGTGTTTGTGGTATTGCCCAGTCAACAAGTTGTGTGAAAATCACCTTTTCCATAACAGTTTCTGAAAACCCGGTCCTGATCCCATACTGAAATCCTTGATGCTGGAATTCTGCTGAAAGCTTATGCGTAGATTCATATTTTTGTTTCATATTCATGTGTATGCTCTGTGTAGTGCCTGTCAGTCAACACCTCAAGAAATCCATTACAGACAGTTCATTGTATTGTAAAACCAAAAAAAAAGTTCTTATGTGTAGTACACAATCCTGGTATTTATTGTGGCAAAACCGATAAGGACGATGGAGCAGGTGGATATGTGGTGCCATGGCACTGACTTGTATGCCGCTTGCGTATGTGATTTCGTGATAATTGCTGCTGTTTTGTCCATATTCATCAACAAGCTCTTACTAGTAGATGAGACTGTTTTTCTTTTCTTTTTTTTATCTCCAGTCTTTTTTGCACCGGAGCTCAGAGAGAATTTTTTTTATTTTTGTTTGATAACAGCAACATGCTCGTGATATCCATCAGAACTTTTTTTTTTTTTTTTTTTTACATCAGAGCTATGTGCAAGAATCACATCAGCCGTCGAGAGAGAGAGAGAGAGCAGTGCATGAGTGAACGAACACGGCTTTTAGGACTGTAAGAGCGTTGTACACAATATACTAATTTCTTGATGTGAATTGAATGCAGCAGGAATGTTAATGGTTTGTTATGTCACTCCATGCAAGGCATCAGCTTTTCCCATGAAGCCTGAGGTCATTCAATGGTCAGCTGGACAAGTCACCCCACTTATTACTTATTACTAGAAAGGCCGCATAGTGGCTCAGCGGTGAGCACTTTTGCCTCGCACCTCCATGGCT
Source organism: Clarias fuscus (assembly GCA_030347435.1). Lineage (NCBI taxonomy): Eukaryota > Metazoa > Chordata > Actinopteri > Siluriformes > Clariidae > Clarias > Clarias fuscus. The sequence goes on from CM059218.1 coordinate 9,795,081, forward strand.
ATGTGTTTGTGTTTGTGGAGTTTGGACTGCAGTATGTTTCTTCTGCGTTCTCGGACAGTCTAAAGACCTGTATTGTAGGTTGATCTGGGTTTTTCTGATTGCTCCTAGTGTGTGACTGTGTGTGCTTGTGCTCTGCTATGGGTCCATCCAGGGTGTCCCCCCCCCCCCCCCCACGCATTGTGCCCCAAGTTCCCTGGGATAGGATCAGCCCCCGCATCATTGACCTTACACAGGATATGTGGTATGGAAAAATTACTGGATGACATCCAGAATATGAAAGAAGTGATTAGGAGAGGTCTAGAGAACGTGACATCAGCTTAACCGCTCAAGAAAGCTTTTAAGTAAAAATGTGCGTACAGTAAACTCTGCAAGAGATTATTCTCCTTTTTTCCCCTTTTAAATAAACCTCAAGCGTTTATGGAGGCGTAACCTTCTTTAATCTACAGCACCTCATCGCTTGAGGAAATTATTTAAATCATTAGAGTTATTTCATCAGGCATGTCAGTCAGGTGCCTGTCATCTCCTCTCTCATGTTATCTGACTTTGATCTTCATGAGGGCATGTGAGAACTGGATCTGAATCGTTTCACGCACAGCTCAGAGGCTACTCGAGACACACATACACACACACACACACACACACACTGCAGCCCTGGGCGTTAGACTGTCTGCTAACTATAGAGTGCATCTGTGCCCTTCAACAGGTGGCCATAAAGATCATAGACAAGACCCAGCTGGACTCGGTAAACCTGGAGAAGATCTATCGCGAGGTGAAGATCATGAAAATGCTGGACCACCCACATATCATTAAGCTCTACCAGGTAACTTCGATCCCACTTGTTTTTATCAGGCCAGTCCATCATATGATAAGCTGATGGTGTTTAACATATCAGGACAGAGTTAATGGCTAACCCTTTTCTCGGATTGACCTCACATAAGCCCCCTTATGTAAGAATGTCATTGGCTTCAGTCGTAGGGAATGTGAACAACGCTTGATTATTGTAAAACCGGTCCAAATGTGGCCACGTAACCGCTATGTATCATTATTTCCAACAGCTCTTCCATTGAGGCTGCATGGGTCAATTAGTCATTTCCTCTCAGGCCATATAAACAGAGGGCAGCTCGGCAGGCCCGCACTGTGTCATCTTAAACCCCCAGCTTCCCACAGCCCTGAAACCAGGATGCACACACACACACAAATAGACTCACTTTTGTGTTTACTGTGTCTTAACAATATGGAATGCATTTTTATAATTTCACACGTGCAAATTCCACAGCAGCAAGAGAAGAAAGTTAGAAATCCCCACATGCATACACACACCAGGGTGTACACTCATACAAAGACACGGCCACAAAATTATCTTTGGCTTTATATGAGTATTATCAATGAGGAAGACCTAGGCAGCTTAGTTAAGTTTGATTCCCATAAGGGATTTTATTTCTCTTTATTTATGAGTGACGTACAAGTACTCGTGTGGTCATGGGTTTTTAATATTGTGATGCCTATATGTCAAGCTGATTTGACTAAACGCTGACTTAGTGGTTTGTCACATAGAACACCAGCAGGACAATTGTGTAATCTAATTTACATAAGATGATTCAAGCGGTTTTCCAGAGATTTGCATATTTGGCAGCTGACGTGGATCAGAAGTACTTTGTGGTCAGCGTGTTATGAAAATCTCCAGAAGATAATGCTTCTCATCTAGGCAAGAAAAACAGCAGTAGAGCGTGGTTTCTTTGCCTGGTCTAAACAATATTACTCAACATGGCATGCTGCAATAGGAAAATAATCAATGACGGGGTGGTGTGATGCAAACCGAAACAAAGTTTGCTACTGGTAAGTTGATTAGCTTCCTAGGACAGCGCATTGCGACATGTTTTATACTTTTGAATCCCACTACACATGGGATTGCTAAAGATTTGCAATCATTTTTATTTAGCAAACAACCGATTACCCACGGGGCGTTCAAGTCAAACCGGGACTTGTGGTGAAATTTCTTGCGATGAAGGCATAAAACTAAGGTTTTAAAGTAGGCTGTGCAACCGTGACTGATGATCCTGGACACCGAAACCCACTGCAGACCTTTCAGAACGTTCAGCGAGTGGAACACCTGATCCTTGTTAATCGACGATGCGAAGGAATCGCGTCTGTCTGTGGGAACTGTACACACAATCATACGCGAACACCACTTGCACATTACAGGAACTCGGCTGGAAATTATTGCCACGTCCCCCCTACAGTCATGACTTCGCTCCAAGCCATTTATACATACTGTACAGTATATGGGACATTATAAGAGTTCCTGGGAGGTCAAGCAGGCAGCTTACAGTACTGAGAAAACCTTCTACCTTGATAGTATCCAAGCACTAGTGAAATGCTGGGATAAGTGCATTAGTGTAGCAGGGGATTATATAGGGAATTAAAGGGAGTTTTTAAATGTCATAACTGAATCTTTTCATATTCGGCACAATTAGAAGTCCTATTTTGACATGAACGCCCCTCATATTTTTGTTTGTATGTATGCAACACTCCGGTCATTACTTTGCCATATAACAGGCATATAAACATTAGAGCTCATCATGTTACTAAGATACCAGAAAGCCCTCTGTCTTCCCGATGTTCGAGAAATTAAGAAATCCCTGTATAAGACTGACAGCTGACTGAGATGAATGAAGGAGTATCAGAATGTGTATCAGTAGCTCCCTAGTGTGTCTATGATTGGCTGTGCACATGTGATTTATAATAGATCCTCTCTTTCTCCTCCTTTTATTAGCCATATTCATCTCTTTGTTTTCTTCAGCTAATTTTGGAGTCCTCCCACATATCGCTGTCTCGGTCACGGCACTATGAATCAAGCTTACGATGGAGCAGAGTACCGAGCACCCGGCCTGATTCATGCCTACACCATTGTTTCGCTAACTGAGCAGCAACACAAGGCCCTAAACTGTCCCTTTTCATGAAATCTTGTGTCTGCTTGAAGAAAGAGAAATCTGTAGTGGTCACTGAAGTAACTTGAAACAAAAGCAATAATGATAAATGATAATTTTATGAACATTGACTAATGAAAATCAGATACTGCTTTTGAATTGTGATTTAACAGGATAAAAAAAAAAAAAAACAAAGTTGATGAAACTAATAAAACTGGCATGGGCAGAAATTATGGCAAGGAAATATTGACAATAATGTGACCATAGTGACATGTGTGTTCTGTAATCGGTAACACAGTTGTCTTCAGTCTTGTAAACAGTTAGTCAGCCCGGTTAAAGTTTGAAAAGTTGTGAGGCGGCTTTGTTGGTATGTACCATCACTGAACATGAACCAGAGAAATCACACAGAGAAAGGAGAACATTGTCTGAGGAGTTCAGGAAGAAAATAATCGACAAGCATGCTAAAGCTAAAGGCTGTAAGACCTCTCGGAGCAGCTTCCTTCCTATCCTTGTGATTACAGGTGCAAATATTATCAAGTCATTATTATTATCCACGGGACCCGTAGCCAAAATTCCTGGATGTGACTACAAGAGGAAAATTGACATCAAATTGAACAGAAGGATAATACAAATAGTAATCAAAGAGCCATGGACAACTTCCAGATTCAAGGGGAACTTCAAGGTCGAGGTACATCAGTACATCAGTGTCGGATCGCACCATCTGTCGCTGTTTGATCAAAAGTAAAAAGAAATAATAAATAAAAAAAATAATGGATGCACCACTGCAAAAAAAGTGGATTTAATGGAAGACACCCGAGGAGTACTCTACTGTTGTTGAAATAAAATCATGAAATGGAATCTGCCAAAATGCATGTTGACAAGCCACAATACGTTCGCAAGAATGTCCTTCGGCCAGATGAAAACCGGAGCTTTTTGACAAGTCACATGGGTAAAAATAAAGCTTTTAAAGAAAAGAAAAGAAAATGAACTGCTGTGATGCACGGCAGAGGCTCGGTTATGTTTTTGGGCTGCTTTGCTGCATCTGGCACAGAGTGTGTCTCGGATCTGTGCAGGTACAATGAAATCTCAAGACTATCCAGGCTTTCTGGAACAAAATGGACTGTCCAGGGTCAGGAAGCTCAGTTTCAGCACCCAAAAAGCGCAAACCTAAAAACACCCATGAATGATTAATAACAAAACATTGGATTATTTTAAAATGATCTGATCCAAATCTGATGGAACCTCTTATTGAGAACTTCAGAAGTTGGTTGATTGCAGTGTCGGTCCCATCATTTTTGTTCAGGCCAGTTGCATTAATGTATTTTTTTTTGTTGTTGTGTTTTTTCCCCCTTCCTTTACTGATACTCTATTCAAAAGCAATGTCTGATTCCATTAGTCGATGTCCAGTAAATCAGTACATACTATCACTTTTATCAGTTTAAAGTTATTTCCGTGGCCATTGCGGGTTTTTCTTTATTCGGTGGATGGTTACCAACAATTTCGTCCATGTGTGTAGTCTGAGTATTGAAACTGTTGTTTGTTCTTGCACAGGTCATGGAGACCAAGAATATGCTCTACTTGGTGACAGAGTATGCCAAAAATGGTGAAATATTTGGTAAGTGACTTATAGATTTCACTTGATCATCTTATAAATAATCCCATGTAGGGGTATAAAAGTTTTGCAAATCCAACAGTAGTTCTTCTCTTCCTCCTAGCTATATAACAGTATGACGTTTTTCCTTTGTTACAAAAGAAGAAAGTGAAAGTAGTGCAGTGAAAAATGAAACTACATGCAAAATTAAATGTTACAAAATATTGAGGTTTAGAGCGGTCTAAAGAGAGCACCGTGCCAACAGTACGAGGGTAAAATCCCTAGTTACAGTAGTTATTTACTAGAAACACCACAGTATAACTGAATTAATCTCACTCCACTTGGCTGAAATATGCCTCCAATTTGTCTCATCTTTCACAATCTCGTACGCAACATGTGGCAGCGTGTTTATCGTAGACGATAACGTTAGAGGTCAGAACGCAAACGCAAAGGGCGAGACTAAACACGGCGCGAACAGCCGTCATGGCCAAATAAGCAATCGCGAGTTTCATTACAAACTGAATACGGTTACGTTACGCACCCTCTCGGAAAGACTCGGACTCTCTCTTTCAGAGCTCACTGGCAGGATCGAAAGCAGTCCGAGTTTTACATTTACCGGACCTGACGGACGTCATCATGCAAAACGATTGACGGAAGCACTTTGTTGCCTCCGTCACAAACATGCCTTCATTTCAGCTCAAACAGGCCAAGGTTTAAGAGCACCATCAAAGGAAAAGAAGTGTGTGAAAGAAGTCAGTACAATGCGTTAATACAGCAGCAAAACAGTACGGTTAAGGGTTTTTTAAGATAAGTACTCATTTCACTACTCCGCGTCAGGGGAATTTAAGGATGAGTAAAAGTACAGAACATGCAAATATGCATTTAGTTTGTACCTCTGAACTCGCCAGGGTTTCTTGAGTAGAAGCGGTTTTCAGAGGTGGCGGTTTTCAATAGTGCCTAGGCTGCAGCCTTTACACACAAACATGTTGGACTAAAAAGAACAGGGATGGGGGAAAAAAGATGGAAATGGCATTTCCAAGATGTAAAAAAAAAAAAAAATACGGCATACGCAAAGATAAAAGAACCTTCTATAAAGAGAGTATTTGGTGTGAAAACCCTTTGTTAGGTTTTACTGAGCATGCTGGAGAACACGCCAGAATTCTTCATACATCTTTGCCTCGCTTGACCTTTCTGTTGTCATGCAAAACCCAGAAGCCTACATTAAGTTCCATGTGAAAACTGGTCTGTCCTGTAATATGTTGCTTTAGATCTTTAAAGGCATGCAAATATTCCTTTGTGATTATTTGCTTTTTTAATAGTTTTGTTCCTGGTAAATCGGATATGATGCATATTTAACGTGTATAACAAAATTTGTACTAAAACTAATATGGTAATTAGACTTTTGCACAGTACTGTAGGGTATATGATATGCAATTAAATTCACACCCAGATGTGCTTGAACATCCCATTCCAAAACCATATAGATTCTGACTCCTGTTTGCTGGTATAAAACCTTGGTATACAACCTTGTTGTTGCTGTTGTTGTTGAATTTTGTAGGGTGAGCCGGTGAGTGGTTTTGTGCGCATTCACCAATAAAAGGATTATAATGTTGATGTTGGGGTGCAGTGAGTATTTCGATTCATCCCAGTGGTGTTTAGAGGGGTTGAGGTCAGTGCTATGAGCAGGCCACTTGAGTTCTTCAACCCCAACATCAGGAAAAAGCATGACTTTGTGCACAGGGGCCGAAAATTTAGATCCTGTGAAGTGACATTGTAGATGATTATGCTCTTCCAGCTCTAACAACAGTTTGCTAAAGACACATGTATGTCTATAAAGTTTTGTCTTTACAGTGGACAGCATGTCCCTGCATGAACAGCCCTAGCGGTGTTTTTATTTATTTATTTTAGGCCTCATGGCAAGAGAAAGATGGAGGTAGGTACGCACCCGCTAAAATCTTTACCTATTTGTTTCTTGCCCAACAAGACTTTTGGCTTGATGATTTCCATGAGTGTACCAGAGTAGTGATGATTCAGAGAGGCCAAGACCTTTATTATTTCAGCAGCACCTTGTCTATTGCATAACGGTGATTGAAAATATGTCGATTTGTGCGTTCTATTGCTTCTCAAAACTGGTTTCAGAACTTTATTATCCTATGAGTGCACTACAGAATAGTGCTGATTTGGAGTGGCCAAGCCCTTTATTCAAAAAATTTATTTTTAGCAGCAAGATCTACAGTAGTTCTTAGTTCATGTTATTTCTTGCAAAATTGCTTAAATTGAACAGTACCCTTTGGCGATCGGTAGGTTATAAAATAGCACTTGATCCAGCACATCTCATCTTTTATGTCATATGTTGTATTTAATTAAAAAAAAAATTTATACTGAACCGACTCCTCCACAGTTTATTCCACCACCTCCGTACCAGTTAGGTTTGGGTACCGTAACCCATTGCCATTTAATCGATATGTACTAGAACCTAATCAGAGTGCAGGTTTTGGAATGAGAAATTGCACATGAATGCGAGTCAAAAAGCTCTAATAATGTACAGTAAATCAAACTAATCTTTATAGTAACTTGAGAGCACAATTGGATGAAACATTTGAGGGCACACAGGATGAAGTTAAAAGCAGAGGGATGCACCAGTGGGTGTCCCCGGCCCCAGTCAGACCAACCCTAGAAAAGTCAGGAGAAGTGAGGATTTTGCCATATAAGACAAATGTGGTCATATTTCTGCAAAATAATTGCTGAAATTTTAAGCTGGTTTGTAGCATACCAAGAAAACCAACTACTTTGCTGTTATCTGTGTTAACTTATTGTGGTTGTATTGGGTAGTATGTAAATTTGTTGTGATTTGTATCTACTTATATTTACACACGTGGACAAAATTGTTGGTACCCTTCGGTCAATGAAAGAAAAACTCACAATGGTCACAGAAATAACTTTAATCTGACAAAGTAATAATTTAAAAATATTCTATGAATGTTAACCAATGAAAGTCAGACATTGCTTTTCAACCATGCTTCAACAGAATTATTTAAAAAAAATAAACTCATGGAACAGGCCTGGACAAAAATGATGGTACCCCTAGAAAATACTGAAAATAATGTGACCAAAGGGACATGTTAATTCAAGGTGTGTCCACTAATTAGCATCACAGGTGTCTACAATCTTGTAATCAGTCAGTGGGTCTATATATAGGGCTACAGGTAGTCACTGTGTTGTTTGGTGATATGGTATGTACCACACTCAACATGGACCAGAGGAAGCGAAGGAAAGAGTTGTCTCAGGAGATTCGAAAGAAAATTATAGACAAGCATGTTAAAGGTAAAGGCTATAAGACCATTTCCAAGCAGCTAAATGTTCCTGTGACTACAGTTGCACATATTATTCAGAAATTTAAGATCCATGGGACTGTAGCCAACCTCCCTGGATGTGGCCGCAGGAGGAAAATTGATGACAAATCAAAGAGACGGATAATCCGAATGGTAACAAAAGAGCCCAGAAAGACTTCTAAAGAGATCCAAGGTGAACTTCATGCTCAAGGAACATCAGTGTCAGATCGCACCATCCGTCGTTGTTTGAGCCAAAGTGGACTACATGGGAGATGACCAAGGAGGACACCATTGTTGAAAACAAATCATAAAAAAGCCAGACTGGAATATGCCAAACTACATGTTGACAAGCCACAAAGCTTCTGGGAGAATGTCCTATGGACAGATGAGACAAAAATGGAACTTTTTGCCAAGGCACATCAGCTCTGTGTTCACAGATGGAAAAATGAAGCATATCAGGAAAAGAACACTGTCCCTACTGTGAAACATGGAGGAGGCTCTGTTATGTTCTGGGGCTGCTTTGCTGCATCTGGCACAGGGTGTCTTGAATCTGTGCAGGGTACAATGACATCTCCAGACTATCAAGGGATTCTAGAGAGAAATGTGCTGGCCAGTGTCAGAAAGCTGGGTCTCAGTCGCAGGTCATGGGTCTTGCAACAGGACAATGACCCAAAACACACAGCTAAAAACACCCAAGAATGGCTAAGAGGAAAACATTGGACTATTCTAAAGTGGCCTTCTATGAGCCCTGACCTCAATCCTATTGAGCATCTTTGGAAGGAGCTGAAACATGCTGTCTGGAAAAGGCACCCTTCAAACCGGAAACAACTGGAGCAGCTTGCTCATGAGGAGTGGGCCAAAATACCTGCAGAGAGGTGCAGAAGTCTCATTGACAGTTACAGGAATCGTTTGATTGCAGTGATTGCCTCAAAAGGTTGTGCAACAAACTATTAAGTTAGGGGTACCATCATTTTTGTCCAGGCCTGTTCCATTAGTTCATTTTTTTTTATAATTCCGTTGAAGCATGGTTGAAAACCAATGAAAGTCAGACATTGCTTAACATTCATAGAATTCTTATTTATTATTACTTTTGTCAGATTAAAGTTATTTCTGTGACCATTGTGAGTTTTTCTTTCATTGACCGAAGGGTACCAACAATTTTGTCCACGTGTGTATGTATACTTGAAATATATTGTTTATTTAAATTTTTCTCAATAAAAAGGCCGTTCGTTAATGTCGTACACCATTTTTTGTGGCACTTTTTCTTTTTTAAAGTACCGATTTGGCACTAGTATCCTAAAAACAAAAACTATACCCAACCCTAGTACCAGTACTTGCTGCATGCCATGCTTGTATATTGAGGGACAGTGAGTCGAGCAGTGATGAAGGCTTTTAGGAAGCGTTGTGCAGGATTTTACTTCTTCCAGTTAAAACCTGCTCTCGGCACAGATCTTGCTTACATAATGTTGTTTTCTTGTTCATGGTGCACGATCGTGTGTGGCTTTTTACCATCATGTCCTAAAACAACAATGATTCCTGCAGCATTTGATTTAGATTCTACAGAGTTTGACTCAGAGTGAAGCAATGTAGCATAGCGGAATTCCTTGTTGTTTTTTTTGGATTTTTCTGATAGGGGTTGTATTCTCAACAACCAGAGATTTCACTTGTTGACAGTCAGTGGAGAAAATGAAAGTCAGCCGGGTGATAAATGATTCTTTATTAATGTTTTTATTATCTTAATCAATATCACTGTTACTGATTACTAGTGCATCAGCCAGATAATAGGTCAGCCTTTTATAATTATCCTGATTTGATGTTACTCCCCCCCCCCCCCCCCCCCAGATTTTGTTACAATTTTAAACAAATTTCCCAAATAATTAGCTTCTAAGCCACAGGATGCTGTGGTGCCTGCCAGTGTGCGAATAGTTTAGAGCGCACCATCTGTAGTGTTCGAGTGGAACAGCACCAATTTACCACCTCAAATGCAAATGTATAGAAATAAAAAAATAAACAAATTGGAGTTGAATCGCGATATGTAACTGAAATAGATTTTTTTCCCCCACATCTCTCTGCTATAACACATTGATCACAATTATGTTTCTAACCATACATACAGAAGTCTAGTGTCCTGAGGCTCAGAGAGGCGGAATCGATAAGTTGGTTTTTCGCTGTGTTTTAAAGTATCACTATGAAATAATTTTTTTATTCTTCAAAGAATTAAAAGTAAACAAGTGCTATTTAGTTTTCTTTTCTGACATTCTGTGCAGCCGCGTGAATGTTGTCACTCCATAAGCAGAGGAAGAATGTCATGTAAAATGGGGTTTCAGCCTGTAGTGCATGCCCCCAGAGGGTGTACTAACTTATTAGCGGGGGTGTGATGAGGTAAGGTGTTTTAAAAAAGTTCAAACAAGGTGAAAATGAAACAAAGAGATCGGCTGCCTCGAAGGGTTGAAGCCCCAAGTAAAGACGCATTGGTGCAATATCAGGTTTTCATATTTTCATGTTTATATTACATAGCTGAAAAATAAGTGCGCTTACTAGAACACTAAGCCTTAAACAGCTCTTAAGTTCGATCTCAGACAGTATATGAAGATAAACAAATCATGACCTTAGCATTACAGGTTTCTAAAAGTGAGATAAAGCCTTATAATACTGAGGTGAAGAAACATGAGTGACACCTGAGCTGACGTGTGGCCACAGCCCTTACTTTGATCAAGCAAGATAAAGAACAGTGTCAGAGGTTGAACAGACTGATTGCTGTAGTCCTCTTGTGTAGGGGATTAAGACTAGAACAGGCATCCAGTAGACAGTCAGTGTGGCTCAGCGGGTAGCACTGTTGCCTCACACATCCAGGGTGTGGGAGTTCGAATCATCCGAGGCTCTGCTGTGTATGCACGGAATTTGAATATTGTTCTTTAAGGGATTGCTCTGGTAACTCTGGTTTCCAGACACAAGTTGTCGAGTTGTCCCCTGAGCCTGGTGCCAGGACCTGTGCAACACTACACCGGATCAGCAGCATAGAAATGGATTGAATGAAATGAACACTTTCTTCGTTTTTGTTGTATTTAGTTAGAAAATGAACGTCAATCGACGAAATCATGAAAATGAGGCACCACAATGATTCACAGGTTTTATTACAATATATCCAGCACTAAGGGTTGAGAGGGTTAAGGAAACATTCCCGTAGAGTTGCACAGTCAGCAATTTAAAGTTGCACATGGCATGCTGGACATTTGAATGTGGATTTTCTGCCTTAAATATGTAAATGTTATGAAATAGTATTCAAAGACTAAAATTTGTCTTTGACTAACTAATAGAACTAAATCAAGCCTAGTGTTGGTTTTGGGTTTGCTGTTTTTTTTTTTTTTGGTTATACTGAAAAAAAAGAAAAAGAAAATGTGGAGTGCAAAAATGCAAACTCAAGATATATAAAGGATGTTTTAAAATGATACAATGGAAGTAGATCCTTACAAGTTCCCTTTTTTTTTTGTTTGTTTGTTTTTTGAAGATTTGAAAAAAAAAAAAATCAACAAAAAATTTTAGGACCCCTGTGCTATGGTTGACTTTATAACCAACGGAAACACTCCACCAATACATTATTTATAGTTCTTATCCTGAGAGCTGGGTCTTAGCCCTGGGAACATGGGGCACAAGGCAGGGGACACCCTGGATGAGATTCCAGCCCGCAGTCATCCATAGATAAATACATACATGCTCACTAATCAGTCTTGACTGCATGTCTTTTTCAAAAACAAAAGCATGTGGTGGCAACCCACCAAGCACAAGGTAAAAATGGCAACGCCACACACATCGAGCAGGGGTGAGATTCAAACCCCCAGTCGTGAACGTACAAGGAAACATTGCTAACCACAAAGCCCACCATGCTGGTTTATGCTTTAAAACAACTGAGCTCATCCACATGACTGTTCAGTTTCTGTTCTTACTTCATTGAGATTTGGAATGGACATGTGTTATGAGGGTTCGTTTTAATCACAATTTATTTATTTATTTCATTAACTGTTTCATGTATTTACTAAGTGACAGATGCAGTGAGACCATCATGCAACAGCGGAGATTCAGCTTAGGCTCGGTCCTAAACTGTCTGTGTAGTGTCATGTCTAACTGGGTTCCCGTCATGGTTCTCCCGTGTCCTCCCATCTCCCTTACACTTGCTGGTAGGTGCGTTGGCCTCTAGATGAGCATGCGTGTGCACTGGCATCCCACCCGCAGCATATTTCTACTTCATGCCCATCGTTCCCAGATAGGCTTCAGATCTAACACAACCCTAGCCTAGATAAAGTCATTACTGGATATGAATGAATGAAGTAACTCGATGTGCTAACCACAAAGCTGCGTTATAACTTTTGTCAGTTATAATGTTAATAGATTTCTTTGCACCTGTGTTGGATTTAAAAGTTTTTTTTTTTTTTTTTTTTCCAAGGTGGGTAATTTAAATATTGTCCTCTGATGATCTATGATGATACTGAAAGCAGAAAGGAGCCAAAACTTTCCCAGAACCCAAACAATGAGACATGCATATAATAATTATGGTTTATGTCTTGGTCCAGACTGGATGTACCCGTGACTTCATTCGCTTGGAATTTAATTGCACATTCATAAGTACGTATTACAAAATGTACAATGCCATCTGTGGAATTTTGGAATTAGCAAAAAATTTTTAACATGTTACCGTGAAATGCGCAAAATGAAGGTGTGAGATCATGTTTATTAAGTAGATTTAAATTGCAGACTCATAAGTGCATATTAAAGAGTGTACAGCGCCATCTGTTAAGTTTTGAATGATTTTTTTTCAAGGTCGATTATTTAAAATGTTTATGATATAAGGGCGTTTTTCATTGAAATTTCAAAGTAGCTTCTCTTCCCGTGGGCCGTTTGCGATTAATTAAAGCCTATATGTTACCTTAAGCTCGACCAAATATACTTATGAGTTTTTAAGTGATGTGTGCACAAATAAACACACAAAATGTTTTATTCAAAAAAAAATAAATAAATTATTTCACAAATATCTTCAGTGAACAAACATACCAACTTTACAGTTTTATTATAAGTATAGAAAGATTTCCTTTTTATTTATTTTTTATTTTTTTACAACTAACAGAAAGGTTCACAGACCATAAACTTGCACCATATTGTTGTGTTTTATGCTAACATTAAAAAAAAAAAAAAAAAAAAAACCCTTTTAAATTTTGTATGAGCATTTTATGATACTTGGCTGGTATCAGATAAAAGCAGTGATTTGTAGAAAAAAAAATGTATTCTGGAGAGCATTCCAAAGCTTGGACAGGTTAGCCAATTTAAATTGAAGGTGAAGCATTTTAGGAGCCCAGTGAAAAATCCTGCCACACACACACACGCACACGCACATGCACACATCTTTTTAGATCTTTCATGTGGAAGAAAATCTAAATTAGTTTTATTGTGTAAAAGCAAATGAAACTGAAGCAGAGTGTCTTGTCTCCCTGATTTAATATAAACACCGTTCATTCAGTTTCTGCGCTCCAGCGTGAAAGGTTTGGTCAGGTGTGTTCGGTGGTGTGTTACAGACGTGTGCCAGGAAAGCTTCGTCAGACCGAGCTGCTACAAAACCAGCTGAGCTGCTGCAGCAGAGGAACCTGAAAATTGGGTCAAGCTCGAATAATGAGCTATGCCAAAGCAGAGAGAGAGAGAGAGAGAGAGAGAGCTCAAATACGGGGTACCAGTTTCAGACTGGAATGTAGGCCATGCATATTTTAGAAATGTAGAATCCTGGAGCTCAGCATAAGGAATTGCATGTCATCTGAAGCAGATCAGTCACCATATTCACGTCAGCCTGCAGCTAATCTCCTCCGCCCTCCATCTTATCATGCACCTCCTTCTAGTTTCTAATTAAACCAGAAGTTCACACTGCAGCTATAATATATACAGTATATATATCGAATGTATGTATAAAAAAAAAAATCATTATAATATAATTATCCACTTTCCTATTCAAAAGAAATGACTAAATGTAACAACATTTCACTCGGAGAATAAAAATGAGATGTAAAAGTCAGTGACTGGACAAAGGTTGAAATGTCTCCCTGATCTTTGCAAATTCAGTTTGAAAAGATGGCTATATTGGGAATTAATTAAGCTGTACTGCTTGTTATGCTAATCTCATGCAGATCTGGCTTCTGCATGTAGATCTAATCGCTTCATATTGGAAGAAAGCTGAGATAAACTGCCTGCTTTGTTAGGATAATACAACACTAGCATACATGCCGACAACCCATCTTAAATAATGACCCGTCGTAAACCAATAAAAATCTTCACTTTTAGTGAAGTGTTTCAGTCCACACCCTCTGTGGCAGATGTGCATTAGGTTTGGATAAATAGCCTGCATATCACTCTGCCATTGTTTTATGCATTTTTTTTTTTTTTTCTACTCACGTGCATAACCCTGATGCAAAAACACAAGCTTAACTGGTCAAGCAGGTAGCGAAGTTATTTTACAGCTTTCTTTATATTTGACTAAATTGATCTACTATTTAATTGTTGTATTATTTCCTATACATATTCAGTACATCTAAAAAAAAAAAAAAATGAAAAAAAAAAGAATATTGTGGACAAGTTTTTCTTTCTTGTAATTTAAATTAAAGACTTGTATATTCTAGATTTGGTACACATAAATGAAATTTCACTAACTTACTCACACATTGTCTATACCGCTTAATATTGTATTCAGGGTCACGGGGGCCTGGGGCCTATCCCAGCAGACTTAGGGCACAAGGCAGGATCTATCACAGGGCACATATACACAGTCATACACTCATTCACACACTAGGAACACAAGGGAACATCAATTAGCCTAATCTGCATGTCTTTGGACTGTGGGAGGAAACCGGAGGAAACCAGAGGAAACCCACCAAGCACAGGGAGAACATGCAAACTCCATGCACACAGAGACGGGAATCGAACCTAGCCGGGAATCCAACCCGGACCCTTGAGGTGCAAAGCGACAGTGCTAACCACTACACCAGCGTGCCGCCTAAGTGAAATTTCAAAACTTTTTTTTGTTTTTTAATTAATTCATTTTGATCTCTTATGAACCAGATATTTGATTATCTCAAAATATTCACAATATAGAAATATCCAGTTTCTGAAATCAGGACTTGGTCAGGGCTCCTTTTGCATGAATTACTGCATCAATGCAGCATGGCATTCACCCTGGCGATCACCCCGTGGCACTGTCGAGGCTTTGTTGACGACCAGGTTGTTTTGATGGCAGTCTTCAGATCGTCTGTATTGTCGGGTCAGTTGTTTCTCATCTTCCTCTTCACAATACTCCATCGAGTATTGATTTCCAAATAAAATGCAAAATTAACTTTCATATGAGCAACATTCCACTTCTTTTACTCCTTAACTCGGTTAAGTCGCTTCTGATGATGTTTCTGGTTCAGGAGTGGCTTAATAACAGGAATGCAACAACTGTAGCCCGCTTCCTGATGTCTGTGCATGGCATGGTGGCTCTTCATGCACTGACTCTAGCCTCACTCCTTTCCTTGTGAAGCTCTCCCAAGTTCTTGAAGTAGCTTTGCTTGACAATCTTAAGACCTTTTCCTACCACACTTTACTCTTTAATACACTTTATTTCAGTGAATAGGCTTTGATACAGCATTCCGCAAATAGCCAGTGCTTAGCAGTGACCTTCTGTGGCTTCTTATCCTTGCGGAGGATGTCAGTGATTTTCTTCTGGACAAATATCAAGTCCGCAATCTTCCCCTTGATCGTGGTTGCATGTACTGAACTAGATTGAGAGATGCATGGTATTTGAACTGTATGAATTGTAATTTATTTTAACTTGAATTAAAATCTTTGAATTAAAAATTTGCTTTTGCTTTTTTTTTCTTTTAAGTCTTTTGCCACTTAATGTCTGTCTCATTCTTATTACATGGTGGCAGAGTGTAAACTTCTAGGTCAGGTGAATGACGTGAATGTGTTAAGTTAGACAAAGCGAACAGTTGCGTTTACCCATGGAGTTCACTCAATCGCTGAGAGTAAATACATTAGAGATTAAGAAGAATGTAGCGCTACACAAGCCCCATACATCCTCGGGACTAATGCGAAACTGATATTCTGCACCGTTGGTCAAAGGGCAGAGCTTTTGCTAAATCAGTAGTGATTAGCTCGTCCTGAGCCGTGCAGAGCGAGAGAGAGAGAGAGAGAGAACTGAGGGTGAGTGTAGTATTTTAGAAAAGCCTCTGCTTGCCAGTTCAGAGGAGAATGAAAAATTCCTGGGACCAGTGTGTTGCTTTTTGATTAACATGATCTGCCAGTAGAGACACTTGCCAGAATGTGGCACCCTCTTTCTAATCAGTGACATGTTAGTTAGAATTCCACAGAATTCCCCTCCTTATCTATTGTGCTTCATATTTGCTGCTAATGATTCACTTTTTTTTTCCAACCATTTTCCTGGTAAAATCCATGGCATTTTATGAATTTTATGAAAAGTGAGGAAT
Source organism: Clarias fuscus (assembly GCA_030347435.1). NCBI lineage: Eukaryota > Metazoa > Chordata > Actinopteri > Siluriformes > Clariidae > Clarias > Clarias fuscus. Next base: position 9,811,429 of record CM059218.1, read on the forward strand.
ATCTTGGCTACTACTATTAAGTATTTTTTTTCCTGTATACTTTCTACATGCAATTTAATAGAAGTTTTATTAAAGGTCCCATATTGTGCTCTTTTTTTTTTTTTTTTTTTTTTTTTAACAAGCTACCATAGGCGTCAGGGGTACTGGGGACACTGGTGGGTCAGTGGTAGGTTTCTTGCCTGCCATGCGGAAGGCCCAGGTTCGGTGCCCACACCCCAGCCACTGGATGCAGTGCCGGTCCCAAGCCCGGATAAAATGGGAGGGCTGCGTCAGGAAGGGTATCCGGCGTAAAAGAGGTCAGAGGGCCCCCAAAGTGTGTGTATTAATTCTCCAGCTGAAATACCCTTCAGATAATGCATATTTTCCTTCTCCTTCATTCCTCCAGTCCTCTTCCTCCGAACATGCCGTTTCAGTGTCTATATAAATGAGCTACTCCTGAGACACACCCCTACAGAGAACAGCAGAGTTAAGAAACAATCCTGGGGGGTGTATCTGCTTATATGAGGTCACATTAGGAGAATTTTGTTGCCTTATTTAAGCACAATAGAAAAAGGACAAACAGCTTTTTTTTTTTATTATTCTGTTATTTTGTTACAATTCTAAACAAACTTGCTGCCTGCCAATGTGTATAGTTCAGAGTGTGCCACCTGTATGTACATAGAGGAAATGCAACATAAATAAATATAAGAAACTAATGTCTAAATCAAATCGAGTATGGAGTAATCTCGAGCTCGGGTTAATGTCTTTGTGCAGTTGCGTGTCTGTGGGTTTGTCTGAGTGCTCCAGGTCCCCCACCCCACCCACATTGCAAAAGACATGCTGATTCCACAGATTTGATGTGCTAATAGTTTTGAAATGTTACAGAACGACACACTAATTTCCAAGCCGTATTAATATTGTAGTAATAATTCTTTTTTAGTCTCTTCTACTAGCTTAGGAGTCTTGCAGAACATTTATTTTAAATGCTCATGTGAGCAATTGCATTGGATTGATGAGTATAAATTGCTCTTGGGTGTAAAGGGTGTATCTCGGCATTGTGGTCGGTGTTCCTGGGATACACCACAATAACCAGGATACCCAGGATAAAATGTTTACCGAAGATGAATAAAGGAATTAGGATTTTGATTTAAGGGAAGCTAAACACTAAGCAAATGAATAAAAAGAAAAGCTTGTGATGTCACATGATCAAGTTCGAGATCAGTTTTTTTTCCCCTATGTGTGTGTTTAATGTGCAAATAGCTGTAGGTTAGAGCCCTTGTCCTAGCATAAAAGCCTCCCTTAATTCACCACTGTATGCACTTCATATAGACTTCATGCACAGTGATTGGGGATTGTTTTTCTTCTTTTTCATGTCCACCCTTTTGTCTCGTGACATGTTCCGAGCAGGTGGTTCGGTTTGAGCACTATGGAGCCACACGCACTGTAAACACACTTTGTCTACATTCCTACCCACTTCCAGACTGTTCCCACACCCACCCGCCCGTAGGTGTCTGAGGTGAGATTTAAAGCTCGGAAGGTAAATATTTTGACCAAAGGCTGCCCATGCAGGTCCCGCGTCAAGCATATTGTGCCCACCGTGAGCATTGTTTGTGAAACAGCTCGCATGGAGAGTGGTGCCCGGTGCTGCCAGGCTGACTCAGAGCCGGAATATGTGAGTGCTGCGGGTTTTGGCCTCACCCAGCACTCCTGAACGTGAGCACAGCGTGGTCGTGCCATTCAGGGGATGTTTACCCAACTCCCACACCACAGAGCCTCCCTATTGTGACTCTTGTTCACCTGTGCCAATTCTACATGCATCAATCTTTTGCCTGGTGAAGTGAGAGGCAATGATTTCTTCATTGGTGAGAAGGTGGGGATGCATTCTTGTAGGAATGGCTCAGTCCTGGCTGCAGGTCAATATTGCTGTGCTTTTTATATATATTGATATATATATTGCTGGCTCAGTGGTAGGTTTTTTTCACCCGACATGTGGAAGGCCCAGGTTCGATACCCAGCCAATGCTCCCGGAGTGTTTGCTCGGTCGTATGCCGAAAATGCTTTGTATGCTGATGCTAATTTCTTGCAAAATTCCACTTGTTAAGATGAAAATGTGTAAGGAAGGGCATTCATGTGCCAAGATTTTTTAGCGAGTGTGTGTGTGTGTGTGTGTGTGTGTGTGTGTATACTGTGTGTGTGTGTGTGTGTGTGTGTATACTGTGTGTGTGTGTGTGTGGTGTGTGTGTATGTATGTATGTATGTATGTATGTATGTATGTATGTATACTGTGCGCGTGTGTATGTATACTGTGTGTTTGTGTGTGTCTGTGTACAGTATGTAAACTGTGTGCGTGTGTACAGTATGTAAACTGTGTGCGTGTGTGTGTATACTGTGTGTGTTACTGTGTGTATACTGTGTGTGTGTGTGTGTGTGTGTGTGTGTGTGTGTGTATAGTGTGTGTGTGTGTGTGTATAGTGTGTGTGTGTATACAGTATGTATAGTGTGTGTGTGTGTGTACAGTATGTATTTTGTGTGTGTGTGTGTATAGTGTGTGTGTACAGTGTGTATAGTGTGTGTGTTGTGTGTACAGTGTGTATAGTGTGTGTGTGTATACGTGTGTGTGTGTTTGTGTGTGTGTGTATACGTGTGTATGCGTTTGTGTGTATACTGTGTGTGCGTGTGTGTGTATGTATACTGTGTGTGCGTGTGTGTGTATGTATACTGTGTGTGTGTACAGTGTGTGTACTGTGTGCGTGCGCGTGTGTATGTATACTGTCTGTGCGCGTGTGTATGTATACTGTGTGTGTGTACAGTGTGTGTACAGTGTGTGTGTGTATACAGTGTGTGTGTGTACACTATGTATACAGTGTGTGTGTGGTGTGTGTGTGTACACTATGTATACAGTGTGTGTGTGTGTGTGTACAGTGTGTGTGTGTGTGTGTGTGTACAGTGTGTGTGTACACTATGTATACAGTGTGTGTGTGTGTGTGTGTGTGTGTGTACAGTGTGTGTACAGTGTGTGTGTACACTATGTATACTGTGTGTGTGTGTGTGTACAGTGTGTGTGTGTACACTGTGTGTGTGTGTACACTGTGTGTGTGTGTACAGTGTATGTACAGTGTGTACAGTGTGTGTACAGTATGTATACTGTGTGTGTGTGTGTGTGTGTGTGTGTGTGTGTGTGTGTGTGTATGTATGTAGACATACAGAGTCAGAATTTACACACACTTCAACATGTCAGATTATACCACTATTCTGATGATCACATGATAGCATTAACGATGGTGCGACTACTGACATCTTTAAATGAAACGTCTGCTTTGCAACGATGACAATTATTAAAAGCGATATACAAACAAAATAAATTTAATTAATACTACAAATTGCTGTAAAATATCAATAAAAAGTAATAAATAGATAAAAATAAATAGATAACAACTGTTGAAGTGTGTATAAATTTTTTGCCTGACTCCGTATATGTACCTCCTAACACAGTATTTTGAATTGTATTGTGTCTTGTTCGGTGGTCAGGTGTCTTCCTTTGAAATGTACGTTATGGCTTTAATAGTGACCGTTAATACACAGGGGCTTGTATGGTGGACCCTCCATAAAATCTAATAATAAAATGCCTTAATAGTTAGTTAACAAAAGAAAAATGCTAAATTGGTAACATAATGAGACTTCAACTTTTATGGAAATGTATCAACTTATAAGCGGATTTGTACTGTAATACAGGATTATATGAGAACTTTTTAAGGGAGAAAAAAAGGGAGGCATTTATAGCTGATATAACAGAAGTGATAGGAGGAAGTAACTCGTAGTGGATGTTATTTCGGGGGATGCACATCATTCTTTGTTCCTTAAATAGTGAGAACATATTCTGCTGTAGAGCTTAATGCGCATTTCTGTCATATAATGGGTATGATCGGGCTTTCCAGTCTGAAATTTCAGCCTACAGCAAAACCGGCTGCCAAAACTAAAACTGGATCGTCCGAGAACTGTGAGTTTGAATCTAATCTAAGAGAGCATTATGGGTCATGCTGTCTGGTTGGGAGGGATGGCATGCTGTCTCTCCACTGTCATTCACAGTGACATTAGTTAGTCGTGTGTGCGTGTGCATGCGTGTGCGTGCGTGTGCGCGTGTGTGTGTGTGTGAGAGAGAGTTCATATATGCAGACTACAGCCGAAAGCACTTTCTTTCAATCCCTGTACGAGCAGCAGTTTGAAAGGTTATGGAGGTGTATTCACACGTCTCTGAGGAAGCACGTGATTGTCGTGTGATGGGGAACGCTGGCCTTAGCTGACCTTTTAACATTCTGGTTAAAATGACGCTGCTTTTATCACTTATCATTTAATAACACTTTTAACATGTTCACTATTGCCAGATCTTAGGATCATAGGATTATATTGAGCTGAAAAAATGACAAGGCCTGGACTTGACTAGTAATTAGACTTTTAACGTTAAAAAGGCTAATGTTGCCTCCGAGTGGCACAGTGGTAAAGCGCTCGCCCTATCATCTGGGGATCGCGAGTTCGATCCCCGGGTGATGCTGTTACCTCTCACAGCCGGAGGTCTAGAGAGAGCTGATTGGCCGAGCTCTCTCAGAGGGGAGGGATGAGAGGTACTTAGTGCTCCCACATTAACCACGCCTCTACAGCCAATCAGGGGCGTCCGTGAGCTCACGAAAGCGGAAGGAGCGGATAGCGTTGTCCTCCGAGTGTGTTACTCCACCCCCAACGGTTCGAAAAGATGCGGCCGGCTGGCGTCACGTGGTTCGGAGGAAACACGTGATAGTCTTCGCACTCCCGTGATCAGGGGGAATCGCTGGCCTCCCAGGAACTCCTTCAATAGCACAAACAGGGAATGTGGCACTAACTCTCAGGCGAGTTCCCATAATGTGCAAGTGGTGGCCTGTGACCCACCTCAGCCGAGACCATCATTCACAGACTTACTATATTTATGGATGACATCAAAAAATGCAAAAAAAAAAAATTGGTTTACATTTTTAAAATATTAATTTCTTTTCATATATTATAATTTTTATATATGTAATTTTTTTTTTTTATTTAGTTATATAACTTGGCTAATTTCTTCTTTTTTTTTTTTTTACTTCCCTTCAACATTAAACCGGGTAAAGCCATGGGTTCCGATTTATCTCAATTCTTACAAATTACTCGTATTAAAAATACTCTTGTATTCCTGATCTTACATTTCCCTATCAATAACAAAAAAATGTAGTCAAGTGAGTTTCATTCACACACATGAGTAAGTGCATTATTATGATCAAAACACCTAAAGTATTCAAGTTATAATTGCTTTTCTTTGTAAGAGGTTTTGAATTTGAAACTGCTTAGCATTGTTTTGTAGTGTAATACAGTAGTCTTTACTGGTGTGTGTGTGTGTGTGAGCTATAAATGAACCATAATGGCTAAAACTGTGTGTAAGCAACAGCCTGCTGAAGAAAAAGAAAAACTCGATCATGTGACTTGAGGCCAAACAGAAACTCCAGCATTTTAACCAATCAGAGTCGGGTATTGTGTAAAGCCGGTAAACACACCACGGTGAGCTGGAAAAACACACGCGTGCATGCACGCACACACACACACACACACACACACACACACACACACACACACACACACACACACATATATGCATACACGCACATGGAGGCGCAGGTGCAATACGCTGTCTCAGGGCGCTCGGTATGTAACACTATTTGTGTCACAGCTTTTACTGAAAAAAGTTTGTGTGAGATATATAAATGCATTTTCAATATATATATATATTTTTCAGTTATTAATTTTTATTTTGATTGGTTATGATCTGGAGTCAGAATCAACCTCAACAGCCTCTTTTTTTTTTGTTTGTTATTACAATACTACCTTCAGGCAGAAGTTTCTGGCTGATCTGCATCCGCTGTTGCTGATTTGCATCGAGCTCATGCTCCATTTTCACATGGGTAAAGCACATGTAAAAGAGTGGCTCATGACAAAGCGAACCTGCTCACCTCTTCTGCAGTACTGGGTAGCATTTTCTACTGTGAATGATCAGTGTTGATTCTAACACTTTTCTTAAAATTCGTCATAAAAATTCAAATTAGGCTATTTTTCCCCCCCTCTGGTACCAAGCAAGCGGCATGCTCTTTAGCCCTTTAAAGGACAAAGTAGAAGTGAGAGGAGCTATGCTAGGCGTTGTTTCTGTTTATTTCTAAGTAGAGTAAATGGCAAAATAATTTTACCAAAATGCAATTACAAAATGTTAATATTAGGAGTATTCTGTGTGAGGATGACAAATCCCGCCTTCTGTGTTTTGATTGGTTAGAAGAATTTGATCGTGTCTATGATCGGCTAGAAATCTGCAGCAAGATGGCAGGACTTTAATTGTGTTTTTTGGCACAATTTAGCACAGTATTAGATTATTACTAAGGGCATTGGTGGCTCAGTGGTAGGTCTCTCGCCCACCATGCGGAAGGCTCGGGTTCGATTCCCACCGAATGCCCAAACGCAAGCCACTGAATGCAGTGCAGGTCCCAGGCCCAGATAAAATGAGAGGGTTGTGTCAGGAAGGGCATCTGGTGTAAAACCTGTGCCAAGTTGTTGTGTGGATCGCATGGTCCGCTTGTCATGAGCAGCCGAAAGTCCGACAGAAACGTTACCTACTGTAGCTACTAGATCTAGTCTGAACTACATTTATGTGAAATTAAATAATTTGCCGGGGAAAGAGTCGTAGGAATATTTAAAAGGTTAAGGCTAAAAATAAGCTGATCAGCTTTAATGTAATCTGATATTATTCGGCACATAACCGTTCATAACATCGCTTTTATACAACATTTCGATTTCACTTATGGTGCAAGTTAAACTTCAGGCAGATATGCAAGTAGTGCAAAAGTTTCATTCAATTCTGTCGAGCGGTCCATTTAAGACACGCCCACAATTTGACACACGTGCAGTAGGCTGTTAAAACTCGCTGTTTGTAATCTGGCATATTTCCGGTATAACTACTCATAACTTCGCTTCTACTCAACATTTTTATTTAAAGTTTAATTAAATTCTGTCCAGCCTCAGTTTTGCATGATGCTGTGACAAAATTCAGCTAGACGGATGTACAAATGTAAGATGATATACTGTATGAAATGTAAAGATATCACTGAAGGAGTGACAGCGAGTTCTGACCAATGTTCAGACAACTTTTTCTTTTATTTATATAAATAATGTTTCTTGAAAGAATAAAAAAAGAATGTTTGCAAAACGATTACTCAATGTAGGTTCGCAAGCTTGTGTGAAATTAAGAAATCCCGCCTTAGTTGTTGTGATTGGTTACAAGACATGAGTCTTTTTCTATTATTGGTTAGAAACCTAGAGGATGAAGACATAAGTTGAAATCAGGTTTTTTTTAAGTGCAGTTTAAAGGTCCTGGGAGTGTATGAGTTTGGTGAGATCTTGCAGTAAATGGACATTTTTTTTTCTTCTACGTATTTTTTTCCCCCTTCATTTCCCTAAAGGCATAGAAAGAGAGAAAAATACAAAAAGGATGTGGGATTTTTATTTATTTATTTATTTATTTATTCATTCATTTTCCCCCAAGAAAGTATACTCATGTCTGTGTAAGAAGAGTCACCGCTAAGACCATTTTCTAAAAATCACGTATTTACATTGTTTATTTTTTGAATGATGCATTGTTTTTGTTTGTTTATTTCTTTTGAAATTTAATTTAAAAAAAGAATGTAACGTCATCGTCTGTACCGCTTTATCCTGTATACAGGGTCACGGGGGCCTGGAGCCTAAAGTATCTCAGGAGATTTGGGGTACAAGTCTCCTTGACTCCCTCATCGCCTATGCCGCTTTGACCTGCATATAGGCAATTTGTAAACGCCAGTTAGTCTAATCTACATGTCTTTGGACCATGAGATAAAATATTAACTCCATGCACACAGACCAAAGGATTTTCCTTCTGCCATAGAAGGCAGACAGAGAGAAAAATCTAGTCTTTTGAACATTGGAGGCGAATGCTGCACATAGCATGATATCAAGCAAAATCACCAAGCCGCGGCTCTCGTGCTTCGGTAGCATCATGTGAGGTAGTTCCCTGGAAACAACATTAATTCCCAGCAGAGTCAGTGGGACGAGGAGAAGCCGTCAAACAACTGGATGGACGTAGTCAAGGCCGATACAAAAATTCCCATGGAGGAATTGAAAGAAGAGATGAAAATTAGAGAGCGTACAGGGCGATGATCTATAAAGTGACCAATAGGCGGTTTCGACTGAACAGTTAAAACAACACCACAGTTGTACAATGAACATAAGAGCAAATGTCTGTGCAGGCGTAAAACGTTTGTGTCATTTTAAATAAGATTTATATTAATGATGAAGATTGTTTTTCTACTGTAACCGCTCGTCCAGAAATGTAAAAGTTTTGTGCGAGATCTTTCATTTCATCTTTTTTTCTACATATTGTTTTTTCAAATGCATAGAATAACGACAAAAAAAGTCACACATCTTGATTTGTAGTTTAAGCGTTCCTCTCTGATTTGTCTTTAATTTTATTAAATAACAAAACTTTATACAGTAATAAATACACAGTAATACATTTTTGGCTTAACCTGATGGAGGAAAAGATTTGACGTTATCATTCAAACAATTTTTAATAACAATATAAAAACTAACAAAATTTTCTCCCATTTCCCTGCTACACTGACTATAACTATATGAACTGAAGGTGTTTTTAACATAAAAGTGCAGAAATCAGGGAAAGGATATAAAATAAAAAAAAAAACACAAGACAAGCAGTTAAAATACAATTAAACGCAATTAAGGCCACAACAAGAAAGTTTCATATGCACAGAACAGTTAGAAAATTGCCAAGCATCGGGCCCATTAGCGCACTGCTCCCCCACACAGAGAAATAGGAGCCCAAAGGGAAATAAGAGCTCGGTTTTTGAATCGCACACTTCAGCTAAATCTTGAGTTAGACATCATATTCAAACAATCTGCTTGGAAATTTTGCAAGACCGAAGCTCTCTCTAAGAGCATCTCCCTCAGATATTGTTTGATCATTTATATTCTGGTCAGCTGAGACCGGGGTAAGACCATTTCGGTCATGCACACCATCAGTAAATCTGGCAGCAAAAAGGGAATAAAACGATGAAAACACAATACCCATCATAAGATATGGAGATGGATCATCCATCCTTTGGGAATTTTTCTTGATCTTGGTACTGGTTTAATGAAATTTGGAGTCCTGACAATTTACTAGTGCAAAGTGGAAGAAAAATACTTGCTGAATAAAAGTCATATTTCCATATGTTTTAGCTCAACATATTTTTCATTTTTAAATGTTATTATTGATAAGATCCACTGATCAGCCATCACATTAAAACCACCTGCCTAATATTGTGTGGTATATAGGTCACCCCTACATATTAAGATCTGAATTTTAAGGGCAGGTCAACACCTTGATCTCTTTGTCATGTTCCTCAAACCATTGCTGAACCATTATCCTGCTGAACGAGGCCACTGCCATTAGAGAACACTGATGCCATGAAGGGATGTGCTTAGTCTGCAACAATTTTAAGGTAGGTTGTATGTAGCAAAGTCAAAGTAACATTCACATGAATGCCAGGACCCCAGCAGAACATTCCCCAGAGCATTACACTGCCTTTGCCAACTTGCCTTCTTAACATGTAGTTCATCCTGGTTCTATTCTTTCTCCAGGTGAGCAACACAAAGGCACCCAGGTGTTCACATTTATTTGAAATAAAACGTGATTCCTCAGACCTTCTTGCATTGATCCATGCTCTAGTACTCATGTGTTGATTATAGGGGCTTTTGGCGCGTCAGCATGGGCAACCTTCAGCAACGCAGATGCACAGTCTGTTCTGACACCTGTCCATCATAGCCAGCTGCACCTTTTCTTTAGACCAAACAGGCTAGACCTTACTCCCACGTGCATCAGTGAGCCTTGGGCCCCATTTTTTTTCAACGTTATGGTCTCTTCCAGAAGAACAACCATCTTGTAGCATCATACTTAAAGACTTGAGGCTGTAATTGGTGCCAAAGGTGCTTTAACAAAAGAAAAAAATATATATCCTGGTCTGAGAGTCCTTCAAGTGCCAACTCCAGATGGGCTGTAATGTGCCTTTTATTGAGGAGTGGCTTTTGTCTGGCCACTCTACCATAAAGGCCTGATTGGTGGAGTGCTGCAGAGAAGGTTGTTCTTCTGGAACGTTCTCCATTCTCCACTGAGAAACGCTGGAGTTCTTTCAGAGTGACCATCATGTTCTTGGTCATGTCCCTGACTAAGGCCCTTCTTCCCCGATCACTCGTTTTTGCATTTTTTAGTTGTTGATAGTTTGTGGTTTTCTCCTTTCAGTGTGGGTGTTCAGGTTCAGTTGGGTTAAGGTGTGGTGGTTGACTTTGCCTGTTTAATAACTGTGTTTAGAGTCATTGTCTTGCTGCATGAAGAAATTCCTCGCAGTTAGAGTGGATCCATTTCTCTGTAACTTGGCCGGCAATGAATTTCTATAGACCTCTGAGTTCATTCTGCTGCTACCATCATGAATTACATCATTAATAAAGATTATCGAGCCCATCCCAGAAGCAGCCATGTGCGCCCAAGCCATTAATGTTGCCTGACTGATGAGCTGGTATGTTTTAGACAATGGCTCCGATGGATTTCCTGTCTATCCTCAGCTATAGAACAGCCTTGCTTCTTGCAAACATTTTTTTAAAGAATAAATGCAGTCTTCCCAGGGCTCCAACCAAAAGCAGACGACCATTATATATAATAGGGCATACCTGGGGAACAAGAAACACCTGCTCGTCAAATAATAACATGAAAAATGAGTTGTTTCAGACAAGAAGTTCCATTTTCCAAGTTTAATACAGCTAGAAGAAAATATCAGGAAATGAAATCTTTCATATTCATATTTTGATCTCGTACCCAAATGTCTTTTTTTTTTTTTTTTTTTTTTTAAGTGAAAACAGAAGAATTGGCCTTGCTGATCTAAAACTTTTGACGATGACTGATTGAATGCTAACTTTTATCTTGCAGACTATCTGGCTAAACATGGACGGCTGAGTGAGCCAGAAGCCCGTCGCAAGTTCTGGCAGATTCTGTCTGCAGTGGAATACTGCCACAACCGCAATGTCGTACACCGTGACCTGAAAGCTGAGAACCTGCTGCTGGATGGACACATGAACATCAAGATTGCAGGTAAAACACGACCATCTTTGTTTCTATGAGTAAGCACTAGACATGCACAGATTTAATTTAAAATTTATACTAGTTCCAATCCTTAAAATAAACCAGGTGTAGTTCTTAATTTTTTTTATTTAACTAATGGTGCATACTTAGAGAACAATACTTATTAGAATTACTGTGACCTTTGATTACTGACTGTGACCAATATGGTTACATCACAGTGAGTTTGAATTCTCTTTTAATTCTCAGCACTTTGCCATAACAGCAAGTTACAAAGCTATGAAAAGTGTAAATGTAACGAACATTTAACGCACTAAGACTTTTACTTTGACTGCTTTGGGCGTTAACTCTGGTGCGCAACGTAATGGCCAAGACGTGTGAAAATGAAAATGATTCCTCATGATCCCACAATGTAATTAATTTACAATGAGTCTTGAAATATGCCTGTGCCATCAGGAAAGAAAATTGATGTGAGATGACATGGTCATTCAGTGCATTCAGGTCATCAGCCGACTTCATTTTTTGCCATATAACACTGCGACGCCTAGACATGACCTTAAATCATAACAGTGTACAGTGGCCCCTATGCAAGATGAGTACATTGCTTGATACACTTCCATTCTTACACTCATCGCCCTGGAATACATTTATATTTCTATACATTGTATAATACATTGTTCTTATAATACATTGTTCTTATCCAGAGCTTACATTATCTCATTATACATCTTGCTCAAGGGCCTAACAGTGGCAACTTGGTGGTTGTGGGGTTTGAACCTGGGACCTTTCGAAATGCCTTAACCACAGCAGGGTCAGTCTGGACCACATGACCTTTTGTCGATTGCTCCAGAGCCCAAATGACACTTCTGAAATGGTATCCTATTTTTGGCAAGGCAGAGTTAGTGTTATGCGGTGCATCCACAATTAGAGACCCTATGAATTAGCTGTTACTATAGAAACAATAACATATTAGAACCAGCTCATTAATAGGGATTTGAATGATCAGACCGATCACCAAGACCTTCTTCCTAATCAGAGTCAAGAAAAGGACTGTGTTAAGTCCGTCCTAACAAATGTACAGTATGTTTATGGCTAAATCATAAAACCGCTAAGAAAGTTGATCTGTAAAGCTCTTGACAGTGTAACAGTAATTATCTGCTATGTGCGTATAGTAATGATCATGTCATCCTGCTTCACCTATGATGTGTACGAGTGGGCGCTTTAAACCAAACCCTTCCCTGATTATAATTGTGCCACTGACTTCATCCTCGGCTGTGTATCGAGTGACTTCAGCAGATCTCCAGTCCTTCCTGGCCCGGTGCCTCGGGTTCCTCCAGGAACACTGCTTACACTAAACACATGCTGCTGTTATTAATACGGATGATGCAAAATGATATGTGTGGAAGAGAGATAATGACATGGGGGGGGCACTTAAACATACACAGGCCAGACGCGTCTGGTTCCTGGAAGTGACTTTAACAAGAGGTAGATGCAAGTAAAATGATAGCAGTGAGATAGATCCCTGCGAGATGAGGAAAGGGGGGCTTGATTTGATCTGACTCGGGTTCAGCCTGATGAGTAGGTGTGCTTTGATTAGGAAGTGGAGCTCCAAGAAATGGATCTGATAGTCTGGAGGTAATGAAGTCAACAGGCTGTAACGGGCACATCCTGTGCTGACCAGACAGATACACACAGCCATCTACAAACAGTATTTACTCTGGGCTACAAGGTATTAAGGGCGGCCAGGAATCCGGCTTGGGATCTGTTCTTAGGATGACGGCTACATGAACTATCCAGCCAAGTGTTCGTGATGGATAGAGAGAGAGAGAGAGAGAGAGAGATTCATGCACAATAGCACAAAACTACACCTTTACATGCTCACAAACAGAACTTGTTTTGACCTTCCCGAGCACATTACAGTAATTCAATTTAATAACTAGGAAATAATAAGCACTTCATGATTTTTCCTACAGACATATGCAGGCCATTATTTATTCTTACACTGCAAGTCTAGTGCATTTCTAAAGGACTTCATATCTTGCTTCCCAGTTTTTTTTTTTTTTATGTAGTCTTAAGGAATAGCTCTCCAGGCTTTCTGAAGGACAGATTGGCTCTCATTTTTTGGCAAGCTCTCACTTTCAGTCCAGTCCCTGTACCTGAGCAGTTTCAGTTGGAATTGTTTTTCTTTTGTTTCTTTGTTTGTTAAACCACACATTGCCCTATGAATGATAAAAAAATTTAAAAAAACATCTAACTTGAGGCATGAACCAGTGAGAAACAGGTGCAGATGATGACAGATGATCAGGCCAGTCATTCGTATACTGATGATGCTGAACGCTGATTAGTTGGAACAGACGAGAGGGGAAATTCAATTCAATTTTATTTATATAGCACTTTTAACAATTGTCATTGTCGCAAAGCAGCTTTACACAATCAAAAGAATGATTTAAGTTTGTATGGAATGTGAATGTGTATGAATCAAAATGGTCAGATTGTCCCTGATGAGCGAGCCGAGGGCGACAGCGGCAAGGAAAAACTCGCTGAGATGGCAGTAGGAAGAAACCTTGAGAGGCACCGGACTCAACAGGGAACCCATCGTCATTTGGGTGATAACAGAAAGCAGGAATTGAACTGCATTCATACTGTGGCAGGCAGGTCAGAATAACAGTTGTTAACAGATGTTAATTGATGTTAATATGGAGTCCAGGAAGTTATTGGAGGCTCAGGTTGACTTGTTGAAAATTCCAGTCTAGCGACTGCAGCCAAGTCCTCAGAGAAACAGCTGTCAACATCAGTCGAGGCCAGAACCGTCTTCATAGTAGAGTAAAACCGTCCCCAGATACCGGACGCATCCCAAAGAGACACACGGGGCATCCATGTGATGAGATCTCTAACCAGAAAAGAAATGAGGTTGCTGCTCAACCAATTCTTTTTATTTCATCTTTATAACAAAACATCTGTTCATGTTTTGTTAAACAAATGTGACATGTTTTGTCACATTTGTTTAATTTAATACACCATTTAACTAAACTAATTTGAATATCATTCAATATGTTAAACGATGCAAAAGACATAATATAAAATATATATAATAATAATAATTATGTGTGTATGAGAAGAGCGTCTGAGGCTAAGACTGATACAGAACAGTTATGATTTTGCCAGGCGTTCCCAAAGGTCCTATCTTTGGAGCTCTGTTTGATGCTTCGGCAAACCTTCAGAAGCCCACCTAGATGTGGACGCTCTCAGAGAAAGGTCAGAGCATTATGGTAGCCTTTTATCTGCAGTGTAAAAGAGCAAAAAACATCAATATGCGGAGCGCAGGAAGAGTTGCACTGGACACCCGGAGCGGCCAGTCGTGCGCATTCCCGTCGTCCCATCAAATCGTGAAGAGTTGGCCTCATCTGTTCTCCCAGGATCAATTACAGGTTTGGACATCTTCTTAAGCAAACATGTAGGACCAGAGGACACGTCATGGACATTGGACGGTTGTGAAACAGCAGAAAATCATGTCACGACTGAATCCTCAGAGGCTTGCGCAAGGCTGTTGTGCTCATGCGATGAGAGCTGTTGTGAGAGCCCAGTGCACATTTGGGTCCACAGCAGGGTTCCGTTATGAAAGAGCTTGCTGACCTCTGTACAAGCTTTTGTTAACGCACCCGCCAAGCTAGCTGTTATGTGCTCCTGCTTTAATAAGAGCTGCAGTCAGAGGGCTGGATAAGAATGAGTGATTGCAGTACGGAGTGCCGAGGGACTCACCTGTGCAATGTCAGCCGGGGCAGCATTGACGTCAATCTCTACCGCTCGGCATTCATCTCGTAAAGTGGGTCAGCTCTTCTCAGGAGTCTTCACCATCCCCGCATCACACACACCTCAGATGTTTGTTTTTTTTTGCTTCTTCTTCTTCCTCCACCTCTCCATTCGTATCTCTCGCCTCCCCTTCGTATTAATCCCTCCATCATTTTCGTCTCCTGGCCTCAGTCTCTTTTTCCATTACTCACAGGAATTGAGATAAAATTGCAGCACTGACATGCCATTCATCTTTTGACCTGCTCTGATTGAATCTACCTTTATAAATCAGGCGCCCTGCACGGAGCAGAGTGAAGCCAAAGACCCGGTTCTGGTTGCAGTTTAACAGATATGTCACAAATTCCACCATAGAGATCCGATAGGGTAACCAAACAGACAGCACGCCCATGTTCAATATTTATCGCAGAACGAATTAAACCTGTACAAATCTTGTTTGACACAGAAACTCTGCTGCATGAGAAACAAGAGAGCATGGATTAGGAAATCATTCCAGTGCACTGAACATGTCTGTGGAGCGACGGGCGAAATCTTAGAGAAAAATGGTTTTGATGTTTCAAACTACTTTTCCATGCTGCGCATTTGCGATCACGGTGAAAAAGAATCGAGATGAAAATAACAGAAAAGCTATTTACTCATAACCTCAGGGCAGTTGTCAGGGGAAGCAGTAAACACCAGTAAATGTGTGATGCTTTCATGAATTCCTACAGCGAAGACATTTGTAAATTTGTCCTCTGAAATACCAAAACCACATGTGTAAACATGGAAGTACTTCAGTTTCTGTTTGAACACCACAAAAGCTTTACAGTACAGTACAGTACAGTATTGGGTCAATACTGGCAAGTTAGAATCTCCTGGCCAAACAAAATAATCGTTTCAGAAGGGTCTTTATAATTCTTAATGATATTAATGAAGATTAACTTGCACTTCAACAATAACTTGAACAATAACATTGCTGTGCTGTCACATCATTTCCTTCCATGCGTCATGTTTCACTCAGCATACCGCTGCTCTCGTACCCACACGATATCTCTACCCTTTTTGAGTTTAATATTACTGAATGTGACTAATCGTTATTGAGCGCTGGGGAGGAAACTCATCGGCCCTCCCGTTTGAATGAAAGAGCGCCGGCTTTGCTTTGAATACAGCGATTACGGTCGAGGGGGGATTCTGGCGCATAACACCGCTTTTATTGTGCAACTGGCAACCCAGCCTCTTGGTTTGGAGTGCTCTATTCCGATCGGTAAATAGTTCCCAAGAAGTAGACTGTACAGGGAGCAGGAAGGATGCACTTTAAAGTACCCTGTGGATCCGACCACACAATCGGCGATCCATTGCTATTTCTGTGATATCCCGGATCTGAAGACCTGAAATTTTTTCTACCTGAATTTTATATACCTGAATTTGTGAGATTGAAAAATAATGATTGATGATGATTGTATTTTTAACACTTGAAAATATTTTTGAAAAGCAATTTAGTAACTTGAATATCTTTTGCAAATTCTAATATTTTTAATGATTGAATTACATTTTTCATTTGAAATTTACAACCACAATAAATTGCCATGTCAAACATTTTTAAGCTTTATAAATGTTGTAAGGATTTTATTCCAATCAGATCAAATTACAATGCAGAAAAATTCAAACATTTTTATTGCAACACTTTTTTTTTTTTTTCAGTTCATATTTTTATAATTTAACATTCTATTTTGCTTTGGGGAATTTTGGCACTATTATACTTCCATATTTATATATATTTTTTAATATTTCTCAGTACATTCTGTGTAATTAATATTTTTCTATTTTAATTATATGTTTTAGTAAAGTTTTATAAACCTGTTAATTTGAATCCCAAAACTTTCAATTTGACTTTTTTATTTGTTTTTGCTTTGTTTTTGTTTTTTTATCGGAAATTCTTTAGGTTAATTGTATTCTTGAAAAGCGACTTTTGTTGTAGAGAGATCTTTCTATTCTACTTGGTATGGTAGTGTACATGACAAATAATTTTTTATAAAAATTCATATTTTCTCTCTTAATTAATAGACATGAATTAAGCAAAGAGAGCAACTAAAGAGATTTGAAACCGCCCAATGCATTATGAAAGCCTTGAAGAAATAGAGCTTCCAACATTGTGAAAGGAGATCACTTAAACATCTGGTAAAATTGCTTCAGAAAAACTGCTATCATGGGTATGTTTAATAGTTAAAGTAAGAGCATTCACAGGAAGAAAGTCACATGATTGGGACTAAACAGCTGTGTGGACATAGAAAAATCACTTACAGTATTAGTAAGGCTAATTAGAAAAACGTTCTAGTTGCTAGAAAGCATAAATATGGGACTTTTGAGCAAAGTAAAAACATGAGTCATATGGTCTGGTGAGTTCAGATTGATCCTATTCCAGTGTGATGGGTGTTTCACCCATCATGCATCAAACAAGCCCCTAGTGAGTATGGTGTGATTTGGAGTTGCTTCAGTTGGTCAGGTCTAAACTGGTGGGTGTTATGTGGCAATTACATGACGTCAAGTTAACAACCTAGTCATTCAGGTCATCAGATCTTTGGAATTTTTTTCGTCCCTGATGGCACAGGCATATTTCAGAACTCAAACTATGAAAGAGTGGAATCAATTTCACACATTAACTGGCCAGCACTTGATTTGCATATGTCATAATCAAAGCTAAAGATGTTCTAATGAAATATTAGAGAGTGCAACTTTTGCAGCTTTTTCCAAACACTGTACCTCTTCAATTCAATTCAGTTATTTAATATAGCGCTTATAACAGTAGGCATTGTCGCAAAGCAGCTGTATAGAATATAAAGGAAATTCTGGAAACGTGTGAGAAAATACAGTACGTACTGTATGGATCAGAATGATCAGATTGTCCAGTATCTGTCTCATCCTCAAACTGTTATTGTTACTAGAAGGAGTTTTGAGTAAAAGGGGCTTCCGGGTTTTATTTTTGGTTGTGGGAAATTTGTCAGAATTCTCTCTGTGGTAATTATACACGCTATACCGATGCACATGAGGAAGATCAGGTTGACAACATGTTCGATGTTTTAACTCGTCATGAATTCCCCTTCTCAAATCTATATGACTCGTCATTCCACTTCTCAAAAAACAAAACGACATGAAATCAGTGTTCACCGCGCTGGGACACACTCCACTCCGCCTGCACTTTGCTTTGTAATGAACCAGCCCTGTACCACCTTCCTGTATAATCTGCTTGACTGGTTGTGACTTTTCCTTGTTGGTGTTTGAATTCTTCCGGTTTAATTCGGTCAGACTGTGACTGGATCTTCACCACGGACTGTACGGATAATGATTTTTGGAATGCTTCCCATAACCAGCACACTCTATGGTGTTGTGTACTGCCTTTTTTTATTATTATTTCTGAGACAATCATACTTCATGTAAAAAAAAAATATATATATATATATATATATATATATATATATATATATATATAAATCATTTCAAGCAGATGTTTTTCCTATTGAGATTACGGTTGTACAATGTAGCATTCTCTTACACAGCTCATGATTGGTGGAGTTTATGAATCAGGCATGGGACTGTTGAGATTTGATTCACCAACGCAGTGTTTGTGTTTAATTAACCTTAACCATTATAATTGTAAATTTGAACCCTGATCTTTTTTTTTGTTGTTTTGTTATTGTGCCACAGTTTCGTGTTGTTCCAGTGTCCTGCGGTGACACTATGGGAATTTTACTTTGTGGAGGGGCAGGGAATTTGATTAGCCTTTGCTCTGTTTGCATGCCATATTTGGCGACCTTGCCCCATTGTTCTTCCATGAACAGACGCTCTATCTAATCTGTAAGCACTTTGCCCAGTGTGTCTGACTGTATGAAAAAAAAAAAAAAAAAAACCTGGCTGCTTTCCTGTGCCTTTACTGTACTGGCTTTCCAGTCTGCGCACACATGGAACATTCAGGCTTGTTTTGCAGGCTAACTGTTATCAAGATGTGAGATGCTGATATACCAGCTGAGTGTGCTGTAGCACATGCACGCCCGCGAACACGGGATAAAGCAGCCGGATTGTGCGGCTTTATGTAATCAGGACGGCTTCTGTTTCGTTGGAATTGTAGCATGTTGTCAGTCAATGCTGTATAAAAGGTTAAAGCTTGTGAAATAAAACTGGGGTTGTTTGTTTGTTTCTCCCAGAAGTTAACCTGAAACTGCTTAATGCACTTAATTTGCATTCTTACTGTACTATGACGATGTTTGATGCTTGATCATGATGGCCCCTTGCTCGGATTGTGGAAGCAAGAGAACTGTAATGACATGAGGTTATTCATTATGCTCTGAAACCTCAGTATAAAAGCAGGACCTTTTCTAGGTTCATTTTTACTGCACTTGGTGGCGAAAAACAAAAAGACACCGTCTCGCACCGGGGAGCAATTGTTAACGAGCATGTGTCTCGCAGTGATCATCTCTCCCACCTTCTCATGACCTGATTCACACACGCAAACGGCGCTACAATTCGTTCTGCTGTCAGTCAGTGTGTGTGTGTGTGTGTGTGTGTGTGTGTGTGTGTGTGTGTGTGTGTGTGTGTGTTTCCTGTGAGTCAGGCTTCTAATCCCTATCTGATTTGTGTGCCACTGCTGGAGAGAATGATGTCGTACTTCTCACTCATCTCCTTTCCACCAGGCTACCCCCTCATCCAAAACAGAGCAATCTGTCATGCATATCTTCCATCCTTACACTCAGATCTCTCTCTCTCTCTCTCTCCTTACTGCAGATTTCGGCTTTGCAAACTTCTTTCAGGCTGGAAAGCCTTTGGCCACATGGTGCGGGAGTCCACCATACGCCGCCCCTGAAGTGTTTGAAGGACAACAATATGAAGGACCACAGCTGGACATCTGGGTAAGCCTTTTGTGACTTCGAAACACCCTCCACCCCCAACAACGTTTCAGCAGGAAATGTCCCAGTGATGAGATCATGTTAGGAGATTTTTATGTCAGTTAATTCCTATACGGATAGAAAAAAGTTGGTTTGAAAAAGATCAAGCATGTAGAACATCACTTTGCAAACTGAGTTTGAAGACACAGGCAAATAAGGATGAGCTACAGTGACCGTGTTGTCCTTCTGTAATGGAACACAATTAAGCACAAGGACTCCAGTAATTGCCCGCTTCGGTATCAGGATTATGAAAAATGCAAGATGGAATTATACAACGAAAATAAACCCGTGCACTCTTTTCTATCTGACCTGAAGCCCGCTTTGTGCGTCTGCAGTACCACTTATACCCGGTGTGTAAAGCCTAGCAAGCCATTTAGTGAGATTTGTAATTTGACTTATGCTATTATGACGGTCACAAGACTACTACTGAACATTACGTTTGGTTACTGGATAGAGAACAAAATGTGTTTCACTTTCAAAACAAAGGCTGTCTGAAAATAGATATTGTATTTGTGCAATTAATGGTGTATATGATTTACACTGTAGCTCCGCCCACATTCACTCCCGTTCAGCGTATGAGGCACTAGGGAAGGAAATCACCGGTCACCTCCCGATAGATCATCACGATAACTAGGATTTTATAAATATCGCGATTCAGTATTACATTTTCCCCCAATTTCTTTCACAATTTTAAACCTTTAAATAGTTGAAGAATTAAATAAATGTAGCCTATTCCTTATAACTTTAGTTTTCTCACTTTAAATCCAAATGCGACTTTTCACTAGTTTAACATTTAACTTAAAATTAAATTAAACAATTTTTTTTTTTTTTTTTTTTTTACTGAGCAGTACATATTCCTGTTACCAACCTTAGCAAGATTTATTTGAAAGTGATTGGAAAACAGCAAATACTTTTACTAGTTTAAACCTGTCCACACGTTGTGCTTGTATCATTTTCTCCCGTAAGACATGCTTGAGTGATGTGGCTTCCTGATGTGTGACTTTCCTTTCTTTTTTTTTTTCGACAAGTATTTCCATATTTGTATGTCACCACTGCCTAAATCATATTTGAAGTGAACCTGGAAAGAACCCTTTTCATTTAGTGGACACCTGAGCACTTAATCAGTTATCAGGCTGTTTGTGCGACATCTTGAACTCGTCTGACGTCAATGTGTAAACCAGACAGCCTCTATAGTGCATGCGAGAACGACGAGGGTCATGTGAGAGCTCCTGTACCTTGGCACTTAATGTGTGGTGTGTATCTGCTGAGTTATCTGGTTATGCGCTGTTAATGATTTTACTGCGTGTGTGCGTGCGTCTGTGCATGTGTGTGTTCGTCGCAGAGCTTGGGGGTGGTCCTTTACGTGCTGGTGTGCGGAGCCCTGCCTTTTGACGGTCCCTCCCTACCTGTGTTAAGGCAGCGCGTGCTAGAAGGCCGCTTCCGAATCCCATACTTCATGACCGAAGGTGAGCTTGTGTGTGTGTGTGTGTGTGTGTGTGTGTGTTTTTTTTTTTTTTTTTTGCTGCCTAATTTAAAGACAAAGAAATTAAAAATGAAAAACTTTAAAACTTGCTCATAGAATGTGCGTCTGTGGAAATCTCTGACAGGAAATAGGGGCTTGACGGACATGTTGTGGAAAACAAATAAAGAAACCAAGCACACTTGACTTGAATATGTATGTAGCAAGTTACCCAATTCCATGTTTTTTTAATTTTTTTTATCCCCCATATTGAATCCCATTCAAGTATTTTACGCGTTCTACCTAGTACGAAGCCACAAACCAGCTGCTTCCTGGATGGGTTCTTGCATATATGGGCGGAGCTTCAGCCCCCACACCTCCTCTCATTCGAGCAATTTGAGCCGTTCTCCAAATGTGAAGGGAAGAACATTGTGTGCTTTTACTTTACATTTCCTCCCTGCATGTCCTCATCGCACAGGACTGCATCCCCACAGAGCAAGCACATTCCATCTCTCTCTCTCTCTCTCTCTCACACACTCACACACACTCACACACACGCAAACTGTTCCTCTACTCCAGATTCCACTACACACCCGGAGGTTCCTTTCCCGTTTTTCACTTTGTATAAGTTCGAAAAGTTCCAGCTGTAAAATTGTACTTTCAAAATCACTTTGCAACTTCATACATTTTTCACTTCAGTGTATAGCTGTCACATCTGTTACATCTGTAACATACGACCAGAATTTCGACATTTCCCTTTGTTGAGAACAGAAAACTTGTTTACTTTGAACACATTTGGAGTTGAGTGCAAAGGTTCGAAGATCTTCAGGCCAAAAACATAATTTTGCAAGTTAGACTTTAAAAAGGTTCATTATCAGAAGTAACGACATGTACGTATGTACGACATGTTAATATAATAATAGTAGGAAAATAACAAAACATTTATTCCAAATGTTCATCTCCCTTTCTTAAGGTTATGTACAGTCGTGGCCAAAAGTTTTGAGAATTACATAAATATTGGAAATTGGAAAAGTTGCTGCTTAAGTTTTTATAATAGCAATTTGCATAAACTCCAGAATGTTTTGAATAGTGATCAGATGAATTGCATAGTCCTTCTTTGCCATGAAAATTAACTTAATCCCGAAAAAAACTTTCCACTAGATTTTCATTGCTGTGATTAAAGGACCTGCTGAGATCTTTTCAGTAATCGTCTTGTTAACTCAGGTGAGAATGTTGACGAGCACAAGGCTGGAGATCATTATGTCAAGCTGATTGGGTTAGAATGGCAGACTTGACATGTTAAAAGGAGAGTGATGCTTGAAATCATTGTTCTTTCATTGTTAATCATGGTGACCTGCAAAGAAACGCGTGCAGCCATCATTGCGTTGCATGAAAATGGCTTCACAGGTAAGGATATTGTGGCTACTAAGATTGTACCTAATTTATAGGATCATCAAGAACTTCAAGGAAAGAGGTTCAATTCTTTTTAAGAAGGCTTTAGCGCGTCCAAGAAAGTCCAGCAAGCCCCAGGATCGTCTCCTAAAGAGGATTCAGCTGCGTGACCAGAGTGCCACCAGTGCAGAGCTTGCTCAGGAATGGCAGCAGGCAGGTGTGAGCGCATCTGCACGCACAGTGAGGTGAAGACTTTTGGAAGATGGCCTGGTGTCAAGAAGGGCAGCAAAGAAGCCACTTCTCTCCAAAAAAAAACATCAGGGACAGATTGATCTTCTGCAAAAAGTATGGCGAATGGACTGCTGAGGACTGGGGCAAAGTCATATTCTTGGATGAAGCCTCTTTCCGATTGTTTGGGGAATCTGGAAAAAGGGTTGTCTGGAGAAGAAAAGGTGAGCGCTACCATCAGTCCTGTGTCATGCCAACAGTAAAGCATCCTGAGACCATTCATGTGTGGGGTTGCTTCTCATCCAAGGGAGTGGGCTCACTTACAATTTTGCCCAAAAACATAGCCATGAATAAAGAATGATACCAAAACACCCTCCAACAGCAACTTCTTCCAACAATACAACAACAGTTTGGTTAAGAACAATGTATTTTCCAGCACGATGGAGCACCGTGCCATAAGGCAAAAGTGAGAACTAAGTGGCTCGGGGACCAAAACGTTTAAATTTTGGGTCCATGGCCTGGAAACTCCCCAGATCTTAATCCCATTGAGAACTTGTGGTCAATCCTCAAGAGGCGGGTGGACAAACAAAAACCCACTAATTCTGACAAACTCCAAGAAGTGATTATGAAAGAATGGGTTGCTATCAGTCAGGATTTGGCCCACAAGTTGATTGAGAGCAGCCCAGTCGAATTGCAGAGGTCCTGAAAAAGACGCGCCAACACTGCAAATACTGACTCTTTGCATAAATGTCATGTAATTGTCGATAAAAGCCTTTGAAACGTATGAAGTGCTTATAATTATATTTCAGTACATCACAGAAACAACTGAAACAAAGATCTAAAAGCAGTTTAGCAGCAAACTTTGTGAAAACTAATATTTGTGTCATTCTCAAAACTTTTGGCCACGACTGTACAGTAAATGAACAGTTTGACACCATGACACAAATTACATTTTCAGATTTGTATTAATTTTGGCAAGTTATTATTTGCTAACACACAAGCTCATGGATAACAATGTTTAATTTGAAAACCACTATATGGCCTAATTTTAGAAGCTTTAAACATCCATGTTTTAAGGAAAGCATGCCATGTAGCTGCCCAATTTTCAAGGAAAAGCTCCCAGGTCGTGATAAGCCAATCACAAAGGAAACTACCAGCTGGCCAAAATAGCAGCTGAGAGTGAACTAAATGTGTTCAGTGGATTTTTACGCTAAGTAAAATGGCGTTTACAGTTTGTTACTGTAGTTACCCCGGCATTAATGGACTACAGGTATGCTTTGGTAACATCTGTTGACGGGAAAGAGTTTGTAGGAATAGTTAAAAGGTTTTAAGCTTAAAGTAAACTGATCAGCTTTAATTTATATTATTCAGGTTGAGGCCCACATACATGTCTGCATACATGTCTGCAAACAAAAAACAAACCCCTTCTGTATGAAACTGTAATTTCACGAGATTTTGTTAATTGTGACATCATATGGTATGGGTTTCTCTTGGTGGCTAAACATTTAAAAATACCTAGTTCATGGCAAGATTTTAAATCTACTGTGAGTTCATCTTATTACCATCATTTGGAAAGAAAGGATATACTGTATAAAAGTTTAAAATCTTATACGCTAAGTTCATCAGCCAAATACACTCTCTGTTCAGTAATCGAAGAGTAAGTCACCGATCGAAAAAAAGGTTTTGTCTTAAAATACCTCTAGCACATTAAAATTCACTTATACCACATCAGTAAAAAATATTAAATTTTGAATTTCTTATTAATATCTGTTGGTGCAGGTGTTTGAAGTTTGTAAATGAGCAAGTAGCTTGAAAACAACACTGGTATATTTCTTTAATCTCTCCCTAAGCTGCTCTCCAAAACAGAGCATCTCACAGTCTTTCATAACAAGAAGAGAACCTTCACCGTCCATCAAACAGAGAGGCAGGTGTGATATGTGAAATTGAAATTTTATTGTGCGATCAAAGGAAGTGCCGGCACTTCCACTAAGCCGGTGTTGACGTTTTTATTCCGACTTCATCTTAGTCTGTCTGACGGAAAGTCTAATTTTGAGGCTTTTGCACTTTCCTCTGCTTGATTAAAGCAGAATGCTCCTTTTCAGTCTCTTTTTCAGGACGTCTTCTGTTACGAATTAAATCTAAATAGGCAACTTAATTTTTAAATGTACTTTAGTATCCAAAGAAACTTCACTTTACTGAATCAAAAGAGAAAAGCAGATCAAAGTAGTACCAGAGGGGGGTGAGGTGAGGTGAGCATGTATTGGTAAAGAAAGATAACACAACTTTGTTAAATTCTCAGATCGATTAAATTGTGCATTATTTTTGTATAACAACAAAAGTTGGACAGCAGGGTTTTTTTCCCCCCCAAATAGAAAAAGTTTTCATGACCAGAGTTTACGCTTTCCACTTGGTAAAATGACAAACTGTGTTTTTAGAGAGGGAGAGGGGGGGAGGCGGTGCTGAGAGAAAACCTTTTATTATGGCTATGTAATGTAAGTGAGAACAGGAACTAACTTGTCTTCAACTAAAATAAATCCAACATAATGTTTTGGATATTAATAAATTAAACGGTGCATAATTGTGCATGTCTAATACAAGAAGCGTTCAAGTCAAACCGAGACATCTGATTGTGCAGAATAACAACGATTATTTAGAGAAGATTTTCTCAGTACACCAGAGCCATGATCAGACTGCCTTCTTCATGTTTGGAAGACCGGCCTCCCAGGAACTCCTTTAACGATCCAAACGTGGAAATGCCTTGAAGCGAGGTCAGGACTGTCATGAGGATGTGGCAATAATTCCAGGCCAGGTTCCAGTAATGTGCAAGTAGTGTTTGTGAATGATTGTGTGTACAGTTCCCCCAGACAGATGCGTCTCTTACACAAGTTGGTGTATGTCATCCGTTGATTTTCAAGCATCACTCACGGGAGCAACAGCAGCGGGCTTTGAGCCACCTCGGCCAGGATCGTCTTTCATGCCAGTTCCTTCTATAAAACGTCTGCACGATTAACATGCTTTACTGCGACTGCGTCTCATTATGAAGTCTCCTGTAAATGTCAGTCGGTTTCATGCCTTCATTCATCACAAGTCCTGGTTTCACTTGAACACCCCTCATATACATGACTGGCAAACTCTTGTGTGTTATATCATACATAGTAAGTGACAGGATGGGGTGATGGGACTTGAAGTGAAGCTCCAAAGCATGTTCTGAAGTGTTTTATTCCTTCTATACAATCGTGAGCTTTTTAGTTTCTAACCTTTCAGTTTCTGTTTTCAAAACTAGTTGGTACCTGTTTTCACCCACATTATAACTTTTTTTAAAGCACTAGTCTTTCCAAAAAGAACTCAAGTGCCAAGAAAGCACAAAGCCATCTGTTGAGGACCTAAAGTTACAGATTTATCTCTGAATGACAGAATGCACTGACACTGGAGACTCCTTCCGAGAAAAATTGTTACTGTATGCAAACAGCAACTACACACATTTTAAACCTATTCATGTGGAGCATCTATGGTACAACACAGGTTGTTACTATGGAAACAATGACGAATTATCAATCACGTTAAAGGATTTCAAGAGTGCTATGATATAATATAAACCTGAAACCATCCATCTGTTCAAAAAAATAAATAAATAAAAGTGCATGTAGCATTCATCTCCAAATATTCTCTAGAACCTGATCATTTTAAAAACAATGTCGCTTACATCGGTGAATAAAGTTAAACTGATCGCTGTATTACAACCAATACTTTCTGTCGTGTCACGCGGGTGATTGAGGCCAAGGTTTGTGACATGCAGTCAGACCTAGCACCAGTTCCCAGTTCATATTTCTCAGTACCAGCCAATAACAGTGGAGGAAGCCGGCATGGAATCTGAAGCGTCCGAAGGCCCGTCTGGATGGACGGTACAAATGTTTCTATGTAAAGAAAAATGGTCTCAGATGTAGATTTTTGAGCAGTAGGTCATTTAGTGTCACAATAAAAAAAATTTTTTTTCAAAAGGTGGAATAAAGTGCCATATGTTGACGCTTAGTGAGTCATTAAGGGGAGTTGACGTGCGAGTGAGGATGCACTTGAGAACGCACAGAACATTAACCCCTTCACCGTGCCAACTCATAACGTCAGGTTCATGAGTCACACGCCGCCTCTGTAAAGATCTCTGTAAAATTCTAGGGTGAGATAATGTGGAACACATCCATTCAGATTAGTCTGGCTCCACTACAGAGCAGAGTCCATGAGGTTTTTTTTTTTTCTTTTCTTTTTTTTTTCTTTTTTTCTTTTCTTTCCCCCCCCAGCTGCTCCTCACATAGACTCCGTATTCCAGAGGCGGTACGCGCTGTCACGGCTCAGTGTGTACATCACAGCTACAGTGCCTACTTCATGCTTATAACTGTGCCCTTTTCATCCCTCTTTTACAGGACACTAGTGTTCTAGGCCTTTCCTCTGTCTTCTTGCTTTATATACTCTTTCTGTATATGGCAGTCAGAACTGCACTGTGAGAATGTGAGAATCAGTCAAAGAGCAAGGATGAGGAAATCAGAGCCGTCACTGGTGTCTCTTTTATTGCACTAATAAAGTCAGCATTGCAGATTGATTTTAGTTTTTATAAGCCCCAGCAGGAGGGAGATAAAGCTGTTGATGCCAGACTGGATGATAACTCTTCTTTTGTTTTCAACCAAAATGCGATCAGCTTTATGTTTAGTTTCTGTGTGATTTATCACCGGTCATAAGAGAGATGAACAGATAGATTATTCTACAAGCTGGTGAATTCCTTCACTAAACATTTAATAAACATTTTAAAGAAAATGTAATAATAGGATTTTTTTTTTAAGCAAATTGTATACATTTATACCACAATGTTGTGTGATTTCATTTTCTAAGACAGCAACCCAATAACAATTCCAGCTCTTATTCGAATCTTAATGTACATCCTCTGACATGCTATTGCTTTTAAAGTAAAAAGGACTTGTATGGCAGATGCTGCACATAAACAGCTTCAGAAAAGCATGAGATTTTTGATTGCCATTTATGGAAAAACTCTCCAGTGTCAGAGATAAACCATTGTGGTTTCTGCTTTTTCCATGCTACATTTGTTTTTCTTATTAACTTTAAGAGAGTGCGGGAAAAAAGATTGACTGACTGGTGTGGGAATTGCTGCTTAAGTCAATTGAAGTCATTTTATTTGTATAGCACATTCAAGAAATGTACGGTAAGACATGTCCATATATTAGAAAAAGGTTTTCATATATGTTAAATATCCACCGATCAGCCATAACATTAGCACGTAAATTGCTGAAAAAGTCAATGCTGGCAACGATAGAAAGGCACCAGGACACCCAAAGCACCACAGATCACCTCGTACCGGACCAAGCAGACGAAGAGCTCAAGACCGTAGACCCGCCCACCACAACTTCCCAGATCCCAATGTAATCAAGCACCAACGGATGCACACAAGTCCGATCGGCAGAGTTACCTGTAATTAAACACATATTACATATATCCGAATCATTTTTAACCTGCCTGTCCATCACGTGTGCACATAATTTTATTATATACATACATACCACATGGGTATCCAATTAAAAAAAAAAAAAAGAACCAATTTCATATATTGCACACATTTTAAAATTAATAAATGCCAATGATGTCAAATATGTTTCTATATTACATTTCCGTATGGGAAACTTTTATATACATATACGTGTATATAAGGACATTAGATATTAGATCGGTTTTTGATACCTAGGATAAAACAAATGTATACAAATCAAAACACGAGAATTAGAAAATAAAAGCTGAAAACAAATAACTTTAAGAAGCTTTAAAAGTGGACTTGAGGAATAACGGCTATAATGAGTGTTAATGTGTAACTGTAACTGAAAGGGGAAACGAATCGGTGACATCATTCTTTAATAACTAACAAATATAAAGTGTAGGATTGAAACAGTTCAGAATGTGCCGTTTTGGTAGTAACAGTAACTCAGTCACTGTTCATGTTCCTGTAACCGCATGCCTCAAGGTATTTTATTACCGCTACATCTTCATTTCTAATAACTTTCGTGTAGAATTCAGGAAATATGTCTGGCATGAACATTAACTAATGCCCAATAAGTACTTGTTTTATAGCAAACAGGTTCTCGGTTCATTCTTAGTAAAGCCAAATGTTGAAAAAACACTAGCACTAAAGTTGTCATGAACAGAAATTAAATTCAGAGTGGACGATTCCTTGAAGTCGTTCTCTTGCTAATCGTTGTTGTTGTATGTTGAATCATCACCCACTCCTGTAAAACTGAACACTGTATCAAATCAACTTCTTCTACTTCATTTTCAGAGTGTGAGCATCTGATCAGGAGGATGTTGGTGTTGGACCCTTCCAAGCGACTCTCAGTGGCTCAGATTAAGGAGCACAAGTGGATGGTGCTAGAGGTGCCTGTACAGAGAACTCTCCTCTACCAGCAGTCCAGCACGGCTGAGGACGACCCTGGCCTGGGAGAGTACAGCGAGCAGGTGCTGAGGCTCATGCACAGCCTCGGCATCGACCAGCACAAGACCGTAGAGGTGAGGGTTACATAGTCTAGGGGTCAATCCCACGCAATGGGATTTTCTTTTCTTTTGCTCAGCCTCTCCATTTACATTCAGATTTTGGACATTCGTATGAACGCACCAAGGACTTTATTAACTAGAACAATGTCCAAGAAATAATGACTAGTTAAACATATAATACATGATAAATGTATTTATAAAGTACGTTTTTTTTTTTTTTTATGTACAAGGGAAAAGATGAAGAACAGTCTCAAATAACCAAAAGAAAATATAATAATAAGGTGGCAATGATCTACCACAGCCGGAACTAGCTCTGTTAAAGAAAATTACACTTCTGATCATAATCCTGTTGAAAAGTTGAATGCAATTTTTCAGAAGGTGTTGATTAATTTCTTATAACAATAGCGAAACAAATTGCAGGTACTTTTTCACACCTTATAATATATTATTGTTGCTATAGCAACTCGGATGCCAGATGCTCCACATAATACACATAATAAATGAATTGTAAAATGTGTTCTTTAACAAAGCAGAACATATAATCATTTATATGATGTAGTTTGTTTTGTAATGAGACATTCATGTAATATTTATAAAAAGGATGTCGGTGCCATTGGAGCAGTCAAGAAATTATCAACTAGAGATAAGGTCTTCAGGACAGAGGACATCCAGTATCCAGTGTCTTGCTGCTTTTTATTTCGTCTTATGAATTTCTCTAATCCTCAACTTTAAATGCAACTTTCAGTGGTTCAAAAGCATTGTGTTACTTGTCGTAGTAGCACAGTAAAAATGTGTTGTTGTAGGAAAAGTAAATCCATTTTATGTTGGGCTGCATTACCCCAGCGTGTCATTGATTATTTTTCTATAGCTCCGTGCCTCTTTGTGTTTTATTTCTTACATAGATGAAGCAACAGTTTGTATGTTTCAAACATTCAGATAGCCTAGGGAAATACAAAGTGAAAGTTCAAGCTGTGTTATTATGATCGATATGGACAACCCTGCTAAAAAGAGTTCAAGTTTGACTATGAACTGAATAGCGCAGTTACCGAGGGTCAATGTTTCTTTATTAGTTTAAAACAAACTTAATTACATTTAATACAAGACTCAAAAGGTGAAGGACAAATCATTCAACATGGCGGTGCAGCTGAATGAGCTTTAAAGGGAAAGGTAACTGGCCCATTTCCATAAACATGACCTGACTGATGTCTGTGATTGGTTAGTGTCTGACAGGGGGAACGGGAAGGGTATAATTCCTATTCAGACAGAAGGGCCAGTTGTGCTGCCTTGGACTCACGCCCGGTGGCATTGTCAGATTCATACACATGATCTCCCCAACAATAGGCTGAATGATTCAACTAGTGCCAGGGGCTAAAGTCCTCTTCTATAGGGACGGAATTCAGCACAGTTCTGCTTAAAAGAATCCCAGTATGTGTGTTAGAGAGAAACTGTGCTGAATTCTGGCCTTAATCAAACAGAGAATTGCAAGAATGTACAAATAAAAATAAATGTGCGATTTCTGGCTGTGTTTTTACAGTCTCTCCAAAACAAAAGCTATAACCACTTTGCCGCGATTTACTACCTGCTGGTGGAGAGACTGAGAGCGCACAGATCGAGTTTCCCCGTGGAGCCGCGCCTGGATGCTCGCCAGCGCAGACCCAGCACCATCGCCGATCAGACCATGGTGAAGGTGAACCCATACTCATGATTTATATCGGCTTTTGTATTTTATGTCATAAGCTGACATGGACTGATTACGTTTCTCGGTGTTGCAGGCGAGCAGCGGTGCTCCCCAGGTGAGCCTGATGCCCCAAAATGTGCGTCTGCTGCGCTCGCTGGCTGTGCCTCAGGCCAGTGCCGACTCCTACGCCTACCCACAATCCTCCTGTGCGCCTGATCACAGCCTCATGGAGGAGGAGGTGGGAACTCCCAAAGTGAGTGCGGGCTGTTTTATCTCTTCATCGCCGTGCAGGACAGAAACTTTCAACACCCGTGTCTGGGTTTTTTTTCCTTTTCTTTTTCTTTTTTCCTAAGGGCACTTTTATCATATGTTGCAAAAGACAATGTGGCATTGCTCAGTGCTCATAGTTCAGTCGAATGATTGCAGCTTGTTGCAGGCAGGAACTGAGACTCCATCCATGTGTGTGCATCACCCAGACACTTATTTCCGTATTCAGTGTTGGTCAGGCCACTTAGCAACTGCCAGTTTTGCCAAAATTGCGCTCCAGCAGGCTCTGTGTCTTCAGAGGATCTTTTGATGGCTGTTTGATGCCCACTGCTTTAATATCTCTCTTTCCCTCTCTCTTTCTTTCTCGCTCACTAACTCTCTCGCACACACAATTTTCTGATTCTTCATCCTTCTTTGCACGGGTGCAAGCAGGGTGAGAGATATAGAGACAGTGCAAGTCCACACACAGCTGCCAGACTTGCATAAGAGACACATTTCTGGCTGCGGCGTGCGTCGGACGTGACAGCTGACCATTCGTCCCAGCCCAGGCATCTCCCCTGTCTCCCAACACACACGCACACACACAAATACTCAGCATGTCCATGTGACTTACTACACAAACAACTTACCACACAAACAGACTGTCTGCCTCACTCACATCCTTCTGGTCCAGCTATGGATACAAAGAGACAAGCTCTCAGAATGTGGTTGGTGTTCCCTATTACTGTTGTTGTGTTAGAAAGCTTTCATATGTTGGGTCGTGTGATTGTGTGTTTTAGAAGTGCTAAATTATTTAGATAATAGTGATACTTGTACACTTTTTGGATTACAGATGTTATGTCTTCAGTTAATATGAATGCAGTATCTTTCAAAAGAATCTGGTCTAAACAATGTTCTGGACAGTTTAAATCCAAAAATGAAAAATCTATACAGATAACTGTATTGCATTAGACATCTAGTAGTTACCCAGGAGGAATTTCTTTGTTGGCAAAACGTTGTGGTAATGTTAATTTGGCAGGATAATGGACATTGGGACAATGTTGGTATTAAGTGGTTTTTCAAAGTGTGATGTCAGAACGTTACTATATGATAATGGGATAATGTTGAATGAAAACCTTTATACAATGTTGCAAACTTCAAAAAAGATATTAATACCAAACTGACAGACTGAGTGGAGTTTCAACCAGAATTTCTGTGGTGAGATCACGGTGTGCTTACCACTGGACCACTAGGGAACATGCGGTCAGTGCTTTAATATGTAAATAAATAACAACAAACTCCACCAAAAAAAAAAAAAAAGACAGGACAACATCAGTTTACCAAAATATTAAATTGGGAAACGAATAATGTCTGAGGTCCGTTCTGCGAAAGCGGACACGATGCAGTTTGTACGCTGTGCAGACATCATATTACAGTGCAGTAATTTTGGAGCTACGATGAGCCTCACAAGTAATATTTCCCAAAGAAATTGGAACACAAACAGATATGTGACATGAGACACACGCTGTGTGTGGGAAGCTGTTATGTCCGGCCCAATCTTTTCCCTGTTAGAAACTAAAGGGTGTGGTGGATGTTGGTAATCTGCATAAATGCTCTAAATAATGGTTAAAAAAATTTTGTATTTGCAATGTTGTGTTTGGATTGTTCATTCAACGATACCCAAAATCATTCTAACTTTAAAAAGGAGCATTGTCCTGACGGTGGACATCATAGCAACGTTGTTACAACTATATTACAACGGTCATCAGACGTTATGGTTCCTGCTGGGTACTCACTTTTCATTGAAGGTTTTGATAATTTGATGAAGCAAAGTTGAGTAAACATATTTATACGTCAGATTTATATTCGTGTAATCTTTGCGTACACATTAGATGTAAAAATTGTGAAATAGGTGATTTTCATTTATTTATTTTTGTTCCTAAAGGAGATTTGAGATTTGTTACACAGAGCTATAAGCCTGGACTTTGTCATTAGCTTTTTTGGATTTGGGAAGTGGTATACTGTATGTGAATAATGTGATTAAATAAAAACGAGAGGCATTGTTTAATTGTGTTTAAAATTAGAGAACGACATGTTACCTAGAAAGCTATAATTACTAACCCTGCATTCACAACGAGAGAGCTACCAGCTGATGTTTGTGAGGAACAAAATAGTTATGACTGTGGGAATGCTAAATGCTAAATAAATCACTGAAAATGGAACAAATTGGGACTTGGAGACACCAAAAATCCATTCGTTCTTGCCTAACATGTATGAGCAAGCTTACTAGTAGTTGGCTAGACAGCTAGCACGTAAATTATAGTTTAATTATCCACAGCTAAGGTTAGATTGGTTTAAATGCCAGATGTGTCTAAACAGAGAAGTGACTAAATTGCGAGCTGACTCATCTAAAGAAGCTCTGTGCGCAAATAGTAAATGACATGGTAACCAGAAACCCGTAATTACTGAATCTCCATTTAAAACTTGCTAGCTAACACAGCTAATGTTTCTGAGGAACAAAGTAGCTTTGATTGATGGATTGTGTGTATAAGTGTGTGTATGAACTGTTAATTAAATCTCTGGAAACACTCAGAATTTAGGCTTAAAGATGTACATCACAAAAAATCTAAAACACATTTATTTAGCTGACAAACACAAGTTAGTTCACTAACTTGTAGCAAGCCAGCTAGCTAACAGACTTAGCAGTGTGACTGAAATTTGATTATCAGTAGCTGAAGTTGAAAAAAGGCTGTTACCTTTATCCCTCAATGATCACATTATTATTGGTTTATTATTGGGTATTGGAGATGATTGGAGATGATATTTTCTAGGTGTGATGTAAGGTTGCTATGCTACGAGATATAAACTTGGCCTGTAAAGTCCAGTGAGTGAGTTTGTGTAAAATACAACCCTGTGTTTAATCTTGTAAGCGGTTGCTGGCCATCAAGTCATTTTTGGACCTCGGCCGATTCGACAGATGAAGCGAAAAATGGGATGCCCCACGTTGATATTTCATTAGCAACATGCTAAGCGGCTAATTCAGTTGATTTGGTTTATATTTTTTTCTCAAGTAGCAAACTGTATGGTCAGTGTTTTAGATTTAACAAACTATCATTTAGCTGATGTACAGTATGTTGATTAATCCATGTATTACTATTTTATCCATGAGTGCTATGTAATACTTGTATATACAGTTAGTTGCCAATGAGCAATCAGATTGGACGAGAGGCTTCCACGAGTGATGATAATGAACTGTAACAGCACTGGGACGTTTAACTATATCTATCACTCCGTGGCCCAGGCATTATAATAACCTTTAGTTGCACTAACTGTCAGTTGCCAGCATGGGTGAAATTAGGTCAGTATAGTCTGCGATACTTTGAAGAGAGCAACTGCCTGCCAAACATCTCATTCACAACAAGTCCCAGAAGCACTTTTAGCAAGAAAACACATCTGATAAAGTGATAAAGAGCACTTTTTTTTAATGATTGTTTCTAAATCGTTTGCATCTGAACAGTCCATGTTTTTTTTTTTACAACTACGCAGCTAACTAGCTACTAACACAAGGCTGAATTCCTCAACTGAATCCCTTCCTACCCCCTAATCAAGGGCACTACTTGGTGTGTGGGACAAGGGATTGTATACCCTAGCACACGTTCCATTTAAAGTTGGACCCAAAAGTTAATGTAGCTGATATTCTAAAGCATAATAAGTGGAAATACAGTATAAAGAGAAACTTATGAGATTTACAGGACTGTCTAGCTCCGCCATCTTCTCCATAGCAGTACCATTAAGAATGTAAAACTGCTTTCACCGCTGTTATTTAACTGTTCTTCACTAACCATCGGTTAGCCAGCTCCACCATTTGCAGTTAGTTAGTTCTGGCAGTCACGGAAGGATGTGTGTTGGCGGAGCAAAATAAAGACATTTTAGATAAAGAAACAAATCATAATCTGTTCATAATAAATAATGTTTGCAGAACTGTTGTATAAAAGCAATATATACCCAAGGTCATGCTGTATTGCTGGATATATAGCACAGCTATGATTTTGTTGTAGTGCCGATGGCATCACAGACATGCTATATTCAGCAATACAGCACTCCTTCTCAGACTTCTTGATTGCTGTTGCATTTTATGTCTTATAGTTATAATTGCTTTTTAATTACTCGTTGAGAAAGAGGTCATTACATTCAAACCATCATTTAAATATGTCTTATTTAAAAGAACCATTGTTTGCACTCTATGCTATAGATGATGCTGTTACAACTCTAATACATTAATTAATGTCTTAATACAAAGACATTAATATATAAATTGTGTAATTTTACAATTACATTCCGTGTCTCAGTATTAATTGTAATTGTGTTAACTGTAAATGGATTAAAGTATGACATTTAGTATAAACAGTTCAAAGTTGTAGGAAAACATGAAAAACATAAGGGAACATAAGAACAGTCAGAATCCAACTATCCACCCATTGATTATTTTCCATTAACAGCATTGTATTTTTTTAATAT
This sequence comes from Clarias fuscus, assembly GCA_030347435.1. NCBI lineage: Eukaryota > Metazoa > Chordata > Actinopteri > Siluriformes > Clariidae > Clarias > Clarias fuscus. Next base: position 9,847,392 of record CM059218.1, read on the forward strand.
ACATTTTACTAACTTCATTATTACCGAATATTTTAATAAAAATGAAAAGAACTCCATAACCCTTATAGAATCATCAGACAGAACAGTGTGTCTCATCTGATGAAAATTGCATAATTTGTCCCATGACGGCAATAACTTTGATGATGCTAATGTGTGTATGTGCCTCATGATGCATCTGTAATGGTGGGGGGGGGGGGGGGGTGTCAGGGGACAGTGATTCATCCTGTTCTCTTTTTTCCTCATTCAGTCTGTTGGGTAACAGCATTCCTGGCCCAGTACGCTACAAGAAACTATGAATCGTATCAGGAATTGTACAAAAGCTGCTCTCTCTCTCTCTCTCTCTCAAGCAGCTTCAGGGCTTCGGTATCCCTGGCAACACATCCAGATGATCCATGCCAGTTAAGGGTGTGTGTGTGTGTGTGTGTGTGTGTGTGTGTGTGTGTGGTGTGTGTGTGTGTGTGTGTGTGTGCACGCAAAAGATTCCATGTCTCAGTTGATTCTGGCCTGAAAAGAGTTCTGACTGGCCTTTCAGCCAAAACACACTTCCTGTCCCTGCATTCCAGACTTACACCCCACCCCCATCCCTAAACTCACATGAGCATCGAGAGAAGACAGAAGGGGAGAGAGAGAGGAAGAGAAAGAGAGAGAAGAAGAAGGGGTTCCAGACATTTGTTTCCTTACTCAACCCCACAACCATGCATTAGCTCATGTCTTCCCAAATCTTCTGCTGTCAGCTATAAGCTCATAATTCCACATAAGTCTTGATGTGTGATTGGACTGTGGTATGTGTGTGTCTGGGAGTGTGTGTGTAAGCAGTGCTTGACGGACAAGGGCTAATGGTGATAACGATTACTTCCACCACACAAGGCATTTTTGCAGCTGTGTGGGTGAAACATCACAGTACTTTCAAAATTGTCTGTTTTTAAAAGTAATAGCTAAAGGAAATGCTTACAGCTCTTAAGGAAGGTTTGGATATGATGCAATACAATAATATGATGGCGTTGTATGACACACTAGCAAGCCAGTAGTATGTAGTAGGCCCAGTGATGTATGTTTTATTCAAATGGTCTACTTAAAATACGCAATTTAAGAAGTATAAAATGAACGATCATGCCATTTCTGAACAAATGAAGAGAAAGTTAGAAACAGCAGGAAAACAAGAAGGAATAAGAACTTCAACAAATTTCGTTCTCATCATCTCCAGGTGGACGGCTGCATGCTGGACCCTCTGCCTCCAGTGTCTGTACGGAAGTCCAGCACGTCTACCCCCAGTAACATGATGGAGACTTCTATAGACGAAGGCATCGAGACGGAGGATCCAGATGCAGAAGAGGAAGCTGCACTCGCCTTCAATGCCTACCAGACAACACGATTTGGCCAGCGTAGACACACGCTGTCTGAAGTTACCAACCAACCAGGAGTGCTGAGCAACGCAGGTCAGCTGATGTTCAAAACATCACAGCATCACCATATCAATTTATCTAGAACTTTAAAGATTTCCCCCTAGTTTAAAGAGACTTGGAGCATGCTAGATTTACTTTCTGTCTGTTGAAGCTCTGCTTATACTGTATATTCTGAATGTTTTGTAGGGAAGCTGTTCTCACTGGGCAGCATGGACTCAGAGTACGACACCGGCTCTATGCACAGTGACCTGAGTCTGCTGGAGGATGCGTCGTCCATTAATGAAGCGGTTCTAGCCAAGGCATCCATCAGCCACGTGACTGCACCCTTTATCAGCCGCGTGACTCCGCCTAACCCGGCCATGCACGTGCTGAGCTCGCAGAGGAGAGAGACTCACAACCGCTCACCTGTGAGCTTCCGAGAGGGACGCCGGGCGTCAGATACGTCACTCACACAAGGTCAGCATTCCTGCTTTTCGTTTCAGTTGTGAATTATTTACACCATGGGGCAGAATATCCTATGTGTCGGAACTTCGCAAATGTATCTCTACACCAGGGCTGTCAAAAATGGATAAAAAATGTTAAATAAATAAATAAATAAATAAACCTGGCGTGCTAATGTATTCAGGGCAAAACAGTCCACATTCAGATTTTTTTTTTCTCTTTTTTTAGATCTCTTATCCCAAATCATGGGTCATATTACGCAGAAAAATACAGTAAATATATAATATGTACAAGTACAAAATATATGATGCAGCCATCTAACAACTGGCCTATTGAATCTCAAATGGTGTTGAAATGAGCATATGGTGAATTATTAGAACTTATAAAAACTAAATGTACAACATGTTAATCCTATTCAACATTCACAGTGAATAAGAATACATTTGGGATTCAATCTAACTGTATGCCAAAATAAAACTTACTGTATATCTAAGCGAAAGCGTGTCAGAGATACTTTCAAATGACTCACTGTACTTTTTAACGTGTTCACAGGCCAGTTCCCACTTTGAAGATTTTTGCTATTAATCACTCCACTCGATAAAACCTGAAACCATTAGCTAAGGCGAAATGTGCTGTTACACAAAGGCACAGACAGGCTGACGAGGCCTTTGGTAAGGCAAGAGCTTCAAGGGTCTATGGATCCCTATAGAGAGACCTGCAGCAACTGACAAAGTGCTATAGTTTAAGAAAATGGCGACAAGCCAACATAACAAAAAGATGCTTTCTTAAATAATGCAAAAGAAAAGTTTATATTCATTAAAAAAAAATAATAAATAAACGCTAATGTTTTAACTAAAGACTGTTCAGAATTGAGTATTTGAGTATAACCCTGTTATACTGAAATTCCAGCCTCAGTATGACTGCAAATCAATTCCCACCATCCAATGGCACCCAAATGAGGACGGGTTCCCTGCTGAGTCACGGTTCCTCTCAAAGTTTCTTTCCATCGCCATCGTAGAGTTTTTTTTTTTTTCCGTCGCCCTCAGCTTGCTCATCAGGGACAATCTGATCTTTTTGATTTATTCATATTTCCTCATACATTCCAAACTAATTTCCATAGATTTCTTTTGATTCTGTAAAGCTGCTTTGCGACAATGACCATTGTTAAAAGAACTATGGAAATAAACGGAATTGAATCGAATTGAATTTACAATCAAAGCTTTCATGTGTCTTGGCAACAGTCTTCCACATTGCTGTGAGGTAACTTATGCCCCTCTTGGAGCAAAAGTTCAAGCAGCTCAGCTTTGTTTGATGGATTGTGTCCATCCTTCTTCCTCTTGATCTCATTCCAGTGGTTTTCACTCGGGTTCAGACCTGGAGATTATGTCAGCCATGACAGTGAGTTGATCTGGCGGTCCTGCATCCACTCCTTAATTGACCTTGATTGTGTGGCATGAAGCATTGTCTTGTTGAAAAAATGGTTATATTCTTAGAGACAAGGAACATAGTTAGAGCAGGAGGAATCAAATGTTCTTTCAAGATAACCTTGATTCATGCATCCATTACAAAATCAAATCTACACGATTCCAGCCTTACTGAAGCACCCCAAGGACATCCCCGGCCCTCCTCGACATTTTAGGACTCTACAGGTCTCTGTCTAACCGCAGCATAACCAGGTGTTGGCCGCAGGTGAAAGTTGGATTCATCAAAGAAAATGACAAACCAAAGCAAACCAAATGGCTCTTTTATGCTTCGCATTGATGGAGTGCTTTTTTCTGGCTTTGTACAACTTCAGCCCCACCTCTAGGAGCCTTTTTTCTAACTGACCTCACTGTGCACTTCACCCCAGCTTCAGTTTGCCACTGTGTTTGAAGGTCACTTGAGGTCATCCTATAGCTATTGAGTAACATTTGAATGTAACATTGATGTGGTCATCCCAGGTAGAAGTTGTTTTTTTTTCGCACTCTGTAGCTTTGTTGTCCCCAGTGTCTGCCGCTTGACCTTGTTCTAAGGGTTAAAGCAACCTGACACAACTGTGCCAGTAGAGCCAGGATTTTTTCATTACTCAAAACCTTTTTCATACATTTCCTCATTAAATAAAATTAGTTTATTTAGAATGAAATATCCCATTTTCATAAATATTCAGATGCGTTGTTGTGGCACTTGCAGTTGAGCTTTGGTGCATCCTACTCCTATCTCTAGCCCTTAAGATGCTTCTGAAACCTGACTGGAGTCCACCTGTTAGTCTTTTGTGCCAAATGAAACCAATAAGAAAAAAAATATGTGAATAATACCAAGCACCCCCATGATTCAGTAGCTTGTAGATCCACCTTTAGCAGCACTAACTTGAGCAGCAATTGTTTCCTGTATCAGTCTCTCACATTGATGTGGAGGAATTTTGATCTATACTCCTTTACAACATTGCTTCATTTCATTGAGGTTTTGAGCATTCGCTTATGCGTCGTTCTCTTAAGGTCCTCCCACAGCATTTCAATTGGGTTTGGGCATTTCAATTGGGTCTGGACTTTGACTAGACCATTCCAAAACCTTGCTTCTTTTATTTTTCAGCCATTGTGATGTAGATTTACTGTTGTGCTTCAGATCATTGTCCTGTTGCATGACCCAATTTTGACCAAGCTTCAGCTGTCAGACAGTTGGCCTCACATTTGCCTCTCGAATACTTTGATATGCAAAACAGTTCATGGGCGACTCAATGGTTGCAGAGTAACCCCTCAATCGCTTAACAGTTGATATGAGGTATGAGATTCCTGCTGTAATGCTGTCTTTGGTTTTTTAATGCCAAGTGCCGAACGTGGCACTTGGCATTAAAACCACTTTGGACACAAACTCCACTTTGGTCTCATCTGTAAGTCTCGTGGTTTGTCCAGATACAGTTTCACGAACCTCAGTCGAACTTCCGCGCTCTTTTTAGACAGAAGTTTCTCCTGGCACCGTTCCAAATAAACCATACTTGTTCAATCTTCTTCTAATTCTAACACTTACCATACCCAGTGTGGCCTGTAGGGTCTGAGATGTAGCTCTTAGGCCTTCGGTATTTCTATGAGCGTTCGGGTGAATGTGCTGGGACGTCCACTCTGGGGGAAAATTGGCAACTGACGTGAATGCTTTCCACTTGAATCCAAGTGAATAATCTTTCTGACTGTAGGACGTTGAACTCCAACTTGTTCTTTGTTGAGTGTTTTATATTTTTTTTTCCCCCCAGATTGATGTGCAGCAACAAATGCCTAAGACCATTACTAATGTCTTTCCCTCTTGGCATTGTGGCCTGAACGCTACAGACCAACCTCTGCTTTTATTGAGGTCTGCACACTTGCTGATGATCACTGTGCAACTTACTCTCTTAAATCTTGTGGAAGCAGAAAGGGATAACCGCACTGCTAGAATTTGCTAGATACTTAGTAATTATTTGAAATAATTGCACGGTAAAAAAAAAGTTATATTTCTATTTGCTGTTCGTGCAAGATTTTATACAAAAAACAAAACAAAATGAAAAATGGGGGGTACTAATTTTTGATCATACATATGACTATGTATGCAGATCAAAGACAGGTCCAGTTAGCTACATAGCAGTGCACGCAACCACAGACTGGTGCTTTTACCTCATGGTATTACAGTACAGGGAGTGTCGATTTAATGATCGTGTAATTGTTGGCATTTTTTATGACTTTGGCAGCTCTAGTAAATAGCAGGATGAGCTATCATGCCTCTAGAAAGGCACTTTTAAAGGCAACACAGCACTTTGTAAAGGGTAAATATTGTGAGAAGTATTGTGCCTCTGCTGAATGCTGGGAGCAGGTCTGAACCTGAGAGACATCGTATAGAGGCGCTTTTAACTTCCCGCCACACGATTCAGCGACTCCACCATCGAAGCCCATTCTGATCCTTATCTAAATAAAGGTGCTTAGTAGCACTCTCACGTTTTCCCGCTTCTCTTTTTTTTTTCTTTCTTTTTTTCCTGTTCCCCTACCTTCCCCCTTCTCCATAGTCGGATGATTCATTGAGTGAATCAGAGGCGGTGCTGAAGCCCGATCCCATGTTGTCCCGTTAAGCTCGCCTGTATAATTATCCTCAATCACTTCTGCGCCCAAAAATAACCAGGGAATATATTATCGACTCCGCCAGCCGCTTCTTTCCAAACCGCGTAGGAGCGGAGAGACCCTGAAAAGCAGAAGCGGCATCAAAGCGAAGGTGAATCACTCGTGCCGCGTGAACGCAGGCCACAGGCCATTCCGAAATTACCCGATTAGCACCGAGAGGCAGGTCACATGAGGCAGCGGCCGAAGAGCTCCGACAGTCGACACGGGCGCAGACGCGTTACTTCAAAGCATGAGCTGCCGTTTTTATAGACGCGTAGCATGTAAATCAGAGATAAAGATAGTGACTCGTGTAATCCTAGATGTCCAGTGATTATTCAGCTCATCTTTTTTCCCTTCCTCTCTGTCTCTCTCTCTCTTTAGGTATGGTGGCATTTCGACAGCATTTACAAAACCTGGCCCGTGCAAAAGGTATCCTGGAGCTCAACAAGGTTTATGAGCAGATGGGCTCTGCGGAGAATCCTTCGCTAGCATCGTTGAACCCCCAGACACACCCACACAACCCTCTGGATCCCCTACTGCAGGTCAGCCCTGACACTTTTACTCTAACAATAAAGGGTTAAAGGTTAAGACTCTGTTAGCGGACTTGCTCCTGGGGTCAGTGTTTAAGGACAATAAGCAGCTGACCCTGCTTCAGCCATTCTTTACCCTCTTCTACCTCTCTCTCTCTCACTCACACACACACACACACACACACACACTTTTACGTAATAGCTGAAGTACAAGCAGCCAACTGCTGGTTGTTTACTGTCCGTCCCGAGAGCACAGTGAATGCTGTCATTGTTGGTGCAATAGGCTCCATGCTAGTCGCTAGTGCCCACTACTCCAAAAGCTATTCACTCAACATAGGGGTCAATGGATAGAGGTTTCGTAGAAAACGAAAACAACAAGCAAACGTGTTTAGTAATCAGACTAGGGGAAAGTCCACGCTTGTTTGCCGTAGGGAGGAAGAAAATAAAGTGCAAAATCCAAGTGCAGGATCTGTTAGCGAGAGGATTATTCATTGATGCTGCATTGCATGAGATTCACAAGACTCGCCACACTCATGAATGTTTAACGAAGTCCTGCCTCTTTCGGCAAAACCGACATCTCCATAGATAATCTCACACGGATCCTTTAGACTCTCTTACATAAAACTGCCGTTCCAGTATACAGCTATAGAAGAGAACTGATTTATAATCTCACTATCAGTGCCATGCAGAAGAGGATGTTTCCCTTTGAAGTCTGGTTCCTCTCAAGGTTTATTCCTCATGACATCTCTGGGAACGTACTATAGGAATTGAGTGTAAATTTCCATCAGGAGTCTTGTACAGCTGCTGCGTGATGATGTCTATAGTAATTTTGCTGTGCAAATAAAATTATACTATGTGTGTGTGTGTGTGTGTGTGGATGGATTGGATGGATGGATGCAGGGAGGTGGATGCCACCAGCATGACATGGCCTTGTACTCAGGTGGACCGTCACTGTCCAGGAGACAGAGCCTGGAGCCGCAGTACCCCTCACACAGAATGCCGGTAACGCTGCAATATTTCACCACTGTAGTGTCTGTTTATTACTGCTCTACTGTAATAATGACTGGGTTTTATAGGGTACTTTAACATTTTGCTATTTCCCTGTACTGAGAGAGAAACAGAAAACCTGTTTTTTTTTTTATTATGCAAGACTTGAGGGCATTTTTAAAAATGTAAAATGCTCGACTTTATAATGAGTTCCCGCCTCGGGTCTGCGTGCATGGAGTTTGCATGTTCTCTCCGTGGGTTTCCTCTGGGTACTCCAGTTTCCTCCCACAGTCTAAAGACATGCAGATTGGGTTGATTGCCGTTCCCAAATTGTCCGTAGTGTATCCCTCTCTCCTGGGATAGGCTCCAGGCCCCCCACGACCCTGTACGGTAGAGCGGTATTGAAGATGAAGACAATATAATGCAGAATTTTGTGAGAATTCAACCTCCTGTGTGGATAACCCTACGTGGTGCACTAGCTTTCCATTGTACACTAATCCAGAACATTTAGTTAGCTGAGGCTGTTCTGAAGCAGAATCAATAGAAAAATAAAAATGAAACAGGAGATCTACAGCACAGTCCACCCCCTCCATGATTTATTCTTCGCACCGTTTGGTTACATAGTACCAGTAAGACGTTCAACCCTGTTAATAACCCAGTCGTTAAGCGTCTGTCACCGGTTTAACGATGGCTTCACCAATCGCCGAATTATAATCTGTTGATAATAAACGGTTAAACTGTTGTATAAAAGCAATAACACACTCGAGGTCATGCTGTTGTACTGAATATCAGCACAGCTGTAATATCCTCGACCCTCAGCCTCCGTCCTCGTGTCTACCACCACATTACAGCCGTTCTTATATGCAGTACAACAGCGCTCCCTCTTGTGTGATATTGCTTAGCTGCTTAGCTGAAACCCTGCGTAATCTCAGTTGTTGATTCTATGAATGACGTCTCGTACAAAGCGATCACCTTTTCCGCCTATTTCCGTCTATTACTCACTCCAGTCCAGGACACTTAAACGAAGAAGTAGTAATATATCTTGCGAAATGCGAGTGTCTGTGGAAATGCAAATGGAAATTTTTTATTATTTTTCGAAACCCAAAATCGAGACGGTAATCCGAGCTCAGGATTGATCCGAGCGCTCGCTGTGTTAATACGCTGTAATACTTTCTCATTCATGAAATTGTTATTAATGTCACAAAACAAGTTTCCTTCTTTCTCACTCACACTTTACACAATGTTTTAAAAATGCTGAAGTATTACTTTTAGGAATTTCTGACAAACTTGTCCACCCATTCATTCATCCGTTTTTCTTCTCACCCCTCGACAGAAGGTGATGTTCTGTAAAGAGAGTCCTCGCAGCCTGGAACAGCAGCTGGCTGAGCACAGGTATGTATACACACTCGTCGTCGATGCTTCTATCACATGTTCATGCACACAGAATTGAATTAGGATCTCATTTACACCTGCTCATTCATGCAGTTATTCAATCAACCAATCAATGTGTCAGATAAATTCATGCAGATGAAGAAATTCAAAACTGGACAGTTGAAGATCGACATCACCAGGCTCTCCGGTTTTGGTGCTTCCCGTTGTTGTCTAACAGCATGTGGTTTTCTCAAGCTTTGTGCAGTCTGAAATGCTTTTCTGCTCATCTTGGTTGTTTAACTTACCACAGCCTTGTGTGTGTAATATAAAGTGTGTATGTCTGCAGGTTGCAGCAGAAAAGGCTGACTCTTCAGAAGCAGTCCCAAATACAGGCCTATTTTAACCAGATGCACATAGTGGATGGGACGTATGCCCCCTGCCAGCCGATTAGCCTCCAGGACTCTCAGGCCCAAACCTCGATATCACACCAGCAGAATATGCAGCCTTTCGGACCCATGATGGAGCCTGGCGGCGACACCCTGACTTATGATCCCTACCTGGGTCATTACCACCCGCTGCAGCACTCCACTCTTCCTCCCGGCATTCCCACCCAGCTCCAGAATCAGCAGTCCTACAGCTACCAACAGCTTGACCCGGGCCACTGCCAGCTTGGTGAGGTTCTGTACCAAGAGCAATATGATCCCCCGCTGGAGCTGGGCCAGCCGCCTCCTCTGTGCGCGGCAGCAGGGGTCCCAGCTCCTGCACCGGGGTACGAGGGCCTCAAAATGGCCGACGCCTTTGCAGACAGCGAGATGATGGAGACGGTGGACTCGCAGCACGGCTTTGTGCTGGTCAAGTAAGCAAGATGGATTGTGAGCGGTCCACAGTGTTACCTTGAGAAGGGAGAATGGAGGAAAAGAATTCAGGTACAGCTATTGACCACAGTTTGCATAAAAGAAAAAAAAAACAAGAACCTTGCGGTCGTATTCTTTTTTTTGTTGCTGTCGTCGCTTCAACCTGATTCCTCCGAAACTCCTCGAAACGCTCTCCAGTGCCTGCGTTCTCCCGGGGAAAAAGTCATTAATGGGAGCGTGGTAGGAACTGTGAAAGCGCTCTTATCATCCTGGACTGACGACCAGCATCGTTAGTTCAAGCTGGAACGTTTTTTTGTGTAGCATACACAGCGAGGACGAGCCCAAGAATCCAAACTCATCACATGTTTGGTATTGACATTGGTTTCGATCGTGGGCTGTGTTTCTGGTTGAATTTGCACGCTTCGTTATGTGCAGTGTTAGAACTTCTACAGCAATATCTAAGCAATAGAATCATGCTGGATTGAACAAAGCCATACTTTGGGACGAGGTGCAGTTCAAACATTGGACAATTGACGGGTCTGTCACAGCCCACTTAAGTGCACACTATCTATCCTGTAGTATTGTTATCGCTGGTAGAAATGGTGCAAAAACAAAATTCACCACTGTTTTATTACGGCGAAGCGTCGTGGGATGATCACAATATCCTTATTACGCTGTAGAGGAGCTGTAGCTTGGACATCACCGCCTGCGTCACCATGGCGGGGTTTTTTTTTTTTTTTTCATTGAACTCCTCCGATTTTGATTGACACTACATGGGTATCTGAAGGAATGTGTATGATGTGAAAGGTTTCATTGGAAATTTTAGTCACTTAACACTGGATTGTGGCCAACTGATCATGTTCGTTTTTTTTTTTTTTTTTCAGCACTCAGCAAATCTACTTGAATAGGGTATGTAATTACAGAATTCTGGTAAATAGGAGAAAGATGGTGGGTCTTTGCAGTGAAGGTCAGCTTCTGGCCAACACGATCCTGGAGCACCTTCACGTTGTTTTATTTCGTTTTCCATACGGAAGCAAAAAGAAATGTAGCGAATGTGGATGTAGCAGTCCAGCCTGCCCCGCAAGTCCTGTCAATCACAACTGAGACATCAAATCCTGCTCTCGCCAGTTCCGTAAACAACAAGCCGCTCTCTGTGCGATGCTACAGGAGTCTGACGCTTCACTCGGCGCTTGTTGTACGTACGCTGTGTATAATTTTACATACAAAACAACATAAGGAATCGTTTTTAGTGTGATAGTGTTCAGTGTGCCTTTAGTTTATTCTTTCTAAATTAAGATCCAAATAACTTTTTTTTTTTCAATCTTCTTACGGTTCTGGTTTAAACAACAGGATTTAAATAGAACCAGTTTTTTTTGTTGTTTTAAAAAAGGTACAAAAACCAAAGTCCTCTTTGAGGTTCTCCCTGTACAAGGCCACCATGTTAACGTTTGACGCTTTTTGTTTAGTGCTTTTACTCGTCAATCAGTATACAAAAGAATTAAGAGCAATATTATTAAATAGTTATAATAAATTTTTTTAAAAGATCATAAATCATGAATGTGCTACAGTATCATAATCACATCTCCAGCTGCCAATTACCGTTCTTTAGAAATCCAGTTCTTCATGTAGGCTCTTTGTTGTGACCACACATAAGCTAACTTGCAGTTGAGATTAAAAAAAAAAAAGGTTTGTGAACCAATGTGTTGTATGTTATTTGTGTTTTATATTCCCTCACTCATCGTCTATACCGCTTAATCCTGTATTCAGGGTCACGGAGGGCCTGGAGCCTATCCAAGGAGACTTGGGGCACAAAGCGGGGTACATCCTGGACAGGGTGCCAATCCATTGCAGGGCACACACATACACACACACACTCGTTCACACACTACAGGCAATTTAGGAATGCCATTTAACCTAACTGGAGTACCCAGAGGAAACCCACCAAGCACGGGGAGAACATGCAAACTCCATGCACACAGAGACAGGAATCGAACCCGGACCCTGGAGGTGCAAGGCGACAGTGCCAACCACTACATCACCGTGCCGCCTGTTTTATATTCACTAATATAAAGAACATCAAAAGAACATCACAGAAAATAACATCAAAAATGCAAATCCTCTGAGGCATGCAAAGCCAAGGCTGTATCTTTTAAAACCATGGCTCATGCTGTATCACACCCCTAGAAGAACATCCACTAGGGCTGAGCAGTTAATCGAAAGTAACGTTCACAACTTCTAACTGACATAATCTTGCCCATGCTGGTTATTTCAGGGTTTTTTTTTTTTTATATTAATACTATGTGCACTGTCATCATGCATCGTGCACTTAAACACTCAGTCACTCATCGTCTATATACGTCTTTATTCTGTATTCAGGGTCGCGGGGGGAAAGCGGGGGGGGGCTGCAGCCTATCCCAGGAGACTTGGGGCAGTAGGTGGGATACATGTTGAATGGAGTGCCAATCTACTGCAGGGCATGCACACACACAAACACACACACTACGGGTAATTTGGGCATGCCTATTAACCTAATCTGCAGGTCTTCGGACTATGGGAGGACACCGGAGGAAACCCACCAGGGGAGAACTCCAGGCACACAGACCCGAGGGGGGAATTGAACCCGGAACCTGAAGGCGCAAACCGACGGTGCTAACCACTACAGCGCCATTCCATCCTCCGTAATCACATACTACCACATGTGTAGTCACATGATTCCAGTCTGTGACATGCAACTCGAGCAGCTTGTACCGAAGAAAAATGGCATGTCCATCGAAAGAAAAAACGAAGCCAAACATAAGCTGCACTGCTGAAAAAGCGACTAAAAGGGTAATACCACCTGTCTGTTTCAACACTTAAACCACAATCATGATACCAAATACGAGAAGTGCCCGGCTCCAAAAACAAAATGAGACCGACAAGCGCCCAAAATCTACACACTGTCAAACATTTCCAGAAGATAAAAGAAAGAAACAGTGGACAGTTGATATAGATTAGAAGTCTTATCGTCTACTGTAGCTAACGTTCTAGGAAATGTTCTGATTGACCCGTTTTTCCACTCAGATGATTTTGATGTTGAATCTGGAATGAAGCTTGCAGTCTCAGGACACTAGGACAGTTTTTTTCCTCACTCCCAACGAATTCCACCCGATCGTGCTCACTCCGACAGTCGGTAATTTGCACTCGCTTGCAGTCTTTTCTCACATTTACTTTGATTCTAAACAAACTAGTATTTAAACCAGCATGACCCAGCTCAAGATCAAGCAGTCAAAACCGTGACCATGCTGCAGAGTCAATGAACGTCTTTGTTCATTTCTAAGATAAAAGTAAAAACTGGTCACTTGTGCAGCTTTTCCTTCCACTGACCACAAGATCCCTGTCCTTATTCATCCATCTAGTCGTAAATGACCACAACATCTAAAGGAACTCAGCTGAGATCATGTTCCTTTTAACATTCAGCCGACACCGAACTTTGCCACTTTTATTAAGAAATGAGACCAAAGGGCTTGGAGTGCTTAACTGCTCCCACAAACACCCTGACAGCTCAAGATAACGTCAGTAAGCACTGAGGCAAAAGTCACATCTCCAGGCTGCCTTCCAGAAAAGATCGTTCCGTACGATGTTAGCGACGCATCGAGGAGACATTCTGGTAAACATCTCACGCGTGAAGCTAGCGCATGTGTACAAGCTAACGCGATGAGATTTCATCTCTATCGCATTTGCAGCGCATGGGCATTAACCTGTAATGAGAAGATTTAAGGTAAACATGCTTACTTCAAAACTCGGGTAATGAAGCCTAAAAGCAGTTCAGTTTGTAAGCTGTACATTTTGTCTCCTGGGAGACGGAACTCGTTTCGCCATGTTAAGATTTGAAAGTTGGACGACATAAAGAGCTTACAGAGGGGGCGAGAATTTAAGGATACTGTCATTTACATTTACGCATTTGGCTGGCATACGCCCTTATCTAGAGCGACTTACATTTTTATCTCGTTACCCATCTGAGCAGATGAGGGTTAAGGGCTTTGCTCAAGGGCCCAACAGGGACAACTTGGTGGTTGTGGGATTTGAAATTGAGACCTTCCGAACTGTAGTCCAATGCCTTAACCACTGAGTACCACTGTACCTTGTTCCTTGTCTAAGTCCTTATCAAAAGGTACCTTGTAGATGCTGGTGCCGAAACAACTCACGAAAGAACATTAACGGAAGTGTTGGGATACCTGCAAACCAACATTTGGGCATGGATTCAGCAGAGAGTATGGAACAGAAACGACCTCCATCGCCGACCTGGGAAAAAGTCAACCTTCAGCTAGAGATTTGCTGCTCACAGCTCAGCCTAAAACATTGTTTTCCTAACTCAGTCGTATCCACAACCCACCCATCAATAGGGGGCTTCCACATTAGGGCTACTACTACCAGTCAGTCAGGGAGGGTCAAAGACAATCACATGTTTTCTCCGAACCAACGGCCTCATCTTTTCAAGCTGCTCGCTCACACACCGTTGGGGGCGGCGTAACACACTCGGAGGACAGCGCTATCCGTTCCTTCCGCTTGCGTGAACTCGCAGACGCCCCTAGCCATGATTGATGTTTGACCACTAAGTGCCTCAAATCCCACCCCGTTGTACAGAGCTCGGCCAATCAGCTCTCTCTAGGCTCCCGGCTGCGAGAGGCTACAGCATCACTCCTAAAGGATTTTTAATGAGTGAATACGAAAGCTTGTCGATAAACGATTGATGTCCAGAAATTCTGTATTTCGTCTTTTCAGAAGATTTATTTTTATAAATTCTACAGCCAGTGTGGATCGCTGTAAAATGACAGCTTATACAATTTAGTCATCTTTAATAAGAGCTTTATTCTGGTCTGGGTTTCAGTGGAGAATGATACGTGAATATTGATGTTGAATGGACAGCTCTTGGAGTAGCACAATGCAGCGCTAACAGACAGTGGCCCAGCTTTTATTTTGAGTGGCCCTGATGGCTTATATAACATTGTTGGCACATGAGCTCTTTTAATTGCGAATGCTGCCAAAGTTGAATCAACACTGGCCCGATAATGGCCAAGGAGCACCCTGCCAATGGTGGCCGAATGGAAGAACAAATATTTGGGCCCACATTCGCACTCAACCTTGACCCGACTCAATGGCTGACACTGAGGCATTGTTTTAGCAAAGTGGATTTAAATGTGGCTGAATATCTGGTGGGTCAACGTTGACCGAGCGGACAAACTGGTGTTGGCTCGACAGAACAGTTCATGGTTTTTTTTTGCCGTCTGGGACGCTTCGTTTGAAACGTGTTCGTGTTCATTTTAATTCTCGTGGGCTGTGCTGTAGGTAACAGTGAAGTTGTCCTCCTCTCCCTGGAGCTTTCGTCTTCCTTGATGTGCTCAGCGCTGTAGGGGGTGCAATAACTACAACAGTTGTTCCCAAAACAAATCACTCGCAGCACAAATAATTGCATTCAAGCCCCAGGTCCTAGCTATTCCTGGCTACTTCAGTGGCACCCAATGGTATATTCTAATTAAACAAGTAAATGATCTCGAATCCAAAGAGCCTTATAGAAATTCGGCGCCGTTCATTAACACGTCTGATTTAACGTCCCACTGTGTTGCGAGAAGCGTTTCACTACTTGAAGTATTTAATGTAAGCACAATTCCGCTGAGCTGGTTAAAGTGCTGGTGCTGCAACAAGCTTAATCTCGGTTTCCCATCGATACCAGTAATTAATCTTACATCAGTGATCTCACCATGGTGACAGACCAGCGAGTAACCAAACCAACTGGCACAATTTACCAAGACAAAAGAAAAGCCTGCCGGATAGATTTCACTAGATTTCACGACTGCTGTGAAAAGAACTGGCATGAACAACATCAAACCTTAATGTCAAAAGAAGTGATGAGTTCATTGTGTGAAGCAAATCAGTAAGCCAAGTAGCATTTTCACAGCAGAAAGTGTAAAAATTAAAGAGCCCTTAGAATAGATGGGAGGTGTTAGAAAGCATGCATGGAGAAACCGGGAAATGGTGGACTAGGTCGAAAGCGGTCCTCATCACTTCTGACTAATGATAGGAAGGTGTCAAAATATAGATTCTCCCCCCATTTATAATGCTCATCTTAAAGTGATAAACTTTTTTTTTTTTTTTTTACAGAATCAACATTGAGTTCTGGCACATTAAAAATCTCACCTAAGTCACATACTTTTCATACATGTTCATGAATAGATTTCTCTCTGAGTAAAATAGTTGGGTTAAAGCATCTCATTTTATATTGCATAAGGAACAAAACTTCAGGCCATGCTGTTAAATAAACCACACTTGCACTTCTTCAGGTCAGTTTTGCTCAACTTTAATAGCGTGTGGCGTGAAAAACCTGAGGCACGCAGAGAAATACCAATTCAAAAGATAATTTTCACTTCTTTGCTAACAAGATTGAGATTTGTATCTGATTCACTCCCAGAACAGCTATCATTGCATAACGCTGCAGCAGACAGAAACATCTGAAAACAATCAGCCACGGTGGCCCATCCCATGCTGACAGGAAGCACAAGGCCAGATTGCTGATGCGAGTTCGGCTTTGACATGCCGAATTGCGCGCACACACACACACACACACACACACAACACCCTTTTCTGCACTACCCCTTGACTGTATGTATGATCCATAGCAGTAGTGTTGAGAAGAATACCTGAAGAGAGGAGCTGCTGAAGGAAGAAACTTGATCAGCTTAAGACGATGCGTTCAACACAATCTGCCGAATCCAGTGACGAAAGCGCGCGATCGCATGCGGACGAGAAGATCGTCCACTGTAACAGTATCTGGAGATCAAAGCCTTGACTACACATTAATTTTTAACATGTATATAGAATATCAAATCAGTGACAAATGTTGCCAAGAGGTTATTTAAAAGTGTGTGTGTACGCATGGGAAAGACTTGAGTACGCACAGAATGATTTGAAGGGAAGGTTCGATGTTTATTGACTTTATTTGGTTCCAAAAGTACAATAAATTGTTTAAAAAGGAGTACTCATGATACTGAACATGAACAAAAGGTTTACTCTGGACATGATACTATGACTGTTCATACTGATAAAATAACACCCCCGTCTCCTTTACTTGAGTAATAAACAGCCTTTCAGAGGATGGGTTAGAGGATATTTTCATGACCCGTTCTTTAATAAGAGCGCTGATGTTGAACAGTGTTTTTTCCTTTCACATTCTGGTGCTCATGAGTACTCGATCAGCTTAATACATGCAGGCCCAGGAGAGCGAGAGCTTTCCTGTCGGCCCACTGCTATACAGGAGGTGTGTTTCTCTTTGCAATTAACAGTCACACATTTCCACTGAAATGAAAAATTGTAATGAAACCTAAACATACAAACTCATAAAAAATAATCTATGTGCATTTCTCAGCTTTAATGGCACACAAGACCAAGATGGCTGGAATAATAAGCAAAAAAAGTCAAACTAAACCAGCAAAGCTAGAGCAAGGAGAAAGTCTGTTGCAGGAGGAATTATACAATGCAGTGGTCCCATGTTGAACAGTGCAGCACAGTGTGCTGAGAGCTCTACCAAAACAAACAAACTGGCATTTCACTCCATGGACTGCACAAGCTCCAGGCTGTGAAAGCAGGGCTTTAAAGTGGATGTATTCTGGATTTTAGCAAAGAAACGGCTCTTAAAACAAGACAGAGGTAGCTGGGATGAGTTTACTTACAGAGAATTAATTTACCAAAGCGCCTGCGTGATGAGTCTAGTGGTACAAAATGACTAAGATGGTCAATAATTTAAGGCCAAAATCCAATTACTGACCATATTATTGAAAAAGCATGAACCGTGTTCCTTTGCTAGACGCTTTTATCTAATCCTGATATTCGTAAGTCCCTTTGTTCTGTACATTTTAGAGTTTTCCCTGCTGACACTACATCCATCTCTGGCAATATGAGCGAGAGCAGGGAAAACACGAACATGTGGGTGCAGATCCATATAATCCAGGAAAACAACACTATCCAGCGTCGCGGTGAATGAAGCATGAGCACGGGTGCAACCTTTGATCATTCAATATCATTAAGAGTAAATAGGAGCTACACAGACATTAAGACACAACCAATCAAAATCACCAATAAATATAATGCAAGAAGTCTTGCTTTGTCGTGTAAACCCAAGGACGAACGTTCAGGCCAAGGCGAGAACTGGGGAGAGAAGAAGAACGAGTGGATGAATGTTAGGGAGGACGAGAAAGAAAAAAGTAAAGCATAAGCAGCCCTATTCCATTAGAGTAGTATAGGACACATACCACTTATAGCTTCCTGAGCAAAGTACTTCACATCCATATCTGTGTCTGTGACGAGCTTCTCCAAAACTGGCTTCACCTCCGTCTGCAGAGAGCTGAGGAACACAATGTGAGTGTGAATTCTATCAAAGCAAAGGAAAAACGGAAGGTAGCTTCAAAATCAACTTACTTGCTGTCTACAACTGGTCCGATTTTCTGTAGGCATTTGGCTACATTGAAGCGCACATTGGCAACCTGGTCGTTGGACATCTTTAGGACAATGGGCAGCATGTGCTTGGTGGTGATCTCCTGCCCACATGCCTCGGAAAGAGCCTGGCCAACAAACATATGTAACAAAACTGGGTCTTATTTAACAAATCACTGGTTGAATAAGTAGGGCAAGTTCTGAACTGCTTCAAATCAGCATCATGGTTTTCACATCTCACATTGTGGACCTGCGGACAGAGCAACCCCATTCATGTACGAAATGCTTCACATATGTCCGACCTTGGTAGATCTCTGAATGGTATGAAGGCCCATATTAGAAAAGGGAATATGCCTTTAATTATTAAGTCTTACATAATTTAAAATTTGCCCTTCAGTATTTTATACCCAATACATTTCCATAACATTGTGTAAGCCATGATGTACCCTATATAGGCAAATGTTTATATAAACACTTGACCATCACACTCATATGTCAGCTGTTGCCACAAAAGCACACAATTTGTCCCAATCTTTCCCTTCACTGGAACCAAGTGCACATGATCTAGCTTGACCGTCCCACTGCGCACAAACCAAGGTCCATTAAGACATGGTTTTCCAAGGTGGTGTGGAAGAACCCTAGTATCCTGCACAGAACTACAATATCAAGCCTGCTGAACACTAACTGTACTGGCATATACAATATGCAATCATAACCTGATTACATATAACTAGCTAAAAACAATACCAAAATATTAGAAAAAGGAATTCATAGTGAATGCCTCCTTCACAAGCATTGGTCCTAATTACATATGAACTCACGTTGATGCAGAAAAGAGTGGTCATCCTATGCAGGTAGTTGGGGTCGTTAGCCATGCCGAGCACTTTGGGCACAATGGTGTTCTGAGCCCACTCTGCTCCAAACT
Source organism: Clarias fuscus (assembly GCA_030347435.1). Taxonomy (NCBI): domain Eukaryota; kingdom Metazoa; phylum Chordata; class Actinopteri; order Siluriformes; family Clariidae; genus Clarias; species Clarias fuscus. The sequence continues at coordinate 9,866,463 of CM059218.1, forward strand.
TCTCCACCAGCTTCATCAGGTTACAGGTGGCCGCTTCCCGGATTGCATAAACTGTTGAATGTTAAAACAGAAACAAAGGATATGTGTAAAGCAGTGTGCCTTTTGAATGCCATGTAGAACAAGAAGAAATCTGCTGCTCTGACTTTAGTGTGCTTATGCAATAGGTCTGGCCTGCTGCGACTGACAGACAGGAACATTCCTGTGATGTAACCCATCTGTGCGTGTGTGTCTGTGTGAGAGTGTATGGCCATAGAAAATTGGTTGTTTTACAGAAACAAGCAATATAAATCTGAAAAATGTTGGCCAGACCACTTAGCTAGGCACATATGAATGAGATATGTATAATACCAAAGCAGAGCATAAGAATCAATTCATTAACTTGAACTTAAACAGAAGTTTCAAACAAGACCCTAAAGCATCTCAATGTTTGGTGAGTCATAAACAACTCAGACCAGAAATAATTTAAGTGAGAAAAAAAAGAAGGAACCGAGTTATGAAGGTCAGACCCAAATTTGACCCTGGATCACATCTACACGGTGAAAATGCTTGCCATAGAGCCAATGCGGCTCTTCAAAGCTACTGATGCAGGGAAGCCAAACCAGGCCAACGAGCTGACCTACATACTGAGCGGTGGCTTTTCCTGTGGGCCGACCACACAGCAGCCAGGAAAGCAGTTAGGGAAAGGGTACTGGCAGTGTCAGAGAAAAAAGGGAAACAAGAAAAGAGAAATAAAAACAGTTAAAGAAAAAAAAAAAGAAAGAAACAGGATGAGAAAATTAACAAAAGATCAAGAAAGGGCAAAAGGCCAGAACAAATTTAAAAGGGAAAGAAACTGAGGAAAAGGCAGAACTCTAAGCCATTTCCTGGGTGCTACAGGATTCTTATCAGGCTCGCAGACCGCAGACAGTGAAAGCTGCCGAGAAGCACGTCTCACTCTTTCTCCTCTCTTTGGCAATGAGTGGGGGAAAGGGAGGAGCCAAGAAGAAGAAACAGCAGATCTCTTTAGTAATCCGATCAGTAACGAGCCAAGTATGCTAGTGTGTGAAAAACTACTCTACTCTCAGACTATTGATTCAGTACATTCTTACTACAAAAATAAATAAAAACAAAGTAATTTGTATAAGGAGACGATTACTTGGAGCTGACACACTAAATCCAATTATTTAAAAATAACAGGAGACCCAAATATTTTTATATACACTTTTACCAAATCCGCTCACAATCTTAATGAATAAATGCTGTCATTGGGCACAAGTGGCATTTTGGGGAAGGTGCGATAAGCAATTAGAAGCAGGGATCTCCAAAAAACAGATTCTCACTACATTATTTTTCTAACGAGCAACCTAAGCAGACTTACCATGGTCTACCAGCCATGCCATGCACAGAGAATTTAGCTTCTCATCAAAGAACTCCACTCCCTAGGTAAACATGGGGGATGAAAAACAATAGATTAGCCAGTCGCTTAACTTATCACTGGAAATTCATATACAAGAAAATTGTGCATAACAAAAAAAAAAAAAAAAGAATGCTACAGACAAAGTTGTGAAACAAAACAGACCTTTCCCCACGATTAATAAAATATGTTTTGAGGAAGTACAGGCTAAAATTTTTTTTTTAATTTCAGGACAATTTGTGCCTGTTGTCTTATCAGCGATGTTCAATTCATGATCTACAGATTAAGTCGAACTTAAAAGAGGAATACAAAATAAGGCTAATGGACCAAGATCAGCTTCTCCACTCAGAAAACTGTCATGGGGAAAAGTCCAGATAACTAAAAATAAAAGATGAACACGACTGAAACAATTCTGGTTCAAGTTGAAATTTACTCTGCAGCACAGGTGTGAAAGGTGGGATGAACTCACCAGCTGGCCTGCCAGCAGTGGCATGTACTCAATAATGGCCAGACGCACCCTCCATTTGGCATCTTCTGCCAATTCTACAATAGCAGGCAGCAGGGACTGAGAGAGCTGGCGAATACCTATCACCTCGTTCACACAGTCCAGGTTGGAGATGATATTCAGACGCACTTCAGGACACTGCAAGCAACAAAGCAAGATTTTTTTTTAACATCATTCAATTTAAACAGCTTGGTATTGTGACAAAAAAAAAATCTGCACGCAACACTGACTATTTAATTTCTAATATGAATATCTGAATATATGCCACATGGTTTAATCATGAGATATTGCTTATATATATATTACAGAATACAACTGAAGATACTTCTTACATGAAGGAGCTTAAAAACATTCCTCTCTTTCATCCAAAAAGACAAAATGTGTTTGCAGTCTGCTAAACAAAACTTTAATATTTCCATAAAAGGTTGCTTGAGGACTCAGCTGTAGATTTTGTTGCAGCTCTTGCGTATATTTGCCAGACCTCGGATGACTTGCTACCAAACGTGATATTGTGATGAGTGACTCAAACCCAGACATAATTTTGCTTTGCCAGGCATGAGGTTGAATATAGAAAGCCAATGGAAACATGCTGCAGGACAGAATCTGTGGACTCCAGGTCTAAACATTTTCAGAGCAAATGTTTGACATTCGAGAGTAAGCCAATAAAACAGTGGAAAACACAAAAACAGGAGGCAGAGTTTTGGAAAGGACCTCATTTAAATGTTTTGAGTTTGGCAATTGGCCAACTTCACAACCGGGTCAAAGGTCAATTCAGGTCCAATAGGGAGGGAAAAATAATATTTGCGGTCATTATTTATTTATTTATTGTGTGTGTACAGGCTTTGTTGCCAAAGATGCACCTGAAAGCTCGACTGCTTTTTGTGGAAGTAATTAAGGGTCCATTAATCAAGAGAATTAAGCATGAGAAGACATTAAAACCTCCAAAGTGATGTTTTCTACACTTGCACCACATTCTGAATCTGCTAGTGACTGTTTCAACTGGAATGCTCCATAAGGTCCAATTTATTTAATGAAGTTGTTGCTGTATTCAGTACAAATGGCCAACATCCCCATTCCGTTCTAAAATTACCCTCATTTCCGCCACCTCTCACGCTATTCTTTGATGACTAATTAGTAAAAACCCTTTTTAATTACACACTGGCAAAATGTTGGAATTAAAAGAGGAAAACAAGATGACGCTCTTTCCGAGTAATCTATTGGCCTCTTTAAAATTAAAATAAAAAATCTTCCGTGTCTTGGAATTTCATCAAATAATTAATTTTAATTACTGTTAAATTACTAGATAAAGGGACTTATGGGAGAAAACAGAGCTTGTGTCCTCATAATGCATGCAGAAAAGGGAAGACTGAAGTGGGCAGAGGGTCCAATAAACTACCTCGTCCTTCAGCTGGGCCAGGAAAAGAGGGAGCAGATGCTCCACGGTGTTGTCCTTGCCCAGGATAGTGGAGAGGCCCATGATGACGGAGGCCAGCGCAGACTTCACATGCTGATTTGTGTCTGACACCAGTTCCTGTTGGACAAGCATAAGGAGAGAGTCGAGGAGAAAACAAATTAGCCAATTCATTCATAGTGATTCTAATCAGAGACATGGTGATTACCTTCATGACATAAGACTTGACAACCTTTTATCTCAATCACAACATTACCTGGAAAACATGCAACAGCAGGATTGGACACAGTTGGAAAATAACTAAAATGTATCAATCTCCATTCATCCAGTGTAGAAAAGGAGGGGGAAAAAAATATCAGGAGCTCAAACCAGAGAGCCTAGCCTACTCGTCACGGTTCACCAAGCCAGCATAGCTGACTGCCTATCGGGTTTGTTGACAAGCTAAGCAGGAGACACTTTAAAACAGGAAAGAGTCACTCTTGTATAAGCAAGTAACAGATATCAAACATTAGGCAGCTGAGCCTTTAGGTCTACTGTGACCAAACAGGTCCAGTGCTCCTGTTAAAACTGTTCGGTTAATCACAAAAAAATTGCTTGTCCATAGACAAATAGCAAAAGAAATTCTAATTAAAAAAAAAAAATTGTATAGTTGTGGACTACAGATTTGTCATTAATGAGTAAATAATATACTATATTTCATTTACACTGCAACCGAGAGTCAAAATAAATAAGAAAAATAATAGATAGGCAGTAATTTTTTAAAACTGTTACAATATGCCTTTTTGGCATTCTGAAATCATCATAAAAGTCTGTGTGGATGGAAGTAGCACTCAGTTTGATTTTAATGGGGTTCACTAAACCTTGTAACATTCAAATAGATGTAAACACACTGATATTGCTTAAGGACATAACATTAAGGACAAAGAAAGCATCAAACACTTCAGGTCTCCATTACCTCAAAATGTTAGGACAATCGGACTATAGTAAGTGACAAAAGTGTTTTAGAAGGGTCAACTTATTGGCCTGCATGACGCAAAGACTACATTAATAGTAATGAAACTGGGTTAAAACAAAAAGGTGATAACTTTTTTTCTTCGTTGACGACAAAAGCATATTCCAGGACTCAAAGAGCACGTGTTTTCACACATGAAATGACCATTACATTGTGCACCATGATAAAAGCTAAAGGCGGTCAAAAAAGATAAGAGTCTGTGACTTCTTTGCCCAGGCAGTGTATAATTATACGAATAAATACATTAGCATATAGCCCATCTAATCAAAAATGTTCCTCTTAACTTCAGACAAAGTTAGTCCAATATTCACTATATTTTAAAAGCCGATTTCAATCTAAGGACGTACAGCTTATCAGCCTGAACTCAGAAATGATACACTGGTATTTACTAATGTAGTATCAACAGTGACCCCTGCTGCCCATGGACTCCAGGAAAGCTGAACACAGGTCTTGTAAAATTAGTTGACCTCCAAGCGATCAGATGTGGAAGAGGAAAGGGAGGTTAATATGTAAATTATTTAATATGTAAATTCTAAAGTATAAAAAAATAACCCACCCAAAAGGGGAACTTCAAAAAAAACAAATGGACATATACAAGGGATGTATCCATAACCCTAACGATGTTTCATGCGCTTTTGCTGGTTAAAAAGTTACATCATGCAGCTCAGCTGACACGAATGTGAAAAGAATGATGAAACTAGATTACCTTGACACAAGGCAGGACATGATTCATGATCATATTTTCCCGGTTGTCTTCTGGCAAATTTTCACAGAATTCTGCACAGGGGAGAAAGAAAACAAACATTAAAAGATGGAAATGTATACCAAACATTGTATAGCCCTTTTGCTTGTTGTTTAAGTATTAGGCACAAGTGAACAGTCTAGCTTACCTTTCACTTTATTTGCAGCTGCGGCCCGCACCTCTGCCTCACAATCTTTCAATAAACTCTGAAATGCTGGGACCAGATCGTTCTTGGTGATCTCTGGACCCACTGCTTTTTGCAGCTTAAAAAAGGAAACACAGAAAAATACCACTATTAAATAAATTCGCCCAGCGTTAACTGTAAACAAAGGTTCCAACTTGCTAACAAGACAGTCCTAACCACAAAACACGTCAGTCGACGGGAAGGCAACACGTTAACAGCATAATAAAACACGAATATTGGTTGAACTGTCAGTCTGTGGAGTAATATTAAAATGTACTAAATATTTACCAAATCAGCATGTCTAGAATGTTATATTTAAAACTGTCTACAGCTGTGGATAAAGGTTTACTGCTCATCAAGTGACTTAATCATACATCTGTGCACGAGTAATATATAACTGACCAACAAACCATCCTCGCCCCAAACAAGAGACACACTATATAAAAATCATAAGAAAATAATGACAGCCTTAACACTGAAAGAAAATATTAAATGAGGCAAAATATCATACACATTTGATGTTTTAAAAATTCATTTATTTTTAGGCACAAAAAAGCACATTCCACATTTTACAAAGAAATGAGCCACATTAATTTCTTTGACTTAGACCCAGACAGATTTCTTAACATGTTGACTGCCTGACTCCATATACCATACCATTGAGTTATATGCAAAAATGGTATGGTGGTTCCGGTGCGTATGAGAACGTCAAAGTTTTGAATAGGCAAAGTCTGGTGGGACTGTCTCTTAATAACAGACACAGCCGCTTATTGTATCTACTGACTTACATTACATAAAGTTTAGCAGTTATGTGGGCTTACCTCAGAGAACTTGTCTGCTACCATGTAGCGAACCCTCCATGACTTATCCTCAGCAGCCTGGCGCAGTGTGGGCATCACAAGACCTTCCAAGTCTTCTTGGGGGAGCAGGGTGGCGATACTGACACAAGCTTCGACTGCTAGCAGCCGCACAGAGTCCTAAAATATAGCAGGGGACACACCATCTTAAAACACCTTATGTACAGTTGGATGTGGGCATGGGTAATCCTGGAGTATAACATGTTAATGATATTAAGATCACCAAGTTGCAAAACAATTTAACACACTGCAGGACTTCAACTGCAATAGTTAATAGACCATTGATTTATGGGTTGACTGTTGATTAAATTTTTAGGTATTGCAATTTTCAATTTGATTTAAAATGATTTCTGATTTGTTTCAATCAGTTATATTTCTTACAGGTTTTGAAGTATTAAAAACTAAAAGTATCTAATAAAAACTGAAATGCTGTGAAACGCATGTTTGTTTAAATGTGATGAAGTCTTGTACAAGGCAAAAACCTTTTTTCCTTCGAATAGTCTGCTCTACACTCCAGTCCAGTAGGTGGCAGTAAAGCAAATGAAACAAGACTTCTACAAAGCAAGAGTATCTTGGGGTATCTTGCAGGTGCTATAAAAAAGCATTTACATTAAATATAACCATTTAATATTCACCTAAACACCTGGAAAATACTTAACTACTACTAATTAAAAAAACTGAATCAACCAATTTTGAGTTTGGTGGAGTTTCTGACAGTAACAAATAGTGGATCAGATACTGCTTTATACGAATTCTCCCCACCCATTTAACACGTTAAAGACTTTATCGATAAAGTATTGACTCAAATATTGTCATGTGACCAGTCTAATTTATAAGTGTGTAAAAATGCACGTTTACCTGCTCATCGGAAGCCAGTGCAGTAAAAAGTGGGATGATGTCACTCTTTACATAGTCAAGCTCCAGCACCTTGGCAAACTCGCCCAGTTTGGAAGCGGCAGCCCGCCTCACCATGGGTGTATCATCCGAGCAAAGGGTACGGAAATACCTATGGAAAAGACATCATAGACAAAGCGCACCTTGAGTTTATACTGCAACATCAGATTTATTATAATTAAAAATGAGTTCATTACGCATCAACACAGTGACTAAACATGGGTGGTGCTCACTGGCGGATCTCAGCCTTGACGGTGCTGGAGACACGTGGGTAGCAGACACTGAACAGACCACAGGCGGAGGTGCGAGATGTGAACCAGTCGCCGCTGGCCAGTCGTTTAACCAGGGGCTCAAAGTGCACCTCCAAGTCTACAGGTGAGTGCTCCTGAGATATCTTGCGCAGTGACTCCACAGCTTTGTCTCGAACCACCGTCTCCTCCACAGTGGCCAGGCTCTCCAGTGGTGGCTGGGGGTAAAAAAAAAAAAAAGTTATAATGCAGTTATGCATTGTCTCCAAAAATGGTCACAAAATGTGACTAAACTGTTGAAGTATAAAGTCCTGATCAATAGTTCAATTATTCTCTTTAATTTCACTGGTCAAAAGTCTTACCAGAAGGCAGTGCACATACTCCGGCCCTCCAACCAGCATAGTGAAGTTCCCCAGCTGTTCAGCCAGGGCAAGAAGCACCTCATCCTCATCATAAATAGTGTCTGCATAAACAGAGAGGAATTCTTTAGTGTGTAAGGCATTGTTAAAATAGCTTCCTTTCAATTAGTCCAGCTTTAGTTGCATATAAAGACATAAATATGCATATAAATCTCAAAGCAAAAGAGAAAGGCGGGGGGGAGAGAAAAGACATACCAGTAAGGAAGGGTAGAAGCTCTGTGCGTGTCCTTTCAACACCCAGAGCCAGGGCAATAGTTGACAGTTTTTTGATGCTGTTCAAGCGCAACTGCAGATACAAACAAACAAATATAGAAATTTACTCAGACTCTACACAACAAGATCTATAATGTCTTATATTTTCTCAACCTATGTAGGTTCATATTGCTTTGAACTATTTATGACCTGATCATCATCACCGGACACTTTAACCCACTGACAAAATCTCATCTAGACAGTGCTGAAAACCACCCACTCAACTTTAAAAAATAAACACCAGCGCAAACAATAGCAATAGCTTACAAAGATTTCTGATCCCATCCCAAATTACAGCATTCACATGTGTGCACAGTTTCTTACCCTAACTACATAAACTGGAATTAAAGAAATATTGGATGTGATAATTCACCATTTTGGGGTAAAAGGGCTTAATTTTGTGACTAGCTTACTTTTGCCTCATACTGCATTTTAAATTAACATTTAACTAGTTTTCAAAATAATATCTACATTTTCCATTTAAAAACATTCGACATTTTGAATCCTGCTTTTTTTTTGGCAAAAACTACCAATCCATAAACCAAAAGCCATCTTACAATCTTAAACACGAGTTTGATGCACCCGTTATCCAAAAATTTCTATCCAGCGTTCACATTATTTTTGCTTTCCGTTCTCGGCTACCCTTGAGTATTTACACTCTTAGATACAGCAAATGGCAGTATACTTCTACTTTGTTCGTGAGCCCATGAACCGGGAGAGGACGCTGGCACTGGCTGTTCGCCGCTTCTCCTGCTGTTGTGCTTCTTTTGTTACTTTTACTGCTATTATATTATTATATGTGAGCCGCCATTAAACAAAAAGAGAAGAGAACGAGAAAGTTAATCTTCATGCTATGACTCATATTATTAATATTCTGAGGGGGAAAATAGTCAAGAATGATGCTCTCGCACTTTTTCAGCTATGGCTGTGTTGGTCAAAAGATGAGATTGATGTGTGTTCTGTGCACACGAACATTTCGAAGAAGATCGATTGGTCATGTGTCAAAGCAGCAATCTACTTTTGTTCACAAGTAGGATTTGCTTCAATATCTGATTCGATCCGTGCCCGAGTATGCTGTATTAATCTTCAAGATGAGCTCTCGCGCATGGGTTCCAAGCCTGGAACGATTGTTCAAATCAAAATGAAACCTTCTTTGGAGTCAAGTGGTCCAAGAAACAATCCCTAAGCCCTTATGTGAAAATGCCTGAAGGTTACTGTCTGTGCAATGTTTCTCCCACCCAGCTACACCAAACTGCCCCTAGTAATGCATTCATGACCAAGTGGGAACTGTGACTCCCCAGTAGATAAGATATGTTTGAACAGCTCTCCAACTCGAAATTGCTACTTGAAACATTAGAGGTTTGCAAGAATGTCAACACAGCAGCTGAGCTCTCACAGTAAGTAAAAATGAGAAACAGTGTCGTTTAAGCTGCTTAAAAGATTTTAAGCAGCCTCTTGAGTTTCTGTTCATACATATTTACTGAATACTGGCTGATTTAGAAAAGATAATTGAAAATGTTAATTCACTTTTCAAGGGATCTTTTATCAAAGTGCCCTGGGACGTATTTTCCAGTGCTGTCAACAGTGAATTATCAAATATGAAAAATAAAATAAAGCGCAACCAACTCTTTAATTTCAGTTACGTAGACAGAAACTGCAAATTCAATTTACTCCTGACTTTACATGAACACTCTAGCAACAAGCGGCATTTGAGGTGGTAAAATATTACCATTCCTTTATAATCCTGCTCCAAACTGTTTAATATCAAACCACAATATTTATAAAATTGTGATTCTTGCAAATAAATAAATAATCGCAATACAAATCTAATCAGCATCGTCACTACCAGTCAAAAGTTTGGACACAACCAATGCCATGGGCTTATGCCATGAGCTCATGGGATTTTTGAAGCTGGTAACTCTAAATGAACTTCTCCGCAGCAGAGAAAAATTTAAGTCGTGCTTTCCTGGGATGTCTTCATGAGAGCCGGTTTCATCACGATTCTGGTTGTGTTTTGCAAATGCACATAATACTGTTATAGCAAGAAAAATAAATGTCAAATTGGTGTCCTTAAAATAACTGACTTGTTAATTACATTATCCAGTATACATTATTTCATGGTTTTGACATCTTCATTGTTCTGGGTTGCATAAAAAATGTCATAAAACTTTAAATTAGAAGTTGGTAAACTCCTGTCTGGTACTGTATGTATTATGATAATATTGTATCGGGTGGTCCCTGGCGATTCTCATGTCTACTCTAATGTAAGAAGGAACAGGAAAAAAATTTGATTCCAAGGCATCCTGAGATCAGTTTGCCATGCCTGGATCTGTTGCACATTTGTCACATTTCTTTTGTGTGAATTCCTTTCTTGCAACACAGATTGTTTTAAAAAATCAGCTATTAAACATTCACTTCCTGAAGTGGTTTACCTGAGTACCCTAAGGGAATGAGTGCGTGTGTGTGAGTGAGAGCTGGGTGATCTATGATCCAGGGCGTTCAGAGAATTCCTCAGGATCCATCACGACCGTGATAATCACTAAATCCCTTAATGAAAATTAATGAATTGTCGCACCTATATTCCTCGTGGTATCCTAATCTCAATGAGGATAGGCCTGAGGAGTATCCTGACGGAAATCTCACACCTTAAGCGGAATTGGACGGTGTTTTTAAATTAATCCTGCCACCACCTCTAGGACTGGATCGCTAGAAAAAGAGCTTGAATTCAAGTAATATTAATTGAAATTTAATGTTTTAACCTAGAGCGACCAGACTGCGAAATTAGCATTTCTATAAACCTGTGTCACACAACACAGTAGCACTGGCTAGCAGCTTAGCATAATGCTCACACGGAAACATCGATAGCAGACTAGCTTGTTTTTCAATGATTTGTCGTTTTGTATCAAAACATGAAAACATACTTACGTTCTTTAAAAAAAAATCCAAATATAACTATCACTGGAACGCGCAATGGCTATGCTGTCTAGTTTATGACCATTACGCTTTTTTTAGAGATTTAATATAAACGAAGACACAGGCGCCGGCCGTTTGAACGCTACCTAACTAGCACTGGTAGCATTAGCTAGCTAACATTAGGAGCTGCATTTCTATTTAAAACATAGTTTTAAAAACATTTTTTGTCCTAAATGTTATTACACATGAATAGATATGTCTTTTTCCTTGTACCTGGACATCTTCATTCCTTAATTCATCGATTAAAACAGCAATAGGATAGAGAGAATCGTCTCCTTCTGCTCCGGCCATTTTGGATTTTAGGCTTGGTTCCGCTTGTACTGCGCATGCGCAACTTGAGGCCCGTTTAGCCGCAGTCTTGGGAGAAAATCCCGCCAAATTAAAATTAAATTTTCTACCATATGCTGGATAGAGGAAATAACAATTTATTATTAAAGTGATTAGTATTCAGTATACACCCTGTTTTCACTTTTGGTCCACGTATACTTACCAAAAATGCCCAAAACATCAAACTTCATTAGAGGAATCCACTGATTTATAATTTACTAATCAGTAAGACAGCTGGGAGCAACACAGCATTGTATGCTACAAAACGTACCAATCACTGGTGACAGATTCTTCCTCATGGCATACAATAAACAAGAATCCTTCTTCAAATAACTGTAGAAATTAATTGCCCGTCGTATAGCATTCTCCCAAGAATTTGTAAACTCAAATAAGTAAAAAAAAAAAATTGGAACAATTGTTATCTGTAACCCTGAAATAGTAATTTAGCAAAGCTATGCCAAGGGTGTCTGCTCAGAATTTCAGTGTTGTGAATGGCACGCAAGTTCTTATATACCAACACTGGCAAAATATGCCTGCATTGTGAACACTTTGTGTACAGGACCACAACTGAATGGTCTCAGGATGCTTTACTGTTGGCATGACACATGACTGATGATAGCGCTTGTCTTTTCTTCTCCAGACAAGCTCTTTTGCAGATGCCTCAGCAGTCCAATCCCTGTACATTCTGATGTTTTTCCTGGAGAGAAGTTGCTTCTTTGATGATAGTGAAATGTACGAGCTTGAGCACTACCATCAGTCCTGTGTCATGCCAAGCATGTCAATAAAGCATCCCGAGACCATTCATGTGTTGGGTTGCTTCTCAGCCAAGGAACAATTTTTTCATTCACAATTTTGCCTAAGAACACAACCATGAATAAAGAATAGTACAAAAACATCCTTAGAGAGCAACTTCTTCCAGCCATCCAAGAACAGTTTGGTGACAAACAATGCCTTTTTTCCAGCATGATAGAGCACCTTGCCATAAGTGACTTGGGGAACAAAACATCAAATTTTTGGGTCCATGGCTAGGATACTCCCCAGATCGTAATCCCATTGAGGTCTTGGCGATCAATCCTCAAGAGGCAGTTGAACAAACAAAAACCCAGAAATTCTGACAAACTCCATGCATGAGTCATAGTCAAAGTCATAAATTCTGGAGAAAAAGTTCTAGAGAACCAAAATATATATTTTAGACATCAAAATATTCATTTCTACTAGTCCCAATATTGCTTTGGAATTCTCCTACTGCACAAATCATGCGTAAAAATGTATTGCACTGATGTACAATAAACATGGTGGTAATAAAAATATGGCTTTATTTATTTATAATGATGTAATGTACATCCTGTATGGGACGGCAGCTTAGTGGTTGGCACCGTCGCCTTGCACCGTCAGGGTCAGGGTTTGAGTACCCACACAATGCTGCAATATTTCACTATAGTGTCTGTTTATTACTGCTCTACTGTAATAATGAGTAGGTTTAAAAGGACTCTTCAACATTTTAACATTTTGCTGTACTGAATGAGAAACATAAAACCTGTTTCCATTATACTTCATGGAAATACTTCCATTATACAAGTTACAAAAGTCTAAGGGGATTTTTTTAAATTAAAATGCATGACCTTACAATGCATTACTGCCTCGGGTCTGTGTGCGTAGGGTTTGCATTTTCTTCCTATGCTTGGTTGGTTTCCACTGAGTACTCCGGTTTCCTCCAACAGTCCAAAGACATACATATACTGAGCCCTTAAGTAACTGCCACAGAAACGATGGCTATCGTATCCATTGCCCGCAATGCCGGATGGCATTGGCATGTGGACAGACCAAAAGACCAACAAACAAAAAAAAATTATTAGGGACAAGTTTTCTTCCTAATGATTTTCTGATGTTGAGAAAAGTCAAATAAATACTTGTGTCATCACAAAGACATCAGTATCACTGCTTTAAAAAAAAAACTCAACAGTGAAATGTAAATTTTAGATCTTGATGAAATACACCTTTTTAAATTGCTGCTAAACTCCAGAAATCCACTCACAATACACAGTGACTGGAATTCATAATTCATACTTGGAGCTATCAAGTCGTCAGATAAGACCAAAAACAAGCCAGAGGCTTTTGCAAAGAAGAATAGCATGATCAATTCTATAACTACAAGGACATTGTTTTTTTACCAGTGCATTAACACTCTGGCCAACAATGATCATTTACCTAAATAACAACCCCAAGCACACAAGGTGGTAGGACACATACAGATTTAAAACCTACTGAAGAACTGGGGTTTGACTTGAGGAGGAAATTACACATACACAAAGCTGAGAATACTAAAGAGCCCATCAAAATCTTATAAAATTATCTCTAATATTGGCACGGTGGTGTAGTGGTTAGCACTGTCGCCTTGCACCGCCAGGGTCCGGGTTCGATCTCCGGCCAGGCTCGATTCACATCTCTGTGTGCATGGAGTTTGCATGTTCTCCACATGCTTGGTGGGTTTCCTCCGGGTACTCCGGTTTCCTCCCACAGAAATTGCCCGTAGTATGTGAATGAGTGAGTGTGTGTGTGTGTGTGTGTCTGTGCCCTGTGATGGATTGGCACTTGGGTGTACCCTGCCATGTGCCTTAAGTCTCCTGGGATAGGCTCCAGGCCCCCGTGACCCTGAATACAGTGGTATAGAAGATGAGTGAGTGAGTGTCAAAGCAACCCCTTATATTAAAGCTCAAATATTACACATTGCAAGGATTAATTTTTCCAAAGCACTAGGCAACTGAGACAAACATTCACTAGACGTAATTCGGATATGAATGATCAGGACTTAATCTTATCACTATGTGCGATTAATAATTCTCCGGACCATGTCAAAGCACATTCTCCAAACCCTGGTAAATGTTTTAAATTATACTGGGATGTTATGAATTGCTCTCTCCAAACCGCCTCGGCTCTGCGCTTCATGGAATGAATGTTTGCAAGGAGACTAGAAGGGGACATGCTGAGAAGAGGAGGAGGGGGACCGTCAGCTGTAAATAATCAAGGAGCTGGAGGCCAATGCGGCTGACGTCAAGCATTCCCGTCTCACAACACGCTCCCTCTGATCCACCCGTGCTACCAATGAACCGTACTCTTCTCTTCACATGCCTCCCTCATACTTTCCATCCGGAGCTTATTAATGTCAATGTGCAATTCCTTTACACTGGTCCTCTGTGAGGTCAAGGTGTACCAAGGCCACCACGCCCTCCTGTTTGTATAACATCCAGCTAAGCTCTTTTATCTTCTCTTCCTCTGGTAATCAAAATAAAACAGCTTGAAGGGGAAACCGTCTGCATTAAAAACATGGTTGATGAAGCACAGTTGAGGACTGTGCAAAAAGATACGGCGTTTAATGTATTTTTAAAAGATAGGGAGGAAGTTCTACACAGATTGATAATAATAAGTGAAATGCAGTACATTATGTATTACAATTGCATGAGTACCATCAATAGTCTTTTCATGGTGAGTAGTAATTCCTATAGAGTATCATTGTATAGATTTATTTGTGCAATACTCTATCTATCTATCTATCTATCTATCTATCTATCTATCTATCTATCTATCTATCTATCTATCTATCTTATGTACAGTACAATTTGTTCTCTGTTATTCCCATGGCCGCTCTCTTATGTGTAAATGTTCCTTAATGTTCCAGCATAGAATAGTTACACTGATTATTTCATAATGTCCACGTAAATGAAACCTGCCTCCACTCCCCTTGCATGCCTTATTACCTTGAAGAGAACATTTGTTCTCCAAATAAGTCTGTTTGTTGTTCTTTTTCTTTTGTACCCCTAATGCATTATCTCCGAAAAAAAAAAAAAAAAAAGACATGAAAACCCCTGAAGTGCAATTTTCTCCAATATTACAATGTCATTTTCTCAGCACCGGCAAAGGAGATTTACTTTTGCAAATAGCATGCAGTACTTAGAATATTATGAAAAAAAACAAAAGTTATGGGTACATGGTCTCAGGACTGGATTTTATTGTCAGTGTGGAAGTGAAACTTGATGTAACCTTAATTTCAATGAAAGAAATCAGGGATTGATGAGAACTGTCAGAGGTACCTTCTTATGTGCATGATATAAGGTGTCAACTGTAGAAAGAACATTACTATCGTTCGCACTATATACAGTACACACAGTATACGTACTGTACAGTATATACGAGAAGCATTCAAGATAAACCAGGACTTGTGACTGTGCAAAGCTGAATTATGAGTAAAAACTACCTGCATTTCTTTATACAATCTCCTGCTACACTGATGCACTCTTCCCAGCCTTTCACTAGTACTTGGATTCTATCAAGGTAAAAAGTTCTCAGTACACCAGCTCAGACTACCTGCTTCACATCAGCCGAGTTCCTATAATGTGGTGTTTGGTAATGATTTCATTTACAGTTCCGACAGACAGATTTGTCTCTTCCGCAAGTTCCTGACAAATCAAGGATCAGACTGATTGTTCAAAGGAACGACTGCAGTGGGTCTGATCCACCTGGGACAGGAACGTCATTATACGGATGTATAACCTTCTTTTAAACCTTTGCACCATTCAAATGTTTCACTGCCGCTAAGAGTCTCATCACTGTACTTTGTTCAAGAAATTTCATCACAAGTCAAGGCTTTGACTTGACTTCCCATCATAAATATACTCTGTGTGTGATTAACTGAATCCTGCAGTAATGTTTATTCTAAAGAAGTCAGACGGAAAATGGACACCACTGGTTCCTAAGAACATAAACAAAGAACATCTGGCTACAAGGACAAGATGCTTCATCCAGGGAAGATCAAATAATAAAAATGGCACTGATTTAAGTTAGTGATTTAAAAGCCATGCTGTTTGACAATTAGATACTCTGACATTATACTATACAGCTGAAGGCACAAGTAAAGTTAAAAACAACTTTAAAAACTGGGTTACTTTTCTCAGCAGATAAATTGTGATAAGGATTTAATGGACTTGACCCAAGAACACATTATGGAGATTTTGCATAAATTTTAACATTCTCGATAAATTTCATGTTTTTTTTTTCTTTTCTCAGAATAAATCATCTTTTACAAAATAATTCGCTTTCTGTTCTCAAAACCAAACACTCATTTCAACATATATTTGCATTTTTCTTTCTTAGCATATATTTTATCTTTTCTATTTTTTCTTTAACATGTCTTCTTTAACATCTATTTTTCCCTCCTTTCTTCTTTGCCATAAATTTTCTTTTCTCTTTTTCCCTTAATATCTATTTTTTTTCTCTTTTTCTTCTTGTCCAAATTTCTTCTTTTCTATCTTTTCTTTAATATCTATTTTTCTTTTCTCTTTTTTCTTTAAGATATATTTTTTCTTTTCCATATGTTTTCTTTTCTTATTTTTCTTTGTTGTATATTTTCTTTTCTTTTGTGGGGGGCATTTAGGAGGATTATAAAGAGGTGCGCCCAGATGTTGCATGTTTACACCCGATGCCTTATTGTTTATATTGTTTATATTGTAGATGCAGTTTCATTATCTATAAATTAACCTTTTATTAAGATTACTAATTACTAGTTACTAATATTAGTGTTGTTGAGTTCAGTTCTTTTTTCTTTTCTTTAACTTGTCACAATATACAATAAACTGTGAGTCATCCACAGATGTGCACGTAGCCCAAGGTGGTGAAGCAGCCACCCTTTCCCACGTATAAACAACCTCCAACACTGTATATTTGGTCTTTCAATCCTGATCCCAGAGACAGAAACACTTAAGTGCCGGAGTTGGATGCTTCATGTACTGTAGACTCCCCTTGTGTTTATAGAGACTCTGAAAATGGGCCTGTTATGTTTGTTTCTTGACATGAGTGGTTAAAAACACTTAGCACAGATGGAGCCAGAGGTCACAGATGCCACGTGACCGTGTCGGTAGAAGGATGAAACCACAGTTTCAAAATATATACTGTATGTCAAATAGATATTAGAGCATGTCATTGCTATGTCACATTGTAACACAAGTATCATCTTGACAAGTATCATCAATACTTTTATAACATATTTGTATAATTTTATATTTTTTCTGGTTGAACACATTGATTTGTTGTAATTTACAGTTTTCATAATGTGAATCCACTCCTCCTTCAGAGGTTAGCGTGGTTGCCTTACACCTCCCTCAGTATCACATGCGGTGTGGGCTGATTAGATTTCCCAAATTGCCCATAGGGTATGCCTGGAGATGTGTGCGTCTACCTTGCAATGAGTTGGTTACCATACAGTACATCCTAACATATATTTGATGTTGAGCCCTTAAACAAGGCCTACAAGACTCTACAGTCTGCGCTGTATAATGGCTGAGTTTATGTGAAGAGTTAAGAATTAAGTAATGTAGGTGTGATAAAGGCTGAACGTAATCTTAATCTACAGCCATTTAGTTATTGTTGCGCCTAGTGGTCAGAATGGGTACTACAACAAGTACTGATAGAGGCAACCTTGGAACAGCACGCTGCCGGAGGGGCATTGGACGGGATTGTAAATTACAAGGATATTGTTGAATTGCAAAAAAAAAAAAGAAGAAAAAAAGTGTAATGAAAACAAATACATTTCCACAAAGAAAGGCAAACTAGACGTGCAGACAGCTTGTCTCTATCTCCAGAACCATTTCCATTTCTGATTTAAGGCGGGATCATGTCCACTAATGAGAAATGCCTGTGCACCACAGGGACCTTGTTTTCCACAGAAAACAAGATGTTAAAAGATGTTCGCCGTTTTCCAATGTCTGATTTCTTTTATTTAGTTTCATGTATTGTGTGGTTTTTGAGATTTGGAAATTTTGCTGAAACCTAACAGCCCTGGTTAATGATGTTAGCTCATTTGCTCGTGCCTCGTCGATGACGAGAAACACACCTGCTATATTGAACATAGCCACCTGCAAAGATGTTGTCTAAAACCGTTTACGCCGAGCTGCTAGATTGTATGCTCCTGTCTGTTACCGGTTTCTATAAAACAAAATCACACAAAATAGTAGCCTATAGCCTCTTGATGTAATGGACACCATTTTGTAAATGGTGTCAAATTCTACAGTGTGCAGTGGTTCATGGTGTAAGTTATTTTCGAATACATAATTTAAGAAGACAGACATGCTGTGAAACTAAAGGCCACATACTGAAACAATTTCTCAAGAGCACGAGAAGCTTATTTTATTATCTAAGTCACCTCTTGTGAACGTCTTCATCCCTTATGAAACAGCATAACAGTTTGTCATTCCCAAAGGTCAGAACTGTGCTGTTACAAAAGCTCTCATGTAAGCACGAATAATCATGAAACACGATATATGTAAGCTCTCTGAATGAATGGATTTTTAACAACAGATGCAGCATCAGAAGTTCTTTTTAGACTTCTAGTACAATAATAATAATAATAATAATAATAATAATAATAATAATAATGGAAAAAAACATTGCCGGCTACCTACAGCACGTTGGCCTGCTCGTCATGTACTTCTCTTTAACATGTTCTCTCTTTTGTGAGTACAAACTCTATGTGCTCCTTCCTTTTAATTCCCCAACATATTTATACAAAAAATAATCAATTCCCCACCATTAGCACTGTCATGAACACCTAGCACACTGCACCATGTGCAAATCACCAGGCTGTGAAAATAATGACGTCTGAGCTTGTGTCACCTCGTGTTCCCATGGTAACCGCCTGGACTTCACTTTGATGGTTCATTGAGGCAAAAGCATGTGAAAGGGTCTTTGATCATTTAACAACTGCAGAATGACATGGTTTAATAAAAAATAATAATAATAAGCAAATTAACAGAGACAACTTATCCAGTATAGAGGTTAAATCCAATGCAATGTACAAGAAGAGATAAAAAAAAAAAGCAGGATATGGTTTAATGATTTGGGCAGCACAGATCAGGTACAATAAGGTGGTGTTAAATGGGTTTTCCAGTATAGACAAAGACATTAATATTAATCAAATATACTGTTGTTTTGAGTAGAATGAACATAAGGAGCCACATAGAGACGCAGGGAGATATTGAGGGCAAGAAAGTGCATGGAGCGGCTGAACTGATTGACATGTATAAAATACTTCAAACACAGTGTGGTGAATGTCAATAAAAGACAATCCTGGCTGCGATGCCTCATATTCGTGTGAACATTAAAAGACGGAATTCTCTCAGTTTACATAAAAACGGCCTGGTTTGATCACTACAGCCGTTCTTTTTTTGCAGAACACCGTACAACCTCATACTGCCCATTATGCCACTTGAACCCGGCTAGACGTTACAGTATTGCCATATCTTCTTCTCCATGTCCTGATCTCGCTCCAAGCCATATACGCATACAGGAGTTCCTGGGAGGCCAGCATTTCAGACGTGAAGCAGGCAGCCTGATCATGGCTCCACTGAACTGAAAAAACTTTCTACCTTGATGGTACCCGAGAATAGTGAAAAGGTGGGATAAGTCATTAGTGTAGAGAAATGAAGGTCATTTATAATTGTGTTCTGTTATTGTGCACATCAAAAGTCCTGGTTAGACTTGAACTCTCCTTATAATATGGAGCACATTTTACATTTTACATTTTTACTGTGTACATATAATTTTTTAAGACTAACATGGATTTTTTTGTTTTGTTTTTACATTGTTTGTGGTGCTCCTGGAAGAAACTACCTAGGAACTATTATTAACTATTATTATTATTATTATTATTATTATTATTATTATCTCACTCACTCATCATCTATACCGCTTATCCCAGGAGCCTATCCCAGGAGACTTAGGACACAAGGCGGGGTACACCCTGGACAGGGTGTCAATCCATCGCAGGGCACACACACATACACACACTCACTAATCTGCATGTCTTTGGTCTGTGGGAGGAAACCGGAGTACCCGGAGGAAACCCACCAAGCACGGGGAGAGCATGCAAACTCCATGCACACAGAGACGGGAATCGAACCTGGCCGGGAATCTCACCCGGACCCTGGAGGTGCAAGGCGACAGTGCTAACCACTACACCATGTACCCATCAAGCACCATGATGAAACTGGCTCTCATGAAGACAGTCCTAGAAAAGCAAGACTACAAACCTACCTCTGCTGCAGAGGAGAAGCTCATTTAGAGTTACCCGCCTCAAAAATCACCAACACCTCAGATGTTAGTCGTTATGAAGGCTTTACAGAGCATAAGTAGCAGACACATCCCAATATCAGCTGTTCGAAGGAGATTGTTTTACAATATGGAAAGAAACACAAATCAGAAAAAAAAAAATGATGCTGAAAGTGGAAGTTCAAAAACTTTCCCAACACATCTGAATTCCCCCTGCATGCAAATTAATAATGATGCACTGCTGGTCTACACTTACTGCTTCATCTGGCACTGTAGACTGAGTCAGATGATATCATCTGCATATGGTTGCCAAATATCCACAACAGAACCTTGATAGGAAAAAGCTTATGCAACTTTTATCCCAAAATTGAAACAGCACACACGAATTGTAGCATTTGGGCCACTGTAACTGGCTCTGATGCGCTATGGTCTGGAATCGATTTAATTGAATTCCATAGTGATTATATAATAACTTGAACAATAGATATTGTCCAAAAGCGCTTCAGCAGAAATCTAGACGAATCTAGACCAAACTCCCTGTAACGGATGGCAAGAGTGGGATTATGTACAATACTATTCTGCAACCGTTTACTGCAAAGTCAAACAGTACTGTGTGTTTAAAATACGATCGGTGTGAGTATATTGTAAAGACTGTGTGAGGCCTGGAATTGTTATGATTACAGACGTAATACACAGTATCAAGTTGAAATTATTCACTCGGGCAAGGGTGAGACCCAGGCAGAAGCTGTTTATGGGAAGTGCAAATCTTTAAGGTAAGGGAAGGGGAGTAAAAGAGGACACTGTTGCTTGTTGTTTTTGAATATACGGGACTGTGCAAGTCTTGAGCCACCCTTCATTTCTTCGTATTTTCCTTCCAAAGAGCCAGGCATTTGTATATTTTTAATATAGTCTTCACGTAAATAGAAATGTAGCATGCACCAGTGAGAAACAGATGCAGATGATGACAGATGAGCAGGCTGGTGATGCTGAATGCTGATTGGTTGGAACAGAAGAGAGGGGAAATGAGGTTGCTGCTGAGGTTGTTACATACATGTTTTAAGTACTTTGGAGTCACAGTAAAATATTTCTTCCCATTGGGAAAAAAAAACAGTTTACATAATTTAATTGTATTAAAATTAATTTAATATGAAGAAATAAGGGGCGGCTGTAGTACTTTTGCACAGTTCTATAAGTCCAGTGCATACACTATATCCACTTAACTCTTCGGTTTACACATAAATACTGTATCGACAAAGATACTTTTAAAAACGAAATTTATAAGAGTAATGCATTTGTATTTATAAAAGTATTTCAGACCCCTCAAGAGAAATATTGTTGCAAAGCTGCTGTTGACAATTACAGCTGCGACTACAGTAGCAACATCATCTTTGTCTTTCGGCTGTTCCCTTTCAGCCAATCATCTGCCTCCATCTAACCCGATCCTCTGCATTCTCTTCTCTCACACCAACTATCTCACTGCATCCATAAATCTCCTCTTCGGTCTTCCTCTAGACCTCCTGCCTGGCAGTTCCAACCTCAATATCCCTCTACCAACATGCTCACAATGTCACATGTCCAAACCACCTCAATCTGGCCTCTCTGACTTTGTCTCCAAAACACCTAACATGGGTTGTCCCTCTGATGGACTCGCTCTTGATCCTATCCATCCTGTCACTCCCAAAGAGAACCTCAACATCTTCACCTCTGCTACTTAAAGCTCTGTCCCCTGTCTTTTCTTCAGTGCCACTGTCTCACTGTCTCCAAGCCGTAGAGCATCGCTGGTCTCACCACTGTCTTGTACACTTTTCCTTTCATTCTCGCTGATACTCTTTTATCACACAACACACATGACACTTTTCTCCACCCGTTCCAACATACCTGTACCCGCATCTAACTCTTCACCTCCTTTCCACACTCTCCATTGCTCTGGACAGTTGACCCTAAGTACTGCACCTTCTTTTCCTCTGTAGCCTTATCATTCCACTTAGGTTCCTCTTGTTCCAATAACAACAATATCAACTACATAAAAAAAAAAAAAGTTTGTTTCTTTATTAAATTGGCCCATTCATCTAAGTAAGAAACCTTCAGTCTTCCATGGTTACAAAGTCCCCTTTGGTGGACTCATGATTTCAAAGTCATACTGTACATATACTGTATTTTCAATAGAATTTATGTCACAAGGCCTTTTTGAGTTCTTTTGGCTGTATTTGTTGGGGAATACTGTCTTTTTGTAAGATACATCATCTACCCAGATCCAGTGTCTTGGAGCATGAGATTGAATTGTCTTCTAACATGTCTTGATACATCACCCGATTCATGTTTCCATGGAAAGTATGATGCAGTTTACTGCTTATTGTTCTCTTGTTAATCCTGCTGCCTTTGTGTTGAGTGACTCCTGGCTTCTTCTTCCCGTCATCATCATGTCTGAAAGCATGTTGTGAAATCTTGCATGGAACTGTCCAGAGAACTTTTCATGAACTTTTTACCTGCAATTAATCAAACTGGTTATGCCGACCGGGATGTTTAGTGTCCTTGAATTTTGCAGTGGCTTTAGAGCTGTTTCCATTCCACCAGTAGGTCGATAACGTCGTAGAACTTTAGGAAGTTACTTCCTTTTTTTCAAGGTTGCAACTTGGTGTGTGAAAGAACAGATGATATTAGTACTTAAAACTTAAAAATGACTAGAATTGGTTTAGGCTTAGTGGTTAGCACTGTCGACTTGCACCCCCGGGTTCCGGGTTCGATTCGCGCCTGTGGGTCTGTGTGCATGGAGTTTGCATGTTCGTCCCTTGCTTGGTGGGTTTCCTCCCACAGTCCAAAGACATGCAGATTAGACTAATAGGCATTCCCAAATTGCCTGTGTGTGTGTGAATGAACGAGTGTTTTGAGCGTGTGTATGTGTCCTACGATGGACAGGCCTCAGGACCTAAGTCTCCTGGGATAGTCTCCAGGACACCGATGCCCCTGTATACCGATAAAGCAGTATAGACAATATGTGAGTGAGAATTGGTTTAAGAACTGTCCAACTCTATTAAAACTTGGAAGGATCCTGTTGAACGGTCAACTTTGCAGTTTTTTTGATAAACTCTTGAAGTTGCATCATAAAAAATGACAGTAGAACCCACAGCTGTGTTTAAAAGCAAATAATTTCCCCACATGCAGTATAAGACAAAACAACTGTTTTAAGCGCCTTAAAAAAAGCACTTTGTTAGTGAAACCAATCAGAAAAAAAGCTTGAATTTCCAAGAGAGCAAAAAGATAGGACTTTGGAGCAATGGATAAAGGTCATGTGGTCTGATCAGGGCACATTGATCACCCATGATGCATAGTGGCCACTGTACAAGTCTCTGATGGCAGTGTTATGATCTGGGGTGCTTCCATTGGTTTGGTCAAGGACCAGCAATGTTATGTGGCAATAAAATTAACTTAGCTGACTACCCGAGACTACTGAATGACTGAATGACCTTGATTTAGTCCCCCCTCCCCCCGATGTCACAAGCTTATTCCAGAACGAATGAACTGCCCACCACAATCCGTGTTATAAATACAGCTAAAGGTGGCCGAACTAAATACTAGACTGTGAGGTAGGTTAAGTGTATAATAATCTTTTAACACAGTGATTAAATTAGATATTAAAATATATGTGTTTATGCTTAGGAAGGCATACTTTAACTTATTTCCCATCACTGTGTCCACTTCCCAATTTCTCCCCATATAAGAACATCCTATTTCAAGTACTTCCATTATTTTAAAAAGTACCCATTTTACCAGCAGCAAATAAAAGCTGATGAAGTCAGGCTCAGTCCAACAATGGGAGTGTCACACTTTCACACCGGCTGTTAGGATGTGTCACGCTTCCTATGGTTGGGCGACTATCATTACTCAGCATCTGATGTCCATTTTCCAATTCACTGCACCAGAACAGAACATCAATACATCCAAAAAAGCCTGCACCAACATCCCAGAATCTGACTCATTTTCCTTCTAGGAACTGGACTTAGGACAGATTTAAGTCTAAAGTGTTTCAATGAACGGAGCTCTTTCCGGCTCCAAGCCACTTAAGAATTTATTTACACCTTAAAAAGCACTACTTCTGCTGAAACAGAAGCTACTACAACGAAAAAGTTCAAAATAATCGGTGCTATATCCTTACATTTAGAGTGACAAAATCATGAAGTGTGCACTTCAACAAATCAGTCCTAATAACTCTTAAAAAAAATAAAATAAAAATCCAATTAACCACTGCTGCTTTTTCTTTCAACAGCGACACCTGGGATAGTACATTTTACAAAAAAAAAGACAGAACAAAATGGTCTCTGTTAATTAAACCTGGCTGTGATTCATTTGATTCCCTTTCATCTTAGGGTCATGTGATAATCTGCTGTTTTCTCTTTCTGTGCCAGGCACTTTAGAAATGGCCAGTGTTCTTTCCAATGGGCACTCAATGTTCTTGAGCTTGGACACCCTGTGTTTACACGTGAAATTGGCAACCAGTGATCCGAATAACGAACCCTTCACCATACACAGTCACAGCAAGTACAACAAAACACTCTGTACACGCTTGACGTGAGACGTATACTGTACACGCTTGACGTGAGAACGGAACAACAAAAACAGGAACATGTAAATGTCAAAATACATTTGGGTGGACACTTCTGATAATGCTAAAGCAACAGGAAGATATAGAATTAGGAAAAGGAGCTGTTGTTTTCCCCCCTCACACCTGATGCAATCAGTAAATTTGCACATACATCAAGTTCAAATCTGCAAAAAATTAATTTCATCTGTACAAAAAACGGTCCACATGAACAGGTACTGAACTTTCTAGCTCTGAACGTGCAGAAGTAATATTTATCCCAGTAATAATCTAGATTAAGTTACTCAGGACAGCTAACGGACGAAATAATCAGGCCCACTGTAGAAGGCGGACTCGTTATCTATAGATGAATAGAGCAACAGTGCCACCTTCTGGATGATGTCGTGCCATTCATCCACTGATTTACAGTAATGTTCCCATTACTGATTGAACGGCAGTCCATGTATACACACATTCACAAAAATAGAAGGAAAGCAATTTTAAAAAGCTAAAACCACCTGTAGTAACCCAAGCTCAAAATCATCCTGGAGCTGTGAGCTGGCAAAGCGACCCCCTGTGCCAGTGCATCACTCTTAAAATAAAAGCACACAACACACTGATTCACTGCATCCCCAATTCCCTCGGGCCATGGGGTGTGTCTTTTATCTTTACTTTGAGAGAAAAATACCTGAGTTTTGGTTTTAAAAATAGTTTTAAAATGTACACAAACAACTACAACCATATACAACAGTTTGTCTAAACCCTTAAAATGATATAAAAATCATATAATTAGAAAAAGAAAAAGCTCTATCAAGTGTCCAGTTAGTGAGGTATTAAGATCAGACTGCACACTAATGGAGATATTAGACAAAGCGAATGATGCGGATTCATGACAGACTAACAGTGATGGAGCAGTGCGTCAGTCCTCAGAGCTCTCCTCTGATTTCTCTTCATTCGCTGCTTTCCAGTTCTTCCTTTTTTTCCTTTCAGTCTCTGTTTGTGTTTCTATTACAGTTCTGCACCTCTTTCTGTGTGTCTTTTCTCTCCTCCTGTCAGATTCGCTGTCGTCTGTGCTGCTGTCCTCCTCCGTCGCTTTGTGTTTGTGCGCCTTTTTCCTTCTGTGTTTGCTTTTACCGCTTTTCCTCTTTGGTTTCCTTTTGCCGCCATCTGTCGCGCTGCTGTCTGACTCCGAGTCTGACCCTTCAGTCCTCTGCTTCTTTTTCTTTTTCTTCTTCTTTCGCTTCGAGGATTTCTTGCTCTTCTTATGTTTCTCAGAAGACATTTTGTCCTTGAAGTTTCGTCTGTGTTCAGGATCATCTGTCCCTCTGTGTTAAGAAAAAGTAAAAGTATAAGAAACTAAGTTACTCAGATCAAATACACACGTGGACAAAATTGTTGGTACCCTTCGGTCAATGAAAGAAAAACTCACAATGGTCACAGAAATAACTTTAATTCGACAAAATTAATAATAAATAAGAATTCTATGAATGTTAACCAATGAAAGTCAGACATTGCTTTTCAACCATGCTTCAACGGAATTATTAAAAAAAAATGAACTCATGGAACAGGCCTGGACAAAAATGATGGTACCCCTAACTTAATAGTTTGTTGCACAACCTTTAGAGGCAATCACTGCAATCAAACGATTCCTGTAACTGTCAATGAGACTTCTGCACCTCTCTGCAGGTATTTTGGCCCACTCCTCATGAGCAAGCTGCTCCAGTTGTTTCCGGTTTGAAGGGTGCCTTTTCCAGACAGCATGTTTCAGCTCCTTCCAAAGATGCTCAATAGGATTGAGGTCAGGGCTCATAGAAGGCCACTTTAGAATAGTCCAATGTTTCGCTTAGCCGTTCTTGGGTGTTTTTAGCTGTGTGTTTTGGGTCATTGCCCTGTTGCAAGACTCATGACCTGCGACTGAGACCCAGCTTTCTGACACTGGCCAGCACATTTCTCTCTAGAATCCCTTGATAGTCTTGAGATTTCATTGTAAGCTGCACAGATTCAAGACACCCTGTGCCAGATGCAGCAAAGCAGCCCCAGAACATAACAGAGCCTCCTCCATGTTTCACAGTAGGGACAGTGTTCTTTTCTTGATATGCTTCAAGTTTAGCAAAATTTGCCTTGGCAAAAAGTTCCATTTTTGTCTCATCTGTCCATAGGACATTCTCCCAGAAGCTTTGTGGCTTGTCAACATGTAGTTTGGCATATTCCAGTCTGCCTTTTTTATGATTTGTTTTCAACAATGGTGTCCTCCTTAGTCGTCTCCCATGTAGTCCACTTTGGCTCAAACAACGACGGATGGTGCGATCTGACACTGATGTTCCTTGAGCATGAAGTTCACCTTGGATCTCTTTAGAAGTCTTTCTGGGCTCTTTTGTTACCATTCGGATTATCCGTCTCTTTGATTTGTCATCAATTTTCCTCCTGCGGCCACGTCCAGGGAGGTTGGCTACAGTCCCATGGATCTTAAATATCTGAATAATATGTGCAACTGTAGTCACAGGAACATCTAGCTGCTTGGAAATTGTCTTATAGCCTTTACCTTTAACATGCTTGTCTATAATTTTCTTTCGAATCTCCTGAGACAACTCTTTCCTTCGCTTCCTCTGGTCCATGTTGAGTGTGGTACATACCATGTCACCAAACAACACAGTGACTACCTGGAGCCCTATATATAGGCCCACTGACTGATTACAAGATTGTAGACACCTATGATGCTAATTAGTGGACACACCTTGAATTAACATGTCCCTTTGGTCACATTATTTTCAGTATTTTCTAGGGGTACCATCATTTTAGTCCAGGCCTGTTCCATGAGTTTATTTTTTTTAATAATTCCGTTGAAGCATGGTTGAAAAGCAATGTCTGACTTTCATTGGTTAACATTCATAGAATTGTTTTTAGTTATTACTTTTGTCAGATTAAAGTTATTTCTGTGACCATTGTGAGTTTTTCTTTCATTGACCGAAGGGTACCAACAATTTTGTCCACGTGTGTATGTCAGATATCATACAGCATAGCATTGACAAACGTGAGAGGAAATATTGGTTCAAAGATGAAAATGGTACAGATGTCTTTACACTGCTCGCCCAAAAAACAAACAGTCTGCAATATTTAAAATCATTTAACTGAATAATTACTGCAGTGATAAATATGTTTCAGCTGGCAGCAATTCTTTTATCAACAAAAGAAAACAACTTAGAAGACTGCTGTAATCGCTGGAATTGGGATGAAAGGATAGTGCTGAACCATCAATTTTTTAATCAAAGAAATGTGGTCAGAAAAAAAAGATTAACGACCCTGATTAGACATCACTTAAACACTTGAAGTTGCACCGTGAAAATTAAGACTGTAGAAATCACAGCTATGTTTAATAATAAAAGAAAGTAAGACCATTTCCACATGTACAACATGATGGGAAAACAGAATTTATACTAAACAGCTGTTGTTAAAGTTGTGAAACAGTGGTTCTAGGAGCAAGAGTAATCACTGAAATCTTCTGGATGTGCGGAAGAAGACTTCATGGAGTGATGTGATTCTCATGTAGTCAGGATACAAGAAATAATGCAACTCTGGACATTATCAACATTTTTGTTTTGGTCAGACACGTAGGACTATTTTTAGCAACAATAACATTATTATTACCAGATATAATTCCTGTGTATCACTTTGCCTTAACAATGTGATGGAAATTGTATATTTGCAGGCCACAGGGTTCCTGAGATAGACCCATTCACCTATCCTGAGTGCGTGTGGAAGAGGGGATGGGACATGGTTTGACTCAGTTGTCAGAGCAACATGATGGTGTGGACGGCTGACTCACAAGCACAGAATGTGACACTGCGATTCCTTAAGAATAAGATTCAATTATTAGTCGCATGTACCTTATAGCAAAGTGAAATTATTTATTTTTTTGCATATCCCAATTAAGAAACAAGGGTTAGAGCGCAGCGTCGGCTAGGATACAGCGCTCCTGCCTGGAGCAGATAGGGTTAAGGGCTTTGCTCAACGGTGGCAACTTGAATTTTGGCCCCGACTTCCCCATCAGAATCCCAAAGACGTAACCGTTTAAAGTGCTTGCTATGAATTGATGCCTAAAGTAACTATGCTTTTTTTTTTTTTTTTGTTGCCAGAACCGTGATAAGATAAAGAAACAAAGGTAGTTTATTGCTGCTTCACTCGACTCACACTCTGCATGACAGTTAATTTTTAAAGGACCACGTTTGGGGCAATATTTAAAGGTGTTGTGTATTTTTGATTGATGTGATTTTTTCCCCCAAACAAGATTTTTGAGCTGTTCAGTGTAACGTCTCTCATTACCTAAACGGACAATAAACCTGAAAAAGTTGCTGATTTACTGATGTTTCATAGTGCACAGGAGACCCAACCGAATGCTCTGATATAAGGTTTCATACGGGTGTGCAGACACTCAAAAGGGCATGGACGACTGGGGAAAAAATAAATCCTTAGAAGAACAAGAGGGCCTCTGCACATTATGACATCAGCAGTATTAAAACACATTATCAGAGCGATGTTGAAGACATCATAGTGCTTGGGCCCAGATAATAATAATAACTAGAGAGGCACATTTTCTGAAGAAACTGTGAGTGGTGCTTAGTCATGTCATAGTCATGGATGTAGCTGATGTCACAGCTGATGTTGGTCTCAATGTTAAGTCTATGGGACTTTTTGGAGCGGTTAATTGCCCACCCCTTAGAAAAGTCATAGCACCCCATTCCCGACCAAGCCGCACGTTTTGATACCTCATTGATGGGTGTACGACAAACGGTGCGGGACTAGTTACGCCAAACTTTTGTATGGAAGAAGAAAAAATAAAAATAATAATAAGCCTGTGAGATTATAATAGTAGTGCTTCGCTTCACAAGCACCACTAACGAGGGCAATGATAATAGTAAATAATATTATATGAAGATTATTCAAAATCAGTTCAATAATTAGGAAATTTCCTTCTTGTTGCCACCTTAGACTATTCTTTGTTTTTTTTATAAAAGGTTAAGAAGTGAAATCAACATAAAAACATAGAATTGGTGATTTACAAGACATTACATGAATTAACATGACTTCATTCTTACCCGTCTGAATGAAATTCCTCAGGATAAAGCTCCTTAAAACCACTATGACCCCATCTGGTAGATTAAAATCAATTGAGTAATGCACATTGTAATTACAAGACTACTGTATATAATTCAAATACAGTGCAATTAATTAATAATAACTCTGTGCAGAAACTGACCTGTCTGGATCATTGGCCTCAAAGTCATAGAGTTTTCGTGTCCAGTAACGAGCTTCCCGCTCATCTCTCTCAGAAAGGCATTCTTTATCACCAAGCCTGTCACGTGTAGAGCCGGACTCTTTCAGGTAGCGGTCACAGTGCATGCTGCTTCTAAAAACAGGGCAGGTGTGAGTCAGGTTAAGCTCGCACAGTGTGTAGTGAGAAAAAAAGTGGACGTGAACCTTGTTCCCCAGCTGTGCTTCGATTCACGAGGAGATGAGGTCTGTAGCTCAGTCTTCCTCAGCTTCCACATCTCAGATTCCTCTTGTATCTGCAATTTGTGCAACACAAAACAAAGCAGGGTTTAAAAACCAACTCAGAAAAAAACTTC
The DNA here is from genome assembly GCA_030347435.1 of Clarias fuscus. NCBI lineage: Eukaryota > Metazoa > Chordata > Actinopteri > Siluriformes > Clariidae > Clarias > Clarias fuscus. The sequence goes on from CM059218.1 coordinate 9,896,976, forward strand.
TTAAAAATAAGTCTTGATGTGCCATAAATGTAAAAAGTTTGATTTCAGTATCCATATAACTGGTCTATTTATGACTGGATGATATAAATAAAATATAAAATACTGTTATAGAAACCTATCAAGAACAGAGCGTGTGATAAGACCTCTCACTATGCTGAAGTGACTCATTTTCTAATAACGATATAGCCTAACATCAGCTATAAGAAGGAATACCTTCACAATGCATCTTTTTTTCTTTTAATCTTAGTTTACTTACATTTTGTTCATAGGAATGTCTGCTACACACGTTCCTGCAAATTACTGACTACAGAAACAATATTATACAAACCAGGACTTCAAACAAGTCAAACTGGGACTTGATGAAATTTCTTGTGAATGAGGTTGAGAAACTGATATTTTACTAGAAGACTCCAAGCACAGTGATGACAGAAAGATCGTGGCTATGAGCCCACTGCAGTCATTCCCATGAACAAACAGTGATTAGGACTCTGATTAGGACTTAGGATATTTTAGTGATTAGGACTTAAAAATCTTTTTAAAAATTATAACATGTCTCCAACTTGTTCCTGGCAGGCCAGCATTTTGGATGTGAAGCAGGGAGTCCAATTATGGCTCTAGCACACTGAGAAAACATTCTATTTTGATGGCGTCCAAGCGCCACTAAATTGCAGGGATAAGTGTATTTATGTGGCAGCGGATTATATAGCGAAATAAAGGTAGTTTTTAACTCTCAAAACTGTGTTCTGTTATTCTGTGCAATCAAAAGCCCTAGTTTGACTTAAACTTTCCTTGTATTAGAACGAGAGCATTAATATAAACCTGTGAGGTGAATTACAGCCAGCACTACTGTCTAATAATAATAATAAAACACAATTTGACCAAGCAGAATCAAGAGTTAAAAAGAGCTGTGGCAAAAACTATAACATTAGAAATAGGTTTAAATACATAGAACATAAAATTAAAAGGCAAATAAAAATAGTATTTGATCTCTGAGGTTTAATTAAAAAAAAAAGTGAATAAACAGTGTGAAATTCCCTCCTCCTTTCACAGAATGACTGAGACGTTTCATGTGCAGTACAAATTCCTGAGTTTTTGGTACTTCCTCGTATATTAGAGCACATATCAGCAGTAGATGAGCAGACATGCCAAAGACATGAATAACAAAAAGGAAATAAAAGCCTGGAGTTGGTGACGAGCCTTGTTGTGGGCGTCTGTGTGCCTGATGACATTACGAAGCAGCACTTTTCCCAACGGAACCTTCGCCATGATCACCTACAATTAGAGAAGAAAGAACCACAAATTAAAGACGGTCAGATTTCATATGAATCAGAAACAAGACACTTGATTATGGTTTCAGGTTTTAGTAACGTTATGGATCTCTTATGATGGGTAAAGTACACGAAAAGCACAGACATTCAGATAAAATTCTTCTGACCATATATATATATATATATATATGGTCAGAAGACATAATATATATATGTGTGTGTGTGAGTGTGTGTGTGCGTGTGTGTGTAGACGTTAGGTTTTCACACCTTCTACTAACTTCTAGACATATCTGATCACACAGACTTAATCCTAAATCCCTGCCACACACTTTACACACTATAACCAGTGAAGGAACCTTCATTTTATTTCACCTTAACTAGTCCTTGATTATGAAGGACGCTAGCTGATGTTTTGCTAATTCTTCCACACGCTAACAAGCTCTTTGCTACTCGATTCAATGAACTCAAAACCATTCATTTGTTACGAAGACATTACCATACACGTGTGTGACACTATGCCACGTAAGGTAAATAAAATATTAAAATATAAAGTTGTCTCCGTGTTTACCTAAACAACCTGGACACCACCGAGCCGAGCCTTTCGTTTCAATACAAACTTCGTCTTTTTTCTTCTTCCTTACAGGTTTAATGGCGGTTGACAAATAACGTTTGTGGTGAAATACCGCCATCTGCTGTGTTGGAATAAGTAGCACCAGAGATACGTTTATTTTATAATTTTGTTTTGTTTTTATTTTTATTTTATCACATCTGTTATGTATTATAGAAAACAAGGAATAAACTGTCTAATAATTTGATTTGTCCAGCTCAAATATCAAAGGTACCCTTTTTTAAAAATGAGATATTCTATTTGTTGTGTGCTCTGCTTGGCACAATCTTGTTATAAATACTCAGGAAAAAAAAATATTTTAAAATATTTCTTAATAAATATTTTACCCTAAAGTAAAGAAAGTCACATTCACATTGAATTCTCATTTAATTTTAGATAAGGCTTGCCTTATATTAATTTAAACAAGTTTTGAAATTTATCTTGCTCAACAGTTTGGTAATCACATACATTTTTACTCATTTAAGTATTTCTTTTCAAATAAATGCTCAAACAAATTTTGCACATAATCATTGCAAATTTTAAAATGGCAATAGCTTTTAAGATTTTATTTTATTTTATTTTATGAAAAAAAAATATGATAACAAGGTTAAAATTAAAGTAACAGGGTTGCGCATAGTAACGGTAACCATGGTCGAATGGCTAAATTTATTTTGAATGTAGCTCATGACATAAATGTGACAAAGATCGAATGTTATTTAATAATATTCAAGAGAATAAATTCTGTATGAATAAATGATAACGGACCACAACAAGACCACAAACTGGATGTGATCAAATATTCAACAAACATACAGTACAGTACATTAAAAAATAGCCATGTTACACTAGTCTGAACTGATCCATTTTTTAGAAAGCATATGTTATAATGTTCATGCTCAATATCTGTGGCCGGTCCCATATTTCTCTTGCGATGGCCAGGTCACATTCTCTAGGGGAGAAATGAGGGTCAGCACATCCTCAAAAGGATAACAAAGAAGATCGTCCCTTAACAGCCAGAAAAAAAACAGTTTATCCCCCTGACAGTGCATCTTATTCACCTCTCGGATGATCCCTGGGTAGATAGTGTGGTCCTACACCAGGGCACACCATTTTCCCACCACCTCTGGACTATGCCACTGCACGTCTTCTGGTGCGCTGTACATGGGGCCTTGTGTGTGGTCATCTTTCATATTAAAGCTATAGCTGTCGTTTTTTTTGGCAGCACACTCCAGATTCCTCGTTGCAGAACACATGACATTGCAGCTGATGTCACTGTATTATTTTCTCAGGCGAAAGACTGACCACCTGGTGGAGACTCATTGTGGATGGTACAGCTGGAAGGTCAGCTGGCTTTTCTTTCACTGCATCCTTCGTAGCTTGCTCCTGAATGTAAAACAATTTCGCAGTCAAATGTCCCACACTCAGAGCTTGGTACAGAGACAGTGGTGTAGGGATATCAACAGGGTTGCAAATCAATGCTAATGTTAGCTTTTTCTCTGTGAGCTGTGGAATGTAGCATTACTGTCAAGGTCAAGGACAAACTTAGTTATATAAAGAAAAAAAGAAATCTTTGATTTTTTTTTTTTTTTTTGGACTTACTCTGATAATATGAGTAACAAAGGTGCCCTGGTTAGAGTGACACACTCACTTAATGTTGAAAAGGTTGGAAAAATATAAAAAATAGAAGAGAGGACTACCCATGCTTTAGTCTACCCATGGTGTACGATGATTGATGATGTTACGTCCTTTGTTTCATATCATTTCTTTTTTCTCTTACTCTGTAAGGCTAAATGGTTTTGGTAACAGTGTTGCACACATGTCATTGGACACAGCTTAAGGGCATAATTTAATTTATTTAAAATCCGTTGATGATTAAAGAAATGTTAAAGAGATTTAAAACTTATTTAATGGTTATATTTGTTATTTTAAATAATATTTTAGAACCAGTTTTTCTGCAACTATATTCATATTTTCTCTCAAGTCATGTATAACACACATGATTTAGTTTTTTGTTTATTGATTATGTGAAATATTACACTTGGGACTGAAAATGTCCTCCAATTCTGGAATGTCTCACCACTGTGAAGAGGCAATTAAATCACTGACTTTTTTTTCTCTTTTCTTTCACTCATTTTCTCATTCCTTCAGTCATCATGTAATAATGTAATTATTAATTAAAAAATTTTAATAATGCAAAAGTTATATAAATAATATAATAACCAACATTTCTGCTGATTTGATTTCTGATTTTGTGTTTCCACACACAAACTCAACACACAGGCCAGAGGCGGGAACCTCGACCCTGGAGGTCAACTTAAAAGGATAGTTAATTTTTTTTAAAAGTCTGTCTTAAATAAAATCAGGTGCATATAAATAAATATTTATAAGTATTTATAAGTTACCGTATTCAGTGACTGTGGAACTTCGTGTGAGTCTCAGCTGTATGTTGGAATGCATTTTTGCATGTAACAAGGGTTGTGAAATTTGGCCCCAATTACTTACATTGACAAACTTCATTGTTGGTGTGCAGAGCAGGAAAATTTATAATGGCCAATGTACGGTAAAATATGGTATCTCAACTTTGATTTAAAATGGACTTGAAAAAACCCAAAGTATGCATTTTAAAAAACTTCATTTTAAAAACCGATTTACCAGTTTTAGTGTGTTGTATTATAATAAAAGTTTATCAGTCCCTGTAATAGTACCTGTAGGTGTAAGCTGAATCAGTGTTTTGCATTGGCTACTCACCTGATTTAAATTCTCATTGGTTAAAGTTCTGGGTTAATAATCCCAGAACCTTAACATGCGACTCTTATTAAATTGGATATGTGTAAAATTAATTTTAATATACAGTGGAACCTCGGATTGCGAGTAACTCGGTTTACGAGTGTTCCGCAAGACGAGCAAAGATTTTTAATACATTTTGACTTGAAAAACGAGCATGTCTTGGCTTACGAGTGCCGATTTTTTGACAATGACACACACACAGGAGGAGGAGGAGTTTTACTGTGTAAGACGAGGCGAGGGAAGGGGCTAATTCCACACACACACACACACACACACACACACACACACATACAAATACACCGCGCCTGCGCGCACAAACGGAAACACTTATCTGTTGGGATTTATTTTAACTTTTTTTAAAGGTAAAGTGCAGGTTAATTTGTTTTATTTTTACTTTATATATTGTATTAATCATTTTTCTGTACAGTGGAACCTCGGATTGCGAGTACCGTGGCTTACGAGTGTTCCGCAAACCGAGCAAGGATTTTTAATAATTTTTTAATCGGAAACCGAGCAAGTATTAGTTTACGAGCGCCGAGTATCATGCTTCACACATGCGACTCTTATTTTGACACCGAGCGTCACTCTGTCACCTTATTTTACTTTACAGCAGTGATTCCCTTAGTATGCGCTGACGCCAGGTCAGAGAGATTTTTTTTTCCTGTTAAAACGGTGTTTCCGTGTTTGTGTGGGTGTCCGTTTGTTGTGAAACTTAAGTGATTCCTTTAGTATGCGCTCATGCCAGTCTCGCTTTTTTCCGTTAAAACGGTGTTTCCGCTGTGTTTATGCGCTTGTTGTGAAACTTAAAAAGTGAGTCTGTTAATATACGCTCATGCCAGTCTCAGAAAGATTTCTTTTTTTCCTGTTAAAACGGTGTTTCCGTTGTGTGTGTGTGTTTGTTGTGAATCTTAAAAAGCGAGGTGGGGAGAGGGAGGAGGAGTGTTACCGTGTAAAACGAGGCGAGGGAAGGGGCTAATTCCACACACACACACACACACACACACACACACACACACACACGGCGCCTGCGCGCACCTACGGAAACACTTATCTGTCAGGATTTATTTTTACTTTTTTTAAAGGTAAAGTGCAGATTAATTTGTTTTATTTTCATTTTATAGATTGTATTAATTATTTTTATGTTTTTATTTTTTGGGCCTGTGGAACGAATAATTTGAGTTTTCATTATTTCTTATGGGAACTGATGATTTGGTTTACGAGTGTTTTGGAATACAAGCCCACTTCTTGAACGAATTATGCTCGTAATCCAAGGTTCCACTGTATAAAGGTTGTTATATAGTACATTAATATAATGTAAATTATAGTGTGAACAACATTGATTTTAAGTAGTAACTAATAAGGCCTAGTCCATTTTATGTACTTAAATTATTGCAAATAATGTTCAACAGAATAAATAATTACAATTAAGATTTTAAACTTAAATGATTTGAAACAGGAATTTCAGAATTAACAAATTAAATTCTGCTTCTCAGGATTTACAATGTATGTCAGTTAAGAAGGTCAACATCTCCTCAGCTATCCAGAAGTTCTTCTGCACCACCTCTACAGTCACCATCCTCACTAGCACATCAACACCTGTATATACTGTAAACATCAGTACTAAGGAGATTCATTCAGAAGTCATTCAGAGTATGGTGAGGTTTGCTTAGTGGATCACCTGGTCACAGCCCAGCCTACAAGACCACTACACCAGGTGGTATAGGACCAGAGCGGGAAATAACTTCCCACAACATACACCCCAACAATCAACTGTTGCACTGTGGAGCTTTCACCAGCTCAACAATGGAACAGCTGCCCTCATTCATAATCACAAATGAATTGTTGAATTTGTATAAGGTATATAAAAACAATGCACACTAACTGCAAAGGAATACATTCAATTTGTGTTGTAGGTTCTGGCAAAAACATCAACTTTGTAAATACACTACTTTAGAAATAGAAACCATAAACCTCAGAAATATATTTAAACACACACACACACTGCTAGTTTATTGGGTCCACAATGCTCAAACTAATGCAGTTTCTTACATTTTCTTGCACTGTCTGCAAATCCAACAAGTTAAATGATATCATATAAAAAGTCCCCTTTCTTCAGCTCTTATGCATAAGAATTGTCTGGCAGTATGACAAGTCGTAGTTTCGGTCTGGCCTTGTAACTCAAGCAAACCACATAGACTTCTACTGCCTCCAGTACTTTCACTTTCATTTCTCTAAGCCTCGAAAAACTAACTGAAACATTATTGCCATTGCCATAACAACCACTGTTGCCAAACATATTGAGTCATTCATATTCAGTATCCGTTTCATTCTGATCTGAGTCACACACCAAGTCTCTAGAAGCAGGTGCAGTTTTTAATATTAAAAAAAAGAGTGAAAGTTAATTAATTGATTAATTAATCTGCATGCTGGTCATACTGGATCTGGAAACTTTCCAGCAAGCTTGGAAAACCTCCTGAATGGGACACCTGAAGGAAATGAAATGGAAGGACATGAAGGACATGAAAAACTTTGCACAGCCAGAATGAAACCAATATGTATCCACACAAATGCGTACTGAGATGCCAAGATAGGAGAATAAGGCTGGGGAACAATAAGCATCTTAAAGTTGTCACCCTAGAGATAGAGCAGTCATATACTGTAACCTTTATGATATCTAAAAACTAAGTATATGGGATACTGGAATGTGACCGATCTGTCTTTATCATTTAAGCTCCTGTTGGCATTATTCTGTAATGGGATCTGGACTTTGATAGACAACTAGGCAGTACTTTGCTAATAGGTTGGGAACCCATTCTCTTAGACCCACCACATTTTTGTATGTATGGTTATTTAACCAAGACGTTTCACGCCTCAGAGCTACCATGTACTGGGTGATTGAAAAAGAGCACAGGTGTTTCTAATAACCTGGGCAACAATTGTAAACATATACTGTACAAGTGTAACACACTATACGTATGTATTTGTATGTACGAGGGACGTTCAAGTCAACCCAGGACTTGTGGTGAAATTACAGACGACATCAAGCACAGTACAATAAAACATTTGGTTAATGCATAATACCCACAGCAGTCACTTTACTGTGAGCGTTCAGCCAGTGTAACACCTAAGCCGTGAAAATCGATGGATAGCAATCATTCATGCGCACCACTTGCACATTACAGGAACTCGGCTGGCAGTCATTCTGACCTTGCTCCTAGCCATTTCTACATCTTTGGGCTATTAAAATGAATTCTTGGGAGTCCAGTGTTTCAGACGTGAAGCAGGCTGTCTGATCATTGCTCCGGCATACTGAGAAAACATTTCACATTGATGGTATTTAAGCACTAGTGAAACGCTTGCATAAGTGCTTGAGTGTAGCAGGGGATAATATAGAGAAATAAAGGGAGTTTTTACTTTCATACCTGGGTTCTGTCATTGTACACATTCAAGAAGTCCCGGTTTGACTTGAATGCCCTCATATGTAATAATAAAAAAAAAATTAATATACAAAAAACATAATGTATATAAGGTGAGAGGCAGGTAAATAGGATTGGACTCATTTGGAGAGGATGTGGCTAGCTAGTGTTCGTGTGTTGCAGTGTGCGACAAAATTAAAGAAGAACAGAGTGCTCATAAGGCCACAGCAGCCATGGCTGAAGCTGAAGTCAACCTCATGTAGATACCTACATTCCCCTGTAATGCCTGTTTTCGGGAGTATTTTATGGGATGAGCCTGAAGGATCATGGGTTTTACTGTACAGTACATTCAATTACCTAATTTTTTCTCTCTCTGTCAGCTGAAAAAAAGCAGGAGTTTAGTAATATTTTTGTTTGTATATTGCCTCATGACCGTGACAAACACATGAGTACCAGTAACTAAAAGCTTGTGATCATACACTCCATCTGCTGTATTCTCATGAGTTGCGGGAATTGTTACAAATGTTACAGGTTTCAACAAAAACCATAAGTTTCTAACGTTATCATGACCCTCATATTTTTTTTGCGTTAATTGGGTGTTTCTTACAGTTTATAAAACTTCAGAAACATCCACTGGTAAGAAAGGCAAGATCGTGACAAATAGCACGTAACAAAAACAAAGGAAAATAGAAGCAGTCTGAATGCTTCCCGAAAGCTTTTTATAACTGGAATTACTTCATGCATTATGTTTTTTGAGTACTGTTGAGTCAGAACAAATTACCACTTGGTAAGTTTCATTTCCATTCTCACTCCAGACTAAATAAATTCCTGCTTTTTATCATGCATCGAGTTATTAAGGATGGGACATGAATATAAAGTCAATATAGTGGAGCTTGGCTTCATGCTGTATGTGAGTCTTATCTAATAAAACAACCTTCACAAAAAAGGCATATGTGAGACACTATCACCTCTCCTCATTTTTTTCTTTAACTTCTGAGACTATTTGACATTTAGTTGTCAATGCCCTCAATGCAACTTCCCCTCACAAGTTTTTTCCAAAGCATGACCGGAAACTGAAACCAGGTTTCATCAGCTGATCTTACAGGGTGGGCCAAAAGTAGGGTTACAGTTACTTCATGATCTGCTTCACCTTCACAATCACGTTTTAGATATAAAAATTATTATTATCAAGAAGGTGGACTCTTTGAGCACTTGAGAGATTAAATGTTCAATGTAAAATGTCTAATATGTAATTATAATATATGTAAATAAAAGTCTAAATTTCTAATAAAGGAAAAATGTTTAAGTGTTAACTGTAACTCTACTTTTGGCCCACCCTGTTTATATTCTATGCTATAAGTTATTTCCCTTTAGTTGTTTTTGGGGTTTTTTCCCAAAATTTCTGAGAGCACATCAGCTTGTGATCAGTTGTGAAAACTTGGTGCTTCCTCTGATACGGATGTAATGTTTGGTCACTGAGCTTGATTTGTTCCTGTTCCATTTTGCTACTCAGCGATCCTTAAATTATATGTTTTTGGTAATGTTTCATGTAACCATTTCAATATTATCACTAGCTACGTTTAGAAGACAACATTTCTTTGATTCAATATATTTTGGTTAGAGATTCCAACTTAATTGATCACATGGATGCTGATTTGATAACGTGTGTTTTACATGCTTAAAACATTTAATCAGAATATAACATAATGTAACTTCAATTTAATAATAATAATAATAATATATATATATATATATATATTATGGCATGCCGTTTAGGAAAATATTCATGAGAGAACTTAATGAAAACTCTGAATATATTGAATGAAAAGTGAGAATATTGAATGGATTCCGAATATATTGATTGAAAACTGATATATATTGAATGAATTCTGAATATATTGAATGAAATGTCTGAATATATTGAATGAAAAGTCTGAGCTCTCGATATTTATATTATAATTATAATATTTGACGGAGATTATGTAGGGGAGGTGCAATCTGTGGCAGGGGAGCATTTTAGCGCATAACACCGGTCTTCCGCGGTGAAATAGCGAATATATTTCTTCATCCATAGTCTGGTACTGAGTGCGGCTTGTGCCACCACTTTGGGCCGTACACGCACTCATCAATGTGTTCACCATCTCTTCATTTCTCACAATTGCAGCAACCAAGTTTCGCGCCGACTCACTCATCCTTCCTAAAGATGGCGCTGTGTTTCGATGACGTCATGTTTCATTCAATATATTCAGACTTTTCATTCAATATATTCAGACTTTTCATTCAATATATATCAGTTTTCTAGGGCCTCCGAGTGGCGCAGTGGTTAAAGCGCTCGCCCTATCATCCGGAGATCGCTAGTTCGAATCCCGGGTGATGCTGTAACCTCTCACAGCCGGAGGTCTAGAGAGAGCTGATTGGCCGAGCTCTCTCAGAGGGGAGGGATGAGAGGTACTTAGTGCTCCTACATTAATCACGGCTCTACAGCCAATCAGGGGCGTCTGTGAGCTCGCGCAACGGAGGGAGTGGATAGCGCTGTCCTCCGAGTGTGTTACGCCGCCCCCAACGGTGCGCGAGCGAGCAGTTCGAAAAGATGCGGTCGGCTGGCGTCACGTGGTTCGGAGGAAACACGTGATAGTCTTCGGCCCTCCCGGCTGAGTGGTAGTAGTAGCCTTAATGTGGGAGCCCCCTAGTGACGGGGAGGAATTGGACACGACTAAATTAGGGAGAAAATCGGGGAAAAATCCAAAAAAAAAAAAAAAAATAAATACAATATATATCAGTTTTCAATCCATATATTCAGAATTCATTCAATATATATAGAGTTTCAATCAATATATTCGGAATCCATTCAATATTCTCACGTTTCATTCAATATATTCAGAGTTTTCATTAAGTTCTCTCATGAATATTTTCCTAAACGGCATGCCATAATATATATATATATATATATATATATATATATATATATATCAATATATATATATATATATATATATATATCAATATATTTGTTATGTAGTGAAACATCTAACTAATCACATTGTGAATAAGCCTGAACGCAGAGGGCAGGATTTATCAGGAAAGATGAGAAACCTAATATAACCTCAAAGCTGGGGAGTAATATTAGTTATAATATAATATATATATATATATATATATGAAACGTGGCTCATATGCTGAAGAGATGGATTCAGATGCAGGTGCAGATGTAGGGCGTGAATTCTTTTTGATCGTTGGCTGAGTGAGGAGTGTTCCATTAAAATCGTGGTTGTTTAAGCAGGTGTGCGAGGTTGGAGCCATGAAATTCGTCAGCGTTGGAACCGTGCCAAGAACGTGGAGCTGACACGTAATTGAGAAAATGAGAGCACGGGGTCACAGTCGTGACATCCGTCAGCGTGGCGTCAATATAATAGCGTGAAGAAAAGCCATGGTCGAGAGAGCTCGAGTGTTGGGTCAAAAGGCATGAAATCCGTAAGCCGTCTTAGAGGACAATTTATGATGCGTAGTAGCTGGGACACATGGAAGGTGGGGTGAATGCATTGCATGGAAGAGGGGAGTAAGAGTCAGGCGGGTTAACTATCTTGGTTATTGTGAAGTGGCAGGTGAAATGAGGAGAGGACTTGCGTGATAGTGTCTTTAGGGGGATGTCCCTAGTGGAGAGCATGACTGTCCCCTAAGTGGTATTTGGGGGCCTCGGTGCGGTGGCTTTCCGCCTGTTTCTTGTAAAAGGAGACGGCTTGTAACAGGGTTCATCTTGCATGTAGCCATGTTTGTTTGCAACGACGGACAAAGTATTGGGCTGAGGGAACCTCCACCTCTAATTCTTGGGCTGGGAAGAGCGAAGGTTGGTGTCCTAAGCAACACTGAAACGGGGACAGTCCCATCGAAGCGAGTCCCAAGTAGTCATGCAACGGGGGAACATCTCCAGTGCTTGATTCATTGGCTCGGTTTGTTCATTGGACGATGCAAACCTGACGATAGGCCCAAAACCGAAAGGCGAACTGTGAGCCCAGGTCTGGATGGTGAAGCTCCTGTAGGGGTCTGAGAAAGCAGGCAGACGGTCGGTTGTTGCTCTTACAATGGGCACAGATGTCACAGGCTGCCACAAACTTGGACATGTTCCTCCCCAACGTGGGCCACCAGAACTGTTGCTGGATGATGAAGTGGGGTTGGGCGGCACCTGGGTAGCAAGATAGTCTGGATCCATGGGCCCATTCCAAGACCTGTGAGCATAGGCGAGGGGGAACGAAGAGGCAATTCAGTGGAACATTACTTGGCCCAGGATCTTGGGTCAGGGATGGACAGGTCGGGGATAGTGAGAATTGGAGTGGAGATAAATTTCTTCTTAAGGTTGGCAAAGGCTTTGTCCACCTCCTTTCTCCAGCAGAACCAGGTTTTAGAGGAGGTCAGCTAGGTCAGGGGGGCGGCGATGGAACTGTACCTCCGGATGAAGCGGCGATAGAAGTTGGCGAAACCCAGGAACCGTTGTAGGTCTCGCCGCGAGACTGGAGTGGGCCAGTCAGAGACTGTCTGGACCTTGGCTGGTTTCATCTCTAGCCTGGATGGGGAAATGACAAAACCCATGAAGGCAATGGAGGATGTGTGGAACTCGCACTTATCTGCTTTGACATAGAGGTTGTTCTCTAAGAGCCTCTGAAGAACCTGACGAATGTGGTGCCGGTGCTCCTCCAGGCCTTGAGAGAAAATTAGAATGTAGTCCAAGTAGATGAACACGAAAGAATTAATGTGGATGTCATTAATGAGGGATTAGAAGAAAGCGGGGGCATTGGTAAGACCAAAAGGGACTGCCTCGTAGGGTTGTTGAAGGCTGTCTTCCACTCATCGCCCTCCCGGATATGGACAAGGTGATAAGCATTTCGTAGATGTGGTTTCGTGAAGGTGTCTGCTCCCTGAAGCAGTTCAAAGGCGAGGGCCATGAGTGGAAGTGTGTAGCGGTTCCTGATGGTAAACTCATTGAGCCCTCTGTAATCAATACAGGGATGTAGGGACCCGTCTTTTTTTCTTCATGAAGAAGAACCCGGCCCTGCAGGGGCGGAGGACGGACAGATGATTCCTGCGGCGAGGGCTTATGTGATGTATGTGTTCATAGCCTCTCTCTATAGGGCAGTCATACGGTCAATAAGGTGGGAGTGACATGGCCTGAGTTTTGCTGAAAACTTGCTTGAGATTGTAATAATCAGAGTGTGTCGAGGGATGTTGTCCTATGGCTTTGCTTGAGTCAGGAGTGTATGAAGCGGAGACTGAAGGCATGACGTGGCACAAGAGGGGCTCCAACCCGTGATGACGTGCTTGGTCCAGTCGATCTGGGGACCATGGAGAGCTAACCATGGAAGACCGAGGTCCAAGGCAGTGTGTGATTTATTAATGACAAAAAGACAAATCTCCATAGAATGATTCCCTGACGTCCTTAGAGTGAGTGGAAGGGTTCTGCGCAGCATAACCGGAAGGGGGCTCCCATCTAGGGTCTGGACTGCCATTCGAGGGTCCAGTGACATGCAAGTGATCTCAAAGGAGATGCAGGTCCTGCCTGGCTGCATGGGCTCCTGCTGATTAATCTGTGCCGAAGGATAGGACAGGCAGGATGTCCTGGGAGGAGGTGATCTCCTGGAGCGGGGTGAGCTCCGGGTCGGTCGTCTTGGACGAAGACCTGGGTCATGGAGGGGGGGCTCTGGGATTTTGCTCCGAGCTGTAGGCGCCGCATCTGGGCAGTGACATCAGCGAGTGTCTGCCTGGTGGTAACGAGTTCCTCCTGGTGCTTTCCAAGGAGGGTGACTTGATTCTCCAGCGGCTGTCTCATCCTGTCCAATCCTGTCCAATCCTGCTCGATCCGTAGTGGTGGCCAGATTACTCTGTCAGAACCATAGCTCTTAGGCTGAAGAGATGGATCCAGACACAGGTGCAGATGTCTGTAGGGCGTAAATTCTTTTTGATAGTTGGCTAAGCGAGGAGCACTCAGGTAAAATCGTGGTCGATAAGCAGGTGTGCGAGATTGTAGCCGTGAAATCCATCAGCGTTGGAACCGTGCCAAGAACATGGAGCTGAGTCGTAATCGAGGGAGTGAGAGCGGAGAGTCAGAGTCATGAAATCCGTCAGCGTGGCGTCTGTATAGTAGCATGAAGAAAAGCCATGGTCAAGAGTGTGCGAGCGTTGGGTCAAAAGCCGTGAAATCCGTAAGCGTGGTGTCAGTCCCGAGACATGAAGATGAACTGTAGTTGAGAGAGCACGAGCGTTGAGTCAAAAACCGTGAAATCCATAAGCGTGGTCTTAGTGCCGAGATGTGAAGATTAGCCGTAGTCGGGAGAGCGCGAGCGAGGGTCAGAGCAGGGAAGTCCATGAGGAAAGCAAACAAATCTGAGTCGTGAGGAAAAAGAGGGAACGATAGATCAGAAAAACTTGGAAACGTGAAAACAATCAAAATAAACGCGGTAGAATTGGGTTAGGGCACTCAATAATGTGGCGAAGAGATGGTGTGCTGCGCTTCCTTATAATCAGAGAGAAAACAGCGCCAGATGAGAAACTGGTGTGCAGGCAGGATGGTCCGTTGGGCGTGGGAAGTGATATGACAGCGTGGGAAAACAAGCCCGTGTGGTGAAGAGCATGACAGCATGGGAATGGAATTGTCAAGAGGCGGAAGCAGTCTTTGAACAGCGGGAGAGAGCTGAGTGATCTATTTTTGTTTTAATTTCTGTTCCAAAAAGGGTTTTAATTTGTCTCACATGCAAATTTTAGATGTGCTTCCTTTATATAAAAGGAGGAACAGAGTTGTGGTATGTGGGATTTTGTTTGTTCAGGCTGCTTTCAGATTTTCCTGCAATCCTTTTCAAAAGAGGAAATCAATGGCTCAAATGATGACTCAATGCTATCCTTGTATTCCTGGGTATCATTTGTTTTATATTACAAGCAGATCAAAGAAGAGTGGAACCGTAAGGCGGTTTGCGAGTGTTCCGCAAGACGAGCAAAATTTTTTAAATTTTGACTTGAAAAACTAGCAAGTCTTGGTTAACGAATACAGAGTATCATGTAGCACTCATGCCGTCTTGTTTTGACGCTTTGTGTCACGTGATCACAACTGAGCCAATAGTTTTTCTCTCACGCGCGATGCAGAATTGTGGGTAATCAGCTCCCCTGCTCAGTCTTACTGCGCGTCTCTCACTGGTATAATCAACATGCGTGCGCGCATGTACTCTTTACTATAACACTATGACCACGTGTGTGTGCATAAAATATATTTTATTTTGTGTTTTCTATATGTGTGCGCGTGAAAGTTGTCTGTCACGGCGTGCGCCTGTGATGGGCGTACGCCCAAATCTATTTTCTCCCTTTGCTCACTTCGTAGGCTCCCTAGGTAGACGGGCCGGCTGGTGTTGATTAACGTTACTAGGATCTCGGGCTTGCTCCGCATTATAAAAGCAAGGCGTGGAGTTTAGTCCAAGGTCCGGGAAGAATGCAAACAAGTGTGCGGTGGAGCTGGAAGTGAGAGGCATGCAAGTAGGGCAATGGAACGTGCCCTAGGGAGTGGAATTCCGCCCTTTGATTTCTGCGCTTGAAAGAACTGCGCGAGCTCCCTCGGCACCTTCACTCCCTTGCCGATCACGCCTTCGCGTCCCTGTGGCGCAGTGGTTAAAGCGCTCGCCCTATCATCCGGAGATCGCTAGTTTGAATCCCAGGTGGTGCTGTAACCTCTCGCAGCCGGAGGTCTAGAGAGAGCTGATTGGCCGAGCTCTCTCAGAGGGCAGGGATGAGAGGTACTTAGTGCTCCCACATTAATCACGGCTCTACAGCCAGTCAGGGGCGTCTGTGAGCTCGCGCAACAGAGGGAGCGGATAGCGCTCTGAGCTCCGAGCAGTTCGAAAAGATGCGGTCGGCTGGCGTCACGTGGTTCGGAGGAACCACGTGATAGTCTTCGGCCCTCCCGGCTGAGTGGTAGTAGTAGCCTTAATGTGGGAGCCCCCTAGTGACGGGGAGGAATTGGACACGACTAAATTAGGGAGAAAATCGGGGAAAAATCAAAAAAAAAAAAGGTTAAAGATCCATTTTCTCTCTTTCTGTCTCAGCCTGCACTGTACTTTGTGTGTGTGCATGAACGTCATTGGACAGAGTGCTTCTTCCCCCTCTCCTCTTGCCTGTACACAAACACACACTCTTAAAGGAAACACTGCTCTGTCGTGATTCTTTTTAAAGGTAAAGTTCAGGTTAATTAGTTTTATTTTTATTTTACAGCAGTGATTCCGTTAGTATGCGCTCACTCGAGTTTCATTAGCGATGTTCCTTGTTAATTTTCCCGATAAAACAGTGTTTCCGTTAATGTGTGTGTGTTTGTGTGTGAAACTCAAGAAAGAGAGGAGGAAGGGTTACTGTGTAAGATGAGAAGTGGGAGAGGGGAGAGGCTCATTCCTCCTCTCCTCTTACTTCACCTTCACACACAAACAGACACAGCGCGTGAACGCAAAAACAAAGCACAGCACCTGCACGCACAAACTCTTATCTGTCGTGATTATTTTTACTTTTTTCAAAAATAAAAATAATGTTTTTTTTTTTTTTTTGAGGCTGTGGAATGAATAATTTGAGTTTCCATTATTTCTTATTGGGAAATTCGCTTTGATGTACTAGTGTTTTCGTATAAGAACCCTCTTCCGAATTATGCTTGTAATCCAAGGTTCCACTGTATTTAACTAATTGGAGATGGTAAACATTGAATATGACTATTGTTGCCCATTCAGACCATTCTGACCATTCTAACCATTCCTGGGTCCTTCATCTGTTGCTGTAGGGCTCTTCCCCCGGCAATCTTGGATGATCTTCCTGTAGTAGGCTGTGGAGCTGTTCTGGGATCAGGATCTGATTCTGCCTCTGAATCAGGATCATCTTATATGTTGCTCTTGTAGCTTGTCTTTTGGCCATGGTGCATATTAACTCTGACAACTAGTGGTGATGTTCTTTCAGCTGAGCCAATTAGGGGTCACCATTGCAGATCATCGGATCCTCACATTTGATTCCTTTTACTGGATGCCCTTCCTGACGCAACCCCTCGAATTTATATCTGGGCTTGGGCCTGTAATTCAGGTGCCCTGCAACAACAGAACCTGGATGTTGGTCATTGCATTGGTCCAGGGCTCAGATGTCACAACTACAATCTCTGTGTTTCATCATTGTTTTCCTATGATTTATTTAGCTATGGATTGGGTCAAATCCATAGACTTTGCTAAACTGAACAGTTGAAGATTAAATATAAATCTGGCCATGATAGTCTCAACATTTTGTTCTCTGCTGACTGTAGTGAAACCTGCTGTTGTGTTTCGTCTTTCATCACACTTGCATAAAGTGTATTGCTGAGTAACACAAAATTAAACCGCTGCGTTTGCTTTTTCTCGTTACAATGTTACATTCTTCTGATCAGATCATACCTGGAATAAAAAAATATTGCATGGTCTCTCTACACAATGCCACTTACCAACACATAAGTGACTGAATTTGTTTTATTACACTACCAGTCAAAATTTTAGACACACCTTCTAACTCCATGGTCTTTCCTGAGTATTATTTCTTTCTACATTATAATACAATGCTGAAGGCCTCCAAAATGTGCAATAATATTTGAACAGTTGCTATTGAGATGTGTCTGCTAAGTATGCTCTATAAAGCATTCATAATT
This sequence comes from Clarias fuscus, assembly GCA_030347435.1. Taxonomy (NCBI): domain Eukaryota; kingdom Metazoa; phylum Chordata; class Actinopteri; order Siluriformes; family Clariidae; genus Clarias; species Clarias fuscus. The sequence goes on from CM059218.1 coordinate 9,914,727, forward strand.
CAATCTGAGGTGCTTAATTTGAAATTTCTGAGGCTGGTAACTCTAAATAAACTTCTCCTCTGCAGCAGAGGTAAGTTTTGATATGGTTTTCCTGGCACAACATTTAAACTACTGCATTTTGCAGATGCCCTTATCCAGAGCAACTTACATTTTTATCTCATTATACTGTACATCTGAGGGTTAAGGGCCTTCCTTAAGTGCCCAACAGTGGCAAGTTGGTGGTCATGAGCTTTGAATCTGGGATCTTCCAAACCGTAGTCCAATGCCTTAATCACTGAGCTACGCCTGACCTTCATAACCTTTATGCCAGTTTAATCACGGTGCTTGATGGGATTTGCACATGCACTTGACAAAACAGTTCTTGGAAGAACTATTCCAGAACAGCTGACCTTTGTGTCTTAAAATAATAACTTATATGTGTAATGCCATATGTGTCATTTCATAGTTTCGAAACGTCCATTGTTGTTCTAGAATGTAGAAAATGAATAGAACATATAGAACCTTTGAGCCTGATTAAATGTGGAAGAATTTGATAAAATAATCGATATGGTTTTAATCTGGTCTCACTCACTCACTTAGGGGTACACCTTGGACGGGATCACAGGGCACACACACATACAGTATATGCACACACTCGTGTGATTATTCACACACTACGGGCAATTTGGGAATGCCAGTTAGCCTAACTTTTTGGACTGCGGGAGTGTTTGGAACCCACCAAACACTGGGAGAATATGCAAACTCCATGCACACAGACTCGAGGCGGGAACCTGGATATGCAAAGTGACAGTTCTAACCACTAAACTACCATGCCGCCTTCTGATGTCACTGTGATTATGTAGTTTGTTTAATTGCCGAAGACAGTAATACATTAAAAGTATTCATTAAATAAAATAAATAAACTAAACTAATAATTCCATTAAAATAGTGTGAGGTTTATTTGTCATGAATTAAAAATGTGTCTGCTATTTAAAATGCTTTAGAAATACCAGAAACAGCAGATACAAAAAAAAAAGACAAGCTATAAATTTTTTTAAAAATCTTAAAAAATAAAAAGTTGTAATATTCCATTGTGTCTACAGCTTGTTAAGGATTTTATTCAAATGTTATGTATGAAACAGCTCCAGTCCAGGATGAACGGTGAGAAGAATGACCGACGTGAACTGAGATGCTCTAACATCAGATGCACATCAGGAGGGACAGTTCCTCAAAAGATGCTGACTTTTTTGTTTTGTTTCACACCAGAAAAAAAAAAAAACTGGTGGAAAAGCACCAGTGGCTTCATCTGTTTATTTCCTGTAACACTGTGGAGGATTGAGATTAAGCCACACAGCATAGAGCATGCTTTCGGTTTGCGTTGAGAATAAAAGGGGCGCTGCATGATGCACTCACACACACTCTCTCACACACACTCTCTCTCTCCTCCTCCTCCAGCAACACGGCGGGTAAGTGAAACCTTCACATCCTGAATGTAGGACTAGAAAACACTAGGATCAGTTACTTATAGTGACAATATAGAGTAATAAGGTATTCTGTATTAAAAACAGAATAAAAACCTATTCATTTTTTAATACAAATAATAATAATTTAAATCGGGGATTAAAACAAATATACAAAATAAAATACTTTAAATAATAATATTAATTAATAGTTTAAAAATATATAGATTTTTAAAGTTATGTTTAATACTTGGAGTGTTTCTTGAATAGTTGTGAGTGTTGTTTAATACTTGGAGTGTTTTTTTTTTTAATGTATTTTTCCCACATGAAAAATTAATTATAGCAAACATTTTAAAACATGATCCCAAAGGATAAAGTCCTAATAAGTCATTTACAGTGTTGAGATGGGATGATGGAAATGAGTACAGGGATGTTAATGAACAGGAGAAGCCGCTAATCTGATTTGTTCAGTATGGCTGAACTTGGAGTCAGTGTGGGAAAATCTTCATGATAGAGTTTCCATAACTTTGTTGGTTACTTTGAGTGCAACACTACCTCTGCCATCATCATCCTGATGGTCCTCATCATGCTCCGCTCTAAAACCAGCACATATTTATTAGATAATATTTAATTTGTGAAACTTACCTTAACTAATGGTGAGTATGCCTTACAAATCCACCACAACTGGATAAACAAAAATACTGTTCATGTTTGTCATTATAGATCATAATTGTGCATTGATTTGTAGGATCAGCCCTAAATCACTTAGAAAGCAATTAGAAAAAAAACTATGCAATAAAGTACCTGTTCACTATTTAAAATGTTTATTTAATGTATGCACTCCTTCACTTTCCACTGTTCAGCCTAAATGCACATGTGCATTGAAGTATGTGGAGTATGGAAAAGGAAAGCAGCTTTGACTTTAAGCAACTTTTACACTTTAAGTTTCAGTTTTCAGTTTGTCCTGATGTGGAGCATAATTTCCCCTTTCCCTCTTTAGGTTTCCGTTTACTGAGATTTTTTCCAGGGAAAGTACCATGCCTCAGGACTATTTCATCTGTCGCTCTTGTGAGTAACTTTTTAACTGTACTTTCCTAATTGTATTTTTTTTTTAGTATTTTACTTACAGTACATACAGAGCCTTGTTTTATAAATATTCACTTCCCTTTACACATGTATTCTATTTATCGTCAAACAATCTCAATTAATATGTAATAATTGTAATGGCTGAAGTTTAAACTATGATCAAAATATTTATTTAGATAAACAATTTGTATAACATGACAACCCCCCCCCCCCGCCCCCCTGTTTAAAAAAGTTTTTAATATGCATATTTTTATTAGTATACTATTTATAATTTATACGTTTTACATATTTATAAGTATACTTTGTGGCATGACTGGGGATCACTGTAATATTTGAGAAAGAAAGAATACTAACACTTAAAAATGAGGAGATGCATGCAAAGAAAAGATGGCACCAAACACATTTTTAATCCATTGTAAAGTTCAGTGGTTCAAAAGATGGCAATTACATGATTTCTATGGGCTTCACATAAATTTGCATGCATTAATCTTTGACAATACTTTTGGTTTCTAAACAAAAAAAAAAAAACTTTCAGATGTCTGCATCAGAAATATATGATGAAATATAATATGTATTTAACCCTGATCTCCCTCCACCAAAAAAAAGAAGAAGAAAGAAATTGAAATAAATTATATGTAATAATTTTAGTGGGTTAAAAAATCTGATATGATAAAGATAAATCCATGTGTAGTGTAGTGTTACAATCTGGACCTGAAATAAAAGCTTAAAAGCTTATAAAAGCCTGGGATTATATGTCATGCATATAAAATAATAAATTAATGACCAAGTCATAATAAAAGTAAAGTATTAGTCAGTATTTGGTTGGGATTAATAGCCCAAATTTCCCAAACACAGTGACAAAATGGAAATGACATGCCACAACTGTAACTCTGTCTAGAGAAGGTTGGACACTGAATGTCAGTAACTGGGTGGAGAGGGGCATGCAGTCATACTTATGAACGAATAATCCAAAAAATAGGAGGTACTTGAAACAATGTGGCTCTTAGGAACGAAAAGCACCAATATTACAGAAATATGCTGCAATTACAAAAACACATAAAAAAAAGTCAAAGCACATGCAAAAAAGACAAATCCTGCAAAAGAGATTTGATATGTTTTGTCATATGCTTTTGCATATGCCGTGCATTTCCATAATAACCTAAGGTATTTTGATATTTATTTTGTCGTCTCATTCCTGTCTCCTCTCATAGTTATCACTTTGTTTATATCACCATCATGTACTTAATTTCACATCATTTACAGTTAGACAGGGAAGACCTAATTTTTATCATTCCACTTGTTGATATATTCTGCATATTCTTCTCATTGAGAACCTTGGAACCTTAAAAAAAAACATTGTCCAATGGCCCACAATAGATTGTTGGGCACAGGTTCACACATGTCCGCATATCAGAGGTAGGCTTCGAGACAGACACATTATAGACTGGGTGACTCTCAGTTCCACTCCTACCCAAACTTAAAAACATCATTTAAAAAAAAATCCCAAACGTTGCTCAGGACAACAACACAATCTTCTTTTCAAATTTTTACTGAAGTTGTTTAATTTTTTTTTTTACAGTTCAGCTTCATTATTGTGCTTGAAGAGATAAATAGGTTGATAACCTTTAAAGATGCACACATGCTCTTTTTTCAAACAGACCATTAATTAGGCTCATTAAATCAGATGAATACATCTCTTTAATTTGTAACTGAAGTTATTAAAATTGTAATTAGATTTTTCATCAATCATCAATCAATGACTAAGCCCAGCACACATTTGAACGTTTGATGACTGTTAAAATAACGTCCCTCCGACACATCCCATCATAGTTGAAAAATAGCTCCAAAATGAAACTTGAACTGAGGTCTTTAATGTTATCTGATTCACAACAGCTGTCATCAGTGGTCATCAAACGTTTGCTGGGAGGTATATATTGAACAACACTTGGCTAAAAGGAAATGTTCTGCATCACGTATTTCTATCAATTAATGCAGTGACTGACTTTGGCTAGGGGACACGACGTTGCCGTTGGATCATTGTTTGCTGGGTAACAGAAGTACATCATGTGATGTATGTCATGTAGTTACACAGTCACTGAATTTGACGAAAGTTAGAAAAGGATTTAACTGACTGCTTATTAGTTACACATTCAAACGGACTCAATAAAATACATTTTAATATGATAATTCATTTGGAGCCCCTGGATAACCAGGATCTCTGAGCAAGTCCCTGTCCCTGTCTGATAGTGTCACATACGGCCATGTGTAAAAGTTAGTACCCCTCTTTTAATTTGATGTTTTTGTGTAGAAACATAATAATAATTGTAAAAAAAAAAAATAATAATCTGATCGTAGCAGGTCTTAGTATTAGGCAAATACAATCTCAAATTCACCATGCCATTATTTATTTAACAAAAATGAAGGCAAAAGGAAAAAAATGTGGGCAATACTGAGCACCCTCTTACTGTTTCAGCAGGATTTTAGAGGGTAAGTTGCAGCCAGGTGCTGCTAATCATCAGTCTTTGATTATTTGATCATGAGCAGGTGTGTGCAGACCTCAATAAAAGCAGTAGCTTAACTTTGGCAGTTCAGTCAGGTGTGTGTTAACACAATGCCAAGAGGGAAGGACAAAAGCAATGATCTTAGAGATGCAACTGTTGCTGCATTTCAACTGAGGTTCGCAAACCTACATCTGATCAAACCACAAGGCTTCTGGAACAATATAATGTGGACAGATGTAAAGATATAAAGTGGAGTTGTTTGGCCTTAATGTCCTGAGCCATGTTTGGTAAAATACAAAAAACAAAACAAAAAAACACACACGCAGAAACACCTCATACCCGCCGGTGGAGGGGTGGTCATTTGGGCTTGTTTTGAGGCCACAGGACCTGAACACCTTGCAGTCAACCATGAATTCCAGGGTATTCTAGAGGCAAATGTGAGGCCATCTGTCTGACAGCTGAAGCTTGTTCAAAATTAGGTCATGCACCAGGCTAGTGATCTGAAGCACAGCAGTTAATCTACATCACAGTAGCTAGAAAAATAAAAGAATTAAGGTTTTGGAATGGTCTAGTCAAAGTCCAGACCTCAACCCAGTTGAAATGCTGTGGGAGAACTATAAGAGATCTGGGAATAAGTGAATGGCCGAAAAACCTTGATGAATTAAATCAATGTCGTAAAAAAGAAGGTGAGAGACTGATAAAGTCATAAAGGTAGAGGTGGATTTTGAATCACAAGCTATTGAATCATGGGGGTACTTTAAAAAAATATATATATCACTGTGAAAAAAGTTATATGTGGTTCATCTGAGGTTGTATTTGCCTAATACTAAGACCCACTGGTCAGATGATCAGATGATTGTTTTCAGATGATGACAGCACACAGTACATCTCAATTCACAAATGAGCCAAAAGACTAAAAAATGTTCTCTTTTTTTACATTTGTACATGAATTTTTCCAGTATCTGTTGTGATTGTGCTGTTCATCGTCTCAAGTGCCAGAAGAAATGAAGATGACCCGATTGCAAAATGTCTTCGAGACGCTGACTATGATGAACTTGTGAAGATAATCCAAGAAGGTCTACCTCCATCGAAGAACCCTCGCAATGTGGCCATCATTGGTGCGGGGATTGCTGGACTTACTGCAGCTAAGTTACTAGAGGATGCTGGACATAGGGTAAATGTATGGGCCTGAGTCGACAATCATTTATTCACTCAAGAAAGAAAGACTAATGCAAGATTAAAGAACAGTAGATTAGGATTATATGCAATTTAGCATTTTTTTTAAAATAGTTTACTTTTCAATGACTATAAAACCCTGGTAGGACAGTGACAGGAATATCGACACAAGGGCAGTTATTTATTCATTTATTTATTTATTTATTTTTACCGTCAGATTTTTAGTCCTTCCTGAGCAACCTGAATTATGTCTGTAAACAAATCAAAACACCAGGCACGCACACTGTTCTGCTGTCGTCGGTCTGCTCAGTCAGCTCTGCCTGTGCAAACCTTGGCACAGGATTAACATCACTACAATACAAACAGCCTATAAATGCACTTAATTATTAACCACATACAGGTGTAAGCACTCAGTCAACACCTGATCATTCACTGCCACTCTTGCCATGCACAGCAGGTGCTTGCCATGACAAAGTGGTCGTATTTGTTGTATTGAACAGCACACACATTGAGAAACATATTCTCATGTTGCGCGTAACACTGAGTGAGTGATATTTATTTATGAAAGAATGAATTGATATTTTAAATGGAATTCTAGCATAAACCTTTCCCCATTTTTTTTAATATTAAATCTCTCCTCATCCTACATCCTGATTTTCCTGCTATTAAATACCTTTAATCAATTGGTAGACATCATGATAGCCCTTGCAATTATTTGGGTTGTTTTAAATGGATTTATCTAAATTAGCGTTTGGTTGTAGGCTACACTGTGGATTAATGGTTAGCACTGTCGCCTTGAACCTCCAGGATCCAGCCTCTGGGTCTTTGTGCATGGAGTTTCCTCCGTTTCCTCCCACTGTCCAAAAAATGAGGCTAATTGATGGTGTATGTGTGTGTCGTGCGATGGATTGGCACCTTTTCATGGTGTACCCTGTTTGTGCCCAACCACGCCTTCCGACCCTGTATACATGATAAAGCAATATAGACAATGAGTGAGTGTTTGTTTGTTTGGTTGTAAATCGTTTTAATTACATGATGTTTTAATGGTTCATTAGGTTACAATCATAGAAGCAAGTAATCAAATTGGTGGAAGAATTTCAACATACAGAAATGAAAAGGAAGGCTGGTTTGCAGAATTCGGCGCCATGAGGATTCCATACTTTCACTGGTGAGTTAAAGGTCTATACCACAAGCATTTAAACACATTATACATTATCATTGCTCTATATGAAATCTGGTATGTTCTTAACGATCATTTGCTTATCAAGGATTCACATGATGAAACAGCTCAGTATATGTTGTTTTTCTTTTTGTTTTGTTTTTTGGTGGTGGCGGGGACTTACATGTATGCCCAACTTTTTAAGTAATGGATTACAAATAACATAAGCACACATTTGAGCGATTAACGTTTGTCCTATTTCCTTATAAAAATTTTCAGCTAGGGTTTGAATGTTGAAAGAAATTTGTCCTCTAGAGCAAAGGTTCTTAATCTTCAACAGCCAGAGATCCTTTTACTGTATCTGTAAGAAAAAAAGTACAGATTTTTTAAAATTTATTGTACCCTTATGAAGTCATAATGAAGTGCTTCAAGAGGCTGGTCCTCAGGACATCAAAGCCAGTCTCTCATGCTCCTCTGAACTCCATCAGTTTGCCTAGAGCAAATTGATCAACAGAAGATGCCATTGATCCTGCCTCTTTATACTGCACTTACCTACCTTTAATATAAGGGGAACTATATAAACATGCTTTTTATAGATAGATAGATAGATAGATAGATAGATAGATAGATAGATAGATAGATAGATAGATAGATAGATAGATTGATTGATAGATAGATTGATTGATTTCCCTGTGGGACTTTAATACTATTATCCCAAGAAAATTAGTGACCAAACTTTCCTTTCCCAACCCCTCTGCAACTGGATTAAGGACTTCACAACAAATTACCACCAGTCTGTTAGACTAAACCACCATCTCGTCTTGAAATGCACCCCACAGGGGTACGTGTTGAGCCCCATTATTTGCCCACTCTACACTCATGACTGTGCATCAACCTGTTCCACCAGCAACATCATCAAGTATACAGATGACAACCATGGTTGGTCTCGTGTTAGAAGCAGTGTACAAGGGTGAAGTCGAAAGACTGGTAGTGTGGTGTTCCCAAAAACAAAGCAACTCAATATAAAATTTGTAAGTTTGGCACAACTCCTGAGCCAATATACATCAATGGAGAATGTGTGGAAAGGGTCATTACTTTCAGAATATGATGCTGGTTACAAACCTCACTGGTGATCTCTCCTGGACCATGAAGACCACAGCATTGGTAAAGAAAGCACAGCGACTTTACTCCCTGACCATTCTCAGGAAAAACAACTTACAGGACGGATCTTCTGTTGTCCTACTACAGCTGCTCCATTCAGAGCACGTTGATGTACTGTATCATTGTGTTGTACGCCACCTGCTCAGCAGTAGACAGGAAAACCCTCCAGAGGGTGATCAACACCTCCCAAAAATCATCGCTGCTCTGCTCTCTCTGCCAAAGTAGAGCAAACAACATATTGAAATACCCAAACCACCATGGGCACCCTCTGTTTGACCTTCTTCCCTCTGGCAGACGCTTCAGGTCCATCGCATCTAACACAAACAGACTCATGAGCAGTTTCTACCCCAGAGCCGTTCAAGAACTGAATACTAGCAAACACTGTCACTGAATGTTCTGAACTATTTGCACTACACACATTCACATCTACAGATTTTTCTAACTCTCACTTATACATATTTATTTACCCAACTGCATAAATCTGTACGAGACAAAATAGACATTCAACAAATGAAAATGCAATACTGTAATTTTAATATCTTAGTCCTAATTTACTTTTTATTTTATATTTAAAATGTACAATCTTGCTGGATCACACTGAACAGTAATTTCTGATATATTTTGCTAATATTTGTGGATAATTTTTATATTTATAGTTGATGGATGATATTTCCACTCGGAAGATTTAATTTTTTTTTAATAAGATTCAGGTTCCCATTTTTTATGCTATTTGTTTTTGAATACCTGACATCTGGATTAATCTAATTAATTCCAAATTCGATTCAACTAGATTAATAACTGACCCAGTATAAAATTAATTGTGATTTAGACAAGCTCTGATTTATATATATATATATATATGTACAGTATGTATATAAATAATATTATTTCGTTCCATCCTTCTTTGTTCCCAGGATTCTCAGAAATGTCACATCAAAGCTAGGCCTGAAATTGAATCCATTCATTGAAGAAGACATAAATACTTATTTTTATATCAACGGCGTCCCTCATAAAAGGTACCAAGTGATGCAGAATCCTGACATTCTAAAGTACCCGTTAAGAGAGGACGAAAAAGGAAAATCAGCCGATCAACTTTACGATGAATCCTTATGGAAGGTCAGCAAAAATGAGCAGGCATTTCTTAAATAATTTTTATACGTTACTTTAGCATAATTAAAAATCATTTTGATAATTTATTATTTTGTTTTCTAGATAAGAGAATATGTGAAGGAACATGGCTGCCATGCAATGATACAGAAATATGATTCATACTCTCTTAAGGTAATGAACCATATTTAAATTGGCCTAAACGTACTTTAACCTCATTGGTTTGGTTATAAACAGATGTGTTTTTCATTGTACAGGAGTATTTGGTGAAAGAGGCTAACATGAGTGTTGGAGCCTTGCGCATGATTGGAGACATTCTCAATGAGAACAGCTTCTATTACATTTCTATCATGGAGAGTCTCTACCTGCAGTCTGATATAAATGATGAGACCAAGTATGTAGTGTTAATAATGTTCTTTTCTCTTGACATGTTTGTTTAAACATAACATGCTCCACTCCATTCATTATGTCTCAGTGATACAAAATTCTTTAACGCTGCGTCATAGTTTATTCTTTTTCCAAATCCTGCCAGTTGAGAATGTGGCCGATAGCCAAAGTCTTTAAGTCTTATTGTTTAAGGTGCAAACGTGATGCTACATGTCCTGTGACATTTCAGACTGTGACTACATAAAGTCTCCTCTCCAATGGATTCAAGCACTCAGTTGTTTTCCAAGACTACCTTTTCTGGTCACCTAGTGTAGTGTGGCTCTACTTACTATACAGTACTAGTGATAATTGTCAGATTTATAACAGATTTACTGTTATAACCCTAAAGTTGACTCTTTTTCTAAACAGAATCTTTTACCCCAACCTTTGTAAATGATAAAAATGATAAAATGACATTTCTGGAATGTCCACTGAATAAGTTCCTGTTATCAGTTTCCGTGCTATAAACAGTAATTACCTCATCAGCCTCCCTTTTTTTTTTTTCTCTTGAAGAAAATCAGAAAAAAGGCACAGTTCGTGTAGTGGTTAGCAGTGTTGTCTTGCACCTCCAGGGTCCGGGTTCGATTCCCGTCTCTCTGTGCATGTAGTTTGCATGTTCTCCCCATGCTTGGTGGGTTTCCTCTGGGTACTCCAGTTTCCTGTCACAGTCCAACGACATGCAGATTAGGCTAATTGTATTCCAAAATTTCCCATAGTGTGTGTGTGTGTGTGTGTGTGCACTGTGATGGATTATCACCCTGTCCAGGGTGTACCCCACCTCGTGCCCTAAGATGATGAGTGAGTGAGAGGTAGCAACACATTGAGAATTAGGGGTCGGTTATGTATAGAATGTATTGAATGCAATTGAGCAGTGCTTATATAGGAATGTCTGATGGTGAGCTGAAGTTAGATGTTGCTTGATGTATTATGATACATTAGCCTTCGTAACAATCATTGACAGTTACAGAGTTTTTAGAAATAGCTTTAATGTAGCTGATTTCAGGTATTTCATTATTTCAAGTCCATGCAGATGTCTGCCTTGTCTTTCTTAATGGCAAAACTTTCTGCTTAACTTATTAATAAAAATAAATAACATTTTGTACGGTTGTGTATCTTATGCCTTGGTAACGCTAAGTTGTATTAGTGGTGGTACTACTTTTGTCGTGAGCCAAAAACACTTGCCTGTTTACGGTAGATTATTAAATCCGTCACATAACTGCTCATAACATCACTTTTACTCAGCATCTAGATTTTAGCGCATAACACACTCAGTTCAGTTCAATATGACTAGTTTCTGTGTCTTCCACATACTCTGTATGATGGATTAAAAATGATACTATCTGGATTTACAGTAAACTATCGCGTTGATTGGTTCTGTTGGTTGCCTCGTATAGCCACGCCCACCTCAAGAGGAAAAGCGCAATATTCTTTTAATCTATAATCTATATTATTATTGCATTTATAAGAACAACTAATTTGTAGGAATTTCAACGCAGACACTCCATATATTAAATACAAATTTCCAGGAACGACGAAAAGAATGATTTACTACAAGCCATGATTTGAATTACATCTTGTGCTATTAGCAGAGCTACTGTTATAGAAAATGTATCAACACCTTGAGCTCTATCAGATTTAAGAATTCAACAGTTCTATAATCATAAATACTTCTTTATATCCTGCTCTTTCCCAGATATTTTGAAATCGATGGTGGCTTTGATAAGTTACCCTTCAAATTTTATGAAATCCTCACGTCGACGATCCTCCTCAACTCAAAAGTCAAAGGCATCAGTCAGACAGAAAGCAACGTGACCGTGTTTTATGAAGAACAGCACGAGTCATCCTTCTTGACCCAGAAAGCATTTGACTATGTCTTGGTGACCTCTACAGCCAAAGCCACCCAATTCATCGACTTCCAGCCCTCTCTGAGTTCCTTGAAAATGGAGGCCCTGCGCTCTGTGCACTACTCTAGCTCCACCAAGGTCGTGCTGAGCTTCAGCCACAGGTTCTGGGAAGATGAAAGCATTAAGGGTGGAAGAAGCATTACAGATTTGCCCTCACGCTTCATCTACTACCCCAGCCACATCTTCTCTGGGAAAGGAGGAGCCCTCCTGGCCTCCTACACTTGCTCGGATGACGCCGCACTTTTCCAAGGAATGTCTGATGATCAGCTGACGTTAGAGGTGCTGAATGACTTGATGAAGATCCACGGAGAGCACATCCAGGATCTCTACACTGGAGGGGTTGTGAAGAAATGGGGGTTGGATCCATACAGCCTTGGAGCCTTTGCTATGTTTACCCCCTACCAACTAACTCAGTATGTTGATGATCTGTCCAGAAATGAGGGCAGGATTTTTTTTGCCGGGGAACATACGGCTATGCCCCATGGCTGGATTGAGACATCTATAAGAACTGCCATCAAAGCAGCGATAAACATAAACAATGCTGTATAACAAAAAACTGACAATACTGTTCTTGTTCAAATCTAAACACAACCGAAACACTGTACTTACTTACTAATTATAACTGAACACTTTTTTTTTTTACCGTACTGTTTATCTACTCTACTCTAATCAAGACATGAGCATAAAATTGTACTGAAAATCAATTTCTGTCTTACTTTTCATGGCCTTATTTTATAAAACTGTGTTTTTAAATAGCACTAGATTAATTTAGGTTACTTTTCTTTTTGGGTTTTTAGAAAATACCAATCATGATTATTTATAACAAAGATATACTGACAAGCTGACGGTGTCGTGTTGTATGTGTAGGGGTGCTGGGATCTAGTGCTGATTTTATTTTATTCTATTATTATTATTATTATTATTATTATTGATTGTTTTTAATTTCTCATATATGTTTGTGGAAGGTGTGTAAAATCATAAAAACTTGAATGAATAATAAAAACTTGAATTTTTTCAAAACAACCTAGACAATATGATGAACTGAATTTTATTTCATTTTAACCAACTATACAAACATAAATAAGCAAAAAAAAAAATAAGCATATGTTAAATGAACAAAAGATTTTACATCAACATAAATTTTACATAAATGAACAAAAAATTAAGCATATTGCTATCTCGCTTAAGCCACGTTGTTTCTATGACAGAAAATACTGTATTAATAATATGCACATTTAGTGAGTATGACATTTTTGGCATTGTTTTTTCTACACGTTCCCATATTCTGGTAGCAGTCATTTGTACATGTTTTAAAAGTACTGCTAATTTTAGCTGAAAACCCAAATGCACAATTTGCGAGCTGAAGCATCCCTCGTTGATACACACTGGCAACTTCCATATATGCAATTGTAGTTTAATTTTTTTTATTTCAAATTTTTTTATCGGTCATTGACCAATACAGTGATGCTGGAATGAATCTGTGCCACTAGAGGTTTAAGGGTTAAAAGTCACAAAGCAATTAATTATCATGATAAATTGTTGGCTTTAATTTAGAATTTCTATCACTGCTCGCTCTACGCTGACACATTGGACTGCACCTGACTGTGTAATATTTGCAATACTAAAGGTACAACTTGATAAATACAAATACGTAATAAGCAAATGTAAGACCTACTAAATGTATTTAAATATTTTAACTATATCACTATATATAGCAGGTTATATTTTATTCACATAACATGAATAAGAGCAATAGCACAATTTTAAATTAAGTTAACATAAAAATTAAAGTAGAGGTTTCATATGTCATTCATTCATTGACCAAGCTAACGCAAAACATGCTAACGTACTGTAAGTTAAGCCTACTGTACAAGGCAAACTTAACTTACTGAACATCACACAGACCACACGTCGAAAATTAAAAGAATTAAGTGAAGATTAACTAACAATTGGGGTAATATTTAATTATTGAAAGTGATTTATTTTGAGCATTTTGCATTTAACCATAAAAAAAACAAAAACATTTTAACCTCTTTTAAACAACAATTTTTATTTTTTGGAGGTTTCTTTGCTAATAATGCTGAATTTGCTTTTAATTAACCGGTTACTGAGGAGATTAAAGACTTTCTAATGATTTACTTAAAATAATTTTATATGACTACATGAAGTCAAAAAGGACAAAAATGTCATTTTCCACAGAATTTTTGACTTCCCTCAATTTCCCGTTCAAGAAATGCTAATGATGCAGCTTTCTATTGAACATGTGACTAGTGAAATATTCCAAAGATTTCACAATGGTCTGGGTTTTCAGCAAAGGGATTTTGAAAAATGTACATGACCTCCTGTCATACTGTATGTGGTTAAGGTAGAGAAAAAGATGTTTCATTACGCATCATTATGCATTTATGTAAAAATGTTAGTATTAATAATAAACACATTATTATTAAAAAATAATTGTAAAAAAGTTTAATATATTTTGATGATTATATTTCAAAGTGAAGTGGAGTTATTACTGTATATAGAGGGCTGGTGTAGACAAAACACTTGTTTTCTAACTGATGAAGATTTTTAGTTCAACTGACTTTTTAATCTTAAAGTTCTGACTTATCTCACATTCCTGATCTTTTAATCTCCAATTTTTGACTATTTATTATCACAGAAAATTACTGTTTAATATATGTTACTATATGGACTTGTGACTATCCATCGCAGAGCACACACACACACAACGGGCAATTTGGTAAACAGGTGAACCTAATCTGCATCCTCGTCCTAGTGCTTAACCCTGGAGATGCAAAGCCACTGTGCTAACCATCGCATGGATAAATTAATGAACAACCGAACGGTTTGTTAGGGTTTCAGGTTTTAAAATTGAAAAAAAAATATAATATATATATATATATATACACACACACATACATACACTGGAACCTTGGATTACGAGCATAATTCGTTCCGGAAGTGGGCTCGTATTCCAAAACACTCTTAAACCAAATCATCATTCCCCATAAGAAATAATTAAAACTCAAATTATTCGTTCCACAGCCCCCAAAAATAAATACATGAAAATAATTAATACAATCTATAAAATGAAAATAAAACAAATTAATCTGCACTTTACCTTTAAAAAAAGTACAAATAAATCCTGACAGATAAGTGTTTCCGTTGGTGTGATAAGCGCCGTGTGTGTGTGTGTGTGTGTGTGTGTGTGTCTGTGTGGAATTAGCCCCTTCCCTCGCCTCGTTTTACACAGTAACACTCCTCCTCCCTCTCCCCACCTCGCTTTTTAAGATTCACAACAAACACACACACACACACACACACACACACACACACACACACACAACGGAAACACCGTTTTAACAAATACCTACAAATATTGTAGAATATTTACATTATTATACTAGAAATTTGTGTCACAGTATTTTTATGTGTCTTGCTACTGGAGTTAAAAAAAGACTGAGATTTAAAGATATCTTCAACACCTTGTACCGTATAGGACCATGGAAGCTGAAGACAAAAAGAAAGTAAACTTTAAGGCAAACAAAAATCACCTTGGGCTACCCAACCAACCAAAAATGTCATTATGCTTATGTTGGCAAAAAGAAAGGAATAATGGCTCTAGATAGAGACAAATCAAAACCAACTGTGGACACAGTAAGACAAAAGGATTGGACTAAGGCACTTATAAAAATGCTTGACTTTTAGTGCACACTTCACATCAGTTGAGCTTAAGTAAATTATTGACACATTCTGAAGGTTTGTCATCACCACATAACATTAATCAGAAATTAGAAACTGGAAATAATAACGTTAGGTGATTGCTTTTGTTGCTCTCAAAGTGCATTAGCTAACTTTGTTAGATAGTTGCATGTTTCAAGTGTGTGTTCAAGAAATGGCATTTACTACAATAGCTCCCCGCGAATAGCCATCAGTAACCAACCAACCAACCACCCAGAAATTAAAAGTAAACTTAGCTTACACTGATAGAAATTTTCCATTTTATTTTGTAAGAGAGGCTTATATGGATCACGACAGCTTAGACTTTGTCCCTTCAGGTTGTATTTATGGCAGGGTGACAGACTGTGCAAAGGCTGGAGAGGTAGGTCACCAAATTATGGTTTCTATAAGATACTGTACCTTATTAAAACTCAATAAATGTTTTAATAAGGCATCTGCTGTTTTTGTACTTTTTTACTTTGTGCGCGCACATGCATATTGATAACTTTTATTTATAAAGAATCATTTCATGAAAATCTTTAAATCTTTTGGTACAATAAAAGTACATAAAGGATTGGATACAATTAATAAAACTAATTAATTAAGTGATGTAAGAAGATTAAAAATGCTAAGACAAAGATTACAACAGAATGTTAATGCACTAAATAAAAGCAGTGATAACAGTCTAATCAATGCTTCATTGTCTCGTATCCCATTCTTTAGATTTTTTTTTTTTTACCAGTAGTGTCTTTTTTTTAAAAGTGTTTTTAGACTCATGAGGTCATGATGCACTGAAGTTTTACTAAGTTTAACTTGATAGTGAACTTAAAGGAATAGTTTTTTTTTTCAAGTACAATGTAATTGTGTTCCACATCCATCATTCTGCTTAAAAATGCATTCCAAAGCTGAGACCCATATGAAGCTTCTGTCCTACTGCATTAAATCGAGTTACTATCTTAACTCGATTTAACTCACGGTGCATTTAATATTAATGTAACTTTTTTTCCTTGCAATGTTTGCAAAGTTAGATGGAAAATTAAAGAGTGTTTAATTAGCTGAATGATTAGAGGTGGCTGCAGTAGTTGTAGCCTTAATTAGATTGATTTCCAGGATTTTACCACCTTCAATAGCAATTTTAGTCCAGCAGAGAGCAGTCCAACAATTGCATTTCCAGTACAGATGTTACAGAGATGATAGGATGCACCCTGGTCATTGCATTAGTGCTGCAATGCGTCATGGTCTAGGTGGTGGTACACGGGCTAGACCGACCGACTGATAAAGACAAACAAAGAAACCAAAACCACAAACTATACCTAGGGCTCTTTAAACGGAGACAGGAACTGGGAGCCGAGACAGGGCTAGCCAGGAGACAGGAACTGGGAGCCGAGACAGGGCTAGCCAGGAGACAGGAACTGGGAGCCGAGACAGGGCTAGCCAGGAGACAGGAACTGGAGAGACAGGGCTAGAGGCAACAGAGACTAGAGACCGGATGGGTTAGTAGTTAGTAGCTACATGGAATATGGCTCTAGGGAATGATGAGCTAACCAGGTTAGTATCTAATTGAGTTAATGGCTAACCGCGTTAGTACTGACCTAATAGGGGGGAACTGGAACACAAGAAGCAGGGCACACATGAGGCTATACCAAACTAGCGGCTAATCTACTAGCAACCAGAACCATTGGCAGTCAATCCCACTAGAGGCTAGCCTACTGGAGGCTAACCCTACTAGCAGTCAAGGCCTACTAGCAGCTAAACCCTCATGTGGCTACAAATACAAGGGAAGCTTTAAACAAAGAACTAATCAAGAAGACTGACACTGGGAAGACACATAACAGTACTTACACTGTACACAGGAGGAGACACAGCCTAACTAAACACTGAACAGGACAGCTTCCATGAATCCTACAAACACAAGGAACATCAAGAAAACAAAGGTAAAACAACATAACTAAAATATAAACTCAACGAAACAAACAAAAAGGAATGCCCACATGACGGTAATACAAAACATACCAACAAACAAACAATGCCTGACCCAGTTTCCCAGAACAAACTGCTATTTATAGAAACTTTAATGAGCCACCTCGGTTTAGGTGAGCCCTCATCACCTGACCGAGGTGCCTTCTGGGAAACTGAGTCGGCCAACAAAACTACAAAAAACAGACACAAACAGTGACCTCTAGTGGAGGTTCCTAACACAATGTTCCATATTGGCACTTTTTTTTCAGTCCTAACATGTATGTTGTGATTACATATTTAATGTTGTTTTAAGTTTAATTTATCATTAAACCCAAAATCGAAAATGCTATTTGTTCTGTCAATGAATATGTTCTGTCTCCCTGTCTCCACCTCTCTCACCATCACCCCCTATTTCTGTCCCTCGCTATGATTCAGCTGCACCCACCATTCATTTCTACTTCTTTCTCTTCTCTCATTTCCTCATTTCTTTCCTCTGTGTCCTTCTCTCTCTCTCTCTCTCTCTCTCTCTCTCTCTCTCTCTCTTTCTGGTTTCTTCTGCCTCTTTACTTCTCCTTCTGTATTTCTCCTTCCTCATATTTCCTCTTGCCAGACTTCCGGCTATTCTGGCTGAAAAAGATGCCAAAGCTTTCATTTCTTTTTTTTTTACTATTGTGACTGACAGAAGGGAAGAAATTAAAGGATCTCGTGGTTATATTTCATTATTTCACATTTCATTAAAATGCACCATGGGAAAATGCGGTTTGTGCGTAGCAATAAAACTATTACATCAATAAAGATTTAACACAAAGTGATTGTGGTGACTGTGTGTGTGTGTGTGTGGGAGGGGAGAGAGAGAGAGAGAGAGAGAGAGAGAGAGAGAGAGAAATGCAAAGTCATCCAGTGCTGGAGTTTCATACTCCCCCTGCAACTCCTAAAAGTCCACCACAGCCAGGGCCCTCAAGGTTTGTGTGGCTTTGAGAGCTCTATCATCGCGTCCTTGAGAAGAAGAACATCGTGTGAACAGACTTATGTGCTTATCTGTATAACCAGATTTGGACGGTTTCAGGAGGATGTCAATGAAACACCCATATCTAAAACTGCACACACACACACACACACACACACACACACATGCCTTGTCTCATTGTCACATTGTCCCTTCACACACACCTTGTATCTTTGTTAAACGAACTGAAACAACGTCTTTCTTGCTTGCCATTGACTCCATGTTTGTTTATTGAGCATCAGAATTTGCCACCAAATTTACTTGCCGACTAAAGGATGGGCATGCACGAGTGATCAGGTCCGAGTCCAGCTCTTGAGGGGATACAGAGCACAAGATTTACTTCAGCTTCCCTCACCCTAAATTCTGATCAGGCTTCGAGGAAGACCTGGTAGGGCGGCGCCCATCACCGCTACAATCTTCAACAAACGGTGAGGAAAATTCTGTTCGTAGTAAAAAATAAAATTTGGTCTTTAAAAAATAGACTTGGAGTCTGCAGGGCCCAAGGGGGTTTGGAACCCCTGGTACTGGTAGAATAGATGAGACTTAAAAAGTAGAGCTGGACTTTAGGCTTCAGACTTTAACTGTGGGCTTGGATCCTACAAGAAGGTGGACTGGGTCAATAGAGTTTTGGAACCTTGTAGTTTTTCTTTTACCAAAGTATGAGAAAACCTGGCACCAAACTGACAAATTTAGTGTAAATGAGAAGCGCTTCAAAAGTCCCTAATAATGCAAAAATATCACCAATAAGATGGGGTTGAATGCAAGCAAGAAAGAACTAGAGGTTAAAAATTTATTTCCCCAAATGTTGTTTATAGGAGAACTAATTAGGGAAATTAATCTGTGTCACAGCTAAATTTGTGGGGAATGTGGATTTGCAGAAGAAAAGGGTTTTAATTTAAGACACTTTTAAAAGTAATTTAGAACCAAAAAACAGACAATAGTCAAAGGAAAACAAAATATAGAATACTAGTGAACAGGAATGCCTTTAAAATGAGGATGTGTGAAGCATGCGCTTGGGACAGAAAAACAACGCAAGCAAGGGCAGGTCAAACTCACAATCTTTCCAGTGTGTTAAGACAGATCCTGACATGGATGGCTGCCCATACCCTACTGTTCCTGACCACCCTCATAATACAGCTCTACAGCAGCCCTGACCTCACCTGTGTCATCACATACCAGAGCACAAACCAGCCAGACGGTCCCATCAGACGATGGCATCTCAGAGGGAAAGTTCTCTGCTCCAGTCCAAACTGACAGCAGGGGACGTGTAGAGTAATAATGGTGCCCTTGGATGAACTGGCAGGGCCACATGGAAAATCCAATCCTAGAGAGCCAGAGCTGGCCAACAAACAGCAGTCAGACCCAAGATAGACTGGAAGACAAGTTTAGGGATGATCTGGTTGTATTTTTTTTAAACATTTTGGGCAACTTTACATGAACTGAGGGATTCTGCTCTTGGGAACTGACTCATGGGATAATTTTGAGAATGACACTAATATACATTTTTACAAAGTCTGCTGCTTCAGTGCTTTTAGATATTTTGGTCAGATGTTGCTATGGTTTACTGAAGTATAATTACAAGCATTTCATAAATGTCTGGCTTTTATCGACAGTTACATTAAGTTTATGCAAAGAGGCAATATGCGCAATGTTGATTCTTCTTTTTCAAGACTTCTGCAATTCACCCAGATATGCTGTCAAATCCTGACTGATGGCAGCCCGTTCTTGCATAATCAGTGCTTGTCAGAATTTGTGGGGTTTTGTTTGTCCACCTGTCTCTTGAGGATTGACCACAAGTTCTCAATGGGACGTTTCCTGGTCATGGACCAAAAATTTCTATGTTTTGTTAACTGACCCACTTAGATATCACTTAATATATATGGCAATGTGCTCCCTCATGCCAGAATAGGCAATGTTTGTCACCAAACTGTTCTTGGATGGTTGACAGAATTTGCTCTTGGAGGATACTTTTGTACCATTCTGTATTTATGGCTGTTATTCTTAGGCAAAATTGAGTGATACCACTTTCTTAGCTGAGAAGAACCCCACACATGAATGGTCTCAGGATGCTTTACTGATGGCATGATACAGGACTGCTGGTATTAGATTATGAAGTATACCATAGTACCATCTGGCAAAAAGTACGAAAAACACTGAAGCAGCAAACACTGTGAAAAATAATATTTGTGTCAATCTCAAAACTTTTGGCCACGGCTGTATGTGACATCGATCACAACGTTGACTGTAAAACGTCCAGACGCCTTCCCAGTGAGGACGGACATAAAGTTGTCTGCATGAGGTTGAGGAAGCACAAAGAGAGGATGAGGATGCGGTACAGGATGGGAAGGACAGGGGAGAAAATCCCAATGATTGCTATAACTGTGGAAAAGAGGAACATTGGGTGAAAACAGTTCATACAAATCAGAGGAGAGTACAGAAGAGGAAGAAGCAGAAGCAGGGGAGGAGACTGAACGGAGGTGATGCAGCCTGAAGGGCAGGGTGAGTCAAAAACGTTTTCTACGTCCTACTTTTTCCTCTAGCTCTGATTACAAGAAAAGCTTGCTGTCCTTTACAATGATGGATGTGATTGATAATGGACTTAATTAGTCCATTATCTTAGTCATATATATTACTTTTTTTTTTGGTTCTTTGCTTCTTGGTTTTTATGACTTTGTTATTTGGTTCAAAACATTTCTGTGCACGCATCATGAACAAACTACTTAAGAAATTTTAATTGGGTTTTCGCAGTTTTATTTGGCCGAGCTTGAGGTAACATACCGGCTTTGTTTCATCGCAATTGGCCCAGGGTAAGAGAGAATATGCTAATTTGAAGTTTAAATGAAAACTCCCTTATATCAGTAAGAAATTGACCTTGAAAAAATCATCAGTTCATCTAAAAATTCAACAGATGGCGCTGTCAATTTTTTAAGCCGTGCTTATGAGTGTGCTGTTGAAATCTACTTAATAAACTCGTTTTGCGCACCTCAGAGTAACACGTAAATATTTTAGTTCATTCCGAAAAAATGAGAACAAAGTCACGGGCACAACTAGTGCTAACTTTGAAGTATATCAGCGAATGCCAGCAATATAATTGCAGGTCCATGGCAAACCTGTTACATTCTTGGTAGATGCTGGTGCAAGTTATTCAGTCATTAAAGCATGTCGACTTGATAACCCTCTGACAGTGAGTAGCAGTTTTGGGAACAGTGGGGGTGCTACAGGCCAGAAGGTTTGAGACAACGTCATGCAGCTTTTGAAGCTGGGCATTTGGCTTTCTCCAAGTGTGCATTTAAATTTTCATTTTGGCTAACAGCCAGTACATCTGCTAGGCCGAGATTTGATGTGTAAATTAGGTATAAACCTTCAAAGTATGCAAATTAAGCACTGACAGTGAGCCTAAAGATTTCACTCTTGTGTACTTCAGCTGTGAGTTCAGAAAATGCTATGCTACAGATAATGTGCCAGTGAATGCATTACGTTGCATATCACACATCTCAAGGGGCGGTCCAGATGAGAGGTGTGAGAAGGAATGGGGCAATTCATCAGAAAGGCAGGATTTGTTGTTTTGAGGCAAGCACAGATGTGCAGTTGATGTAGATATAATCAGTATGCACATGGGAAAGCATCACCTTTATGCCATAAGCAGAGTGCCCTCATGTGTCGTTGGCTAAAAGTTAGAAGGATGAGTAGAAAGATTTCGGCCCTTGAGTGACACATTGTGGGAATGAGAGTGATTGGGAAGTACAGCCCTAGAGCAAATGTTCATGAATTGCTCTTAAATGATACTTGAAGAATTGGATATATTACAGCTCACAAGACCTGTCCTCACAAGACCATCTCATAGGTGTGTGTGCGTGCATCTCATAGGTGTGTGTGCGTGGAGACTTTGCATATATGTGCGCGCGTCTCATAGGTGTGTGTGCGCGCATTTCATATGTAGTTGTGTGAGCAGTTAGTAGTATATACAGATGTGTATGCAAGTGTTTCATATGTGTGTGCATAAGTGAAGTTTGATTTAAGCCCTATACGGTGCCTCATACCTACCTGTACATGAGAACAAGAATTCGAGCAAAACAAACTTAAGTCTGTTTAAATTTCTGTTTAACAGACCCCAAATATAGGGATAGGGACAACCCCCCACTAATGGTATCCTCAAGCATGTGTGAGGATGAAACGTTCTGTTAATGTGCAAACCTGTGCAAACCTCTGCTTTTTCTCAGACTCTTAAACAGGTAATTCAGGTTGATCTACAGCCTGGAGACAGGATTAAAGGTGAAGGATTTCAGAAAGAAGAAGAACTAAAATGCAAGGAGATGGCAAGGCCCATTCCAGGAGCAACTAACAACACAAAGAGCAGTGAAGGCCACAGATGTGGATTCACTCTAGTCACTGCAAGAGGGTACCAGTGCCTAAGGACGTGGCAGCTGAACAGACCAGTGTCACCAACAGTAACGAGAAAGTGTTGAGGTTTGTGATGTGGTGGCGCCTCTGTGAAGTGGTTGTAGAGCAGAGTAGTGTGAAAGGTACATAATTGCTCTCGAGGTGCAGTTACCAGTCAAGAAAGGTTAAACTTCACCACAGGCTAAAACAACTTGTTCTGTCCAATGATGCAATAGAATTTTTTTCATGTGCAAAATTCACCTTAAAGTTTTTCATAGCATTCAGAAAATTTAAGGTTCCAGGTCCAGTGATAACGCTGTGAGTAAATACAAAATATAGTTTTAAAAAGTATTATTTAATTACTTAAGGGAAAAAAAGCTGTCCAAACCTACCTGCTCTGCACCAAGTCCACAAAAGTTTAGGTTTGGGAGTTGCCTATTCAAAATCTGGCCATTCATACTCAAAAACCTTCCAATGTAGCTGAATTAAACCAATTCCGCAAAAAAGAGTGGGCCAAAATTCTTCCACAAAATTTGGACAGTTTTTTTTTACATAAACAGTTGTTTTCTTGTTTGTATTATTGCTGTTCATGTTTTGCACTGAACAGCAATAATACAAACAAGAAAACAACTGTTTATGTAAAAAAAAACTGTCCAAATTTTGTGGAACAGTACTGGATGTGATAATGGACGTTCCACGCACTAGCAACCTTTCTATTGTTACCGTATGTTTTTGATGATTTGGATTGTAATTATAAATCAAGTTTTCTCAAGTAACCTTGTCAAAGTGTGACAAAAAGGACGGATGTGTAGCAGAAAATATGATTTTACTGTATTATAATGTTATTGATCACCATACTTCTGCATAATGTTATAGTCTAACATACTCTATTAAGGGGTTAGACAGACCTGTGAGTCCAAAAGGTTCTTTGTGTGACTTCTGGTTAGAGAGTTCTATCACCCCAGCCTTGAGAAAAAAAATATTGTGCGCACTAAGTTACGTGCTTATCTCAAGACACAAGTATGGACAGATGTAAAAGGATTTTGACGAAACATCCGTATCTAAAACTGTGCACGCACGCATCCACACACACACATATATAGCTTGCATTCTGCATTCCTATAAATATTGGTGTAAATGTAATCAAGTTGTCTCTTCCTTCACACACACACCTTGTGGAGAGTAAATAAAACTACTTCTTTCTTGCTTGCCATTGACTCCTTGTATATTTATTGATCAACTTTATTTAATTGATCTTCGTTCATGGCACACCGGTTGAGAATTAGAGTTCTAATAGCCAGGTATCCACTTAACTGACTTTAATGAAGCCCAAATAACATTAGACTAAACATTAGCATTCAATTTCAACTGACCAGCAGAACTGGCTGGAGCAAAACGGGTTTAAAGGCTTACAAATTGCAATTGCTATTTATAAACTCCATTTTCGTTCCACTTTCCTGCTAGCTCTGAGGGTCCGAGTGCGTGCATGTATTGCAAAGAGCCGGGATTCATGTAGGGCGGCATGATGGCTTAGTGGTTAGCGCTGCCGCCTTGCACTCCAGGGTCCTACATCTCTATCTGGGATAGTCTTTGTGACACTGTATACAGGATAAAGCAGTATAGACGATGAGTGAGTGGATCCATGCTGTTGTATCAAACTGTGTGCATCACATTTGAATGTGTATACAGTTCTCCTGCTTACAGTTGGGCGTGTTCATCAGAACTAGAGTGACATATCAACAACCAATTACAATGTTTAACACAGTTGGCTTTCAAGAAAAAAATTCACAGCATGTGTCCTTGGCTCTCTTTACTTGTTCTTTTTAATTTGTAGCTTTAAATTTTTTCTCAATATGGTCTGGTGATATTTCTATTGGA
The DNA here is from genome assembly GCA_030347435.1 of Clarias fuscus. Classification (NCBI taxonomy): domain Eukaryota; kingdom Metazoa; phylum Chordata; class Actinopteri; order Siluriformes; family Clariidae; genus Clarias; species Clarias fuscus. The sequence continues at coordinate 9,939,629 of CM059218.1, forward strand.
TTGCATATGCAATTACACACATAAGACATTTATATGGTTATGCATGATAATGTTTGAGACAATGCATCGATGCATATGAAAACATTTCTGTACATTAGGGCCCTGCAATCATTTGAATCCAGCGTGGCAGAGTGAATTTAAGTTTACTGCATGTCAACTAGCAAACTAAAGGTAAAATGGGAAAGAACTGACTTAAACAATAAAAACAAACATTCCCACCTAATACCCGTCATACAGTCAGGTGGAAGCCAATGACGTGTCAGGAATCTTGGGGTGGCATCTGGAGCGGCCAGTCAGAATGCGGAGGGGGGGTCACTGGAACCACACATGTTGATCACTTTGTGCTATGTGATACATAGGTTTATATCTTTTCACATATTAGTGAACATAACCAGAGGAGAAGGGCAGCCATAAAGTTAAAGTGTGTTAATATTAGTAAAATATATAGATAAGTAAAATATTATTTGGTTAATTTGAGTAAAAGTAATAATTAGTTGTTTCATATTATACTGTCCCTTACTTATATCCAACTTACATCACAAAACATAAACATCTTAGCACAATTATCAAGTGTAAAACAGTAATCTGGTGACAGGATTGAGACTCATCCATGACGGTAGTGACCAAAGGCCAGCCCATCCAGCCTCATCCTACAGAAAAGCCAATGCAGCAGAAATATTGGCCACAATAAAAAGGCTCCAGAACACCTACTGTACTAGACCATGGCCCTCCACACACAGAGCTGAGCAGGAAAAGAGCTCAGGGTCAATGACCTGGCCTCCAGCTTAATCATTTTCCAAATCAGTGATTCTGTTTTTCTTTCTTTTTTTTTCTTACATGTTGCTGTTCAGTTAAGAGTTACACAGTAAATACAGCTGGATAAAACAAATACGATGCCTGTCTTCATTTCAGTCTGCAAAGCAACAAATTCAAAAGAAGGTTTAAACATTACATGTTGAATTTGCTATGGATTTGACTTGAGAATAAAAGCAGAGTTGCCTGATACATTCATACACTCTCCTGTTCCTGAATATGGTAACAAGTCTGGTAAGTAACACATTACGTAGATAAATATACCAACTGAGTGTGGAAATAATAATAATAATAATAATTTTAAAAAAGCATAGTCATAAGTTAACCATGCCAAGCATGCATATTAAAAACAGAATTCAAAAGCATGAAATCATAATTAGCCATTTAATGAAGTAAACAAGCTTTCAAGATATTTAAGAGGGATATCGCATGAAATAGCGCATAAGATTTCAAGAAGGACTTGAAAGGGAGCTCATTAAAGGGTACTCGAGGCATAAGTCAGGGGACCAGTGTGGATGGGTCCAACCCATTGCAGCAAATTAATCATAATTTATTTTATTAGTTTAAATACTTGGATTGTTCCTTGGACAGTTCAAACCACATTTCCTTCATGAAGTTAAGATGGTTCAGTACTATCCCAATTGCTATAATTTAATCTACAATAATCTGCAATAATATCTCCTTA
>CM059218.1:9943626-10026126 GCA_030347435.1 Clarias fuscus
GCTGCGAACAGAACAACATAGATGGTTCAGAGACAGAGGAACGAATTAGAAGGAATTACTAAGGAGACAAAGTGTTGTTTAAGATTAAATAAGGTTATCAGATGTGTTTTCTCATTAAAAGTGCATTTGTGTCTGGTATTAAATGTGGGTTATGGCTCGCATCTGCTCTCAACTCTTTTCAGGAATGTGAACCATACCGACCTACTTCCACCCCTTGCTGTCGGTCTAATTAACAATTGTTAAAACACCTTCGACGTGGAGTGATTCATGTACAGTAGTTAAATATCCCAGTGCTGTTATGCCCTATTATCACCACTGGTGGAATGCCTCTCGTCCATCCAGATTACTTGGTCAGAATTAACTGTCGTATAATTTGAATTACTTTCCAGGGTGCACATTTTTGCTATTGTTTCGTGATTACCATCTTCTTGCTTGATACTTTTTTGTTCTCCTGCTCTGAAACACATAAGCAGTTCACGAATACCTTTATTTAATAAAGAGACTTCAGTATATCATTTGCATTTAAATGCATTACAAGATATGGTGAATTTGTGTTCACACAAATGTTAACTGAATCATGTTTTAATGGATCATTAGGTCACAATCATAGAAGCGAGTGATCACATAGGTGGACGAATCAACACGTACAGGGATGAAATAGAGGGCTGGTATGCAGAATTTGGTGCCATGAGGATCCCAAGCTTCCACTGGTAAGTTAACATTGCATATCACAAACTCCTTGAGATGACAATAGGAAGAAACCTCGAAAGGAACCAGACTCAACAGGGAACCTCATTTGGGTGATTGTTTTGTGGTCATATTGAATGCTATGATGCTGAAAGTTCAGTATAATGGGATAGGTGTTTAAGTTAATATGAAGACCACTTTCATTGTTGGAGACTCTGTTTGTGGTTAGTCCTCATCTATTGAGCGACTGTGTTCCTAGGTCATCAGAGTAATGCGTGTGTGTGTATATACAGTATACAGTATAAAGGAAAGGTTGAAATCCATCTACTTGCCACTCGGCACACTGGGTGATGGATATTCTTCCGTGATTTCTGTGGCAGTTCACTTATGGGGTCAGGTTGCCGGGTTGACGACCAATTGTATCTGAGCGTGGGGGAATAAAGGACCTTGCTCAAGGGTCCAACAGTGGACAGATTTGTCGGCTGCCTTTCTGCCACATCCCAAGAGGTTCTATTGGATTGAAATCTTTGGCTGTTGTTATTTGAGTTTCTGTTATTTGAGGTCCTGTTGAATTTCTATCAGCTTAAACCAGTCTGGCCATTCTGCTCTGACCTCTGGCATAAACAAACCATTTTCGCCCAGAGAACTACAGCTCACTGGATATTTTCCTTGTTTTTCAGATCAATCTCTGTATACCCTGGAGATGATTATGTGTGAAAATTCCAGTAGATAAGCAGCAAAAGATTTAGACCAGCCCATCTAGCACCAACAACCATGCAAAAGTCACTTAAATCACCTTTCTTCCCCATTCTGATGCTTGGTTTGAACTTCAGCAACTTGTCTTGACCACGAGGCTAAATGCATTGAGTTGCTATCTTGTGATTTAATTTTAGATTTTGACTCTTATATACAGTCCAGTCTCTGTACCTGACCTTTTCAGATTAATGTTTTTATTAATAAATAATTGTATTGGGTTCTTAATCTTTGGCATCCAGGGACAATTGAAAATGTATTTGAAAAAGTACAATAATATTTTGGCTATTTATTTGAGCCTTATAGCTTTTAAATTTAAGAGTACTGCACTTACAGAAACTTTTTAAGTTAAAATTCAAATTGACATTTTATGCAATGTATCCAGGCTTTGGAACTACACTAAGCATGAACTACATTTCATGGTCTTTGGTTGGATTCAAACTTGGGCTGTCATATTGCATACAAAAGCCTACCACTGGGCTACCAAGGCCCTGAATTTGATAACCATAGTAGTGCAGTTTATTTTGCGTCATATTCTTTCTTCATTCTTTTTTTCCAGGATTCTCAGAAATTTCACATCAAAGCTGGGTCTGCAACTCAACCAATTCAAGGAAGTAGACAATAATACTTACTATTATGTCAATGGTGTCCGTCATAAAACTTTTGAAGTAAATGAGAATCCTGATTTGCTGAACTACCTCTTAAAAGAGGAGGAGAAAGGAAAATCAGCCCATCAACTTTTTAATGAATCCTTGTGGAAGGTCAGTAAGAGGAAGCACATGTTTAACGTGATTTTGTTCCATTGGTATGGTTTTTAAACTTTTCAACCTTTTTAAATTGTTTTCCAGATAAGAGAGGATCTGAAATCAATTGGCTGCAGTGCAACTAAAAAGAAGTACGATTCATACACTCTTAAGATGATGAAACTATCACTTGAATTATTCTAACGTAAGTTCAAAATGAATCAGTTTGTTTATAATTAGACTTGTGTTTTAATCGTACAGGAGTATTTAGTAAAGGAGGCGAACCTGAGTGCTGAAGCCTTGCGCATGATTGGAGACATCCTTAATCTGAACACCTTCTACATTTCTCTCATGGAAAGTCTCTACCTGCAGTGTAATGTAAATGATGACACAACGTAAATAGACTTTAAGAATCAGAAGTAAACAAATCTCATAATTTCATTCACTCACTCATCATCTATACCGCTTAATCCTGAACACATGGTCGTGGCGGCGCCTCAAATCATAATCTGTTGATAATAACTGTTTTTTGTGGAACTGTTATATGTTCCACTGTTAACTGTTATATAAACTGTTATATAAAGCATTATCACACTGGGGGTCAGGCTGTTGTGCTAAATATCAGTATGGCTGCAGCCTTTGGCACACAAGCTACGCGGCATGACAGCCATGCTGATATTCCTCACAAAAGCACGACTCCGAGTGTGATACTGTTTAATGGGCTCACTTACGCCCATGGGGAAAAAAGGCCAGCCTGTCCAGTCTGATCAACAAAAACAGCCAATGCAGCAACAGACACACAAGTCAGATCTATGGAGAACCCCCAAACACACACACACAAATCCACAGCACTGAAAGCTCAAGGAGTTTCTCACATAAAGATGAAATTTATTTTTGCTGGGTTGGATGTCTGCAAGTGCATTAACATAAACCTATTTATTTGATTTATAGCTGGCTGTACTGTCAGAGCTGCTGTTTAGAAAATTAATTAACACCTTGTGACTAAAGTGATTTCACAGTTTAACAGTGGCTTAAAAACAAATCATGTTTTTTTCAGATACTTTGAGATCTCAGGTGGTTTTCATAACTTACCGGAAAAAAAGTTTTATGAAATCCTTAATGTGAGGATCCGCCTTAGCCCAAAAGTTAAAGGCATCAGTCAGACAGAAAGTGATGTGAGAGTGTTTTATAAAAAACACAAGGCACCCTTCTTGACCCAAAAAAGATTTGACTATGCCTTGGTGACGGCTACAGCCAAAGCCACTCTCTTCATTAAATTTCAACCTCCCCTAAGCTCTTCGAAGAAGCAGGCCCTGCGCTCAGTGCACTATGCTAGTGCCACCAAGGTCGTGCTGAGATTCAGCCACAGGTTCTGGGAAGACGAAAGCATTTATGGTGGAAGAAGCGTTACAGATTTGCCCTCACTCTTCATCTACTACCCCAGTCATACAGTAGCTTCCCAGGGAAAGGAGGAGTCCTGCTGGCCTCCTACAATGTCTTGGATGACGCCACGCTCTTCCAAGGAACGTCTGATGATCGGCTGAAGTTAGAGGTGCTGAATGACTTGATGAAGATCCATGGAGAGCACATCCAGGATCTCTATACTGGAGGCATTGTGAAGAAATGGGGATTGGATCCATACAGCCTTGGAGCTTTTGCTATGTTCACCCCTGACCAACTAACTCAGTATATTGATGGTCTATCCAGAAATGAGGGCAGGATTTTTTTTTGCCGGGGAACATACGGATATGCCTCATGGCTGGATTGAGACTTCCATGAAATCTGCTATCAAAGCAGCGAGAAACATAAACAATGCTGTTAGATAAACTGACAAGACAAATGCAGAAACGTACTAAAGAAGCAGTATTCTGTAAAATATGTTATACTTTAAAGTATAACATACTTTACTACTACTACTGTAAAGTATGTTATATTCATTCATTTAATACCTTCATTCAGTATAAATCAGAATTGGTCCAATTCTAAAGAACTCCTGGCATAATTTTTTTCTGTATAGATACTAAACAATAAAACCTAATGTAAGCTATAGTTCTACAGTCATGTGTATAAGTTAGTACCCCCTCTTTCAATCCTATGCTTTTTGTAAAAAAAAAAAAATAATAATTTAATCATCTGATTGTAGCGGGTCTTAGTATTAGGCAAATACAACCTTAGCACTAACTTTTAAACATGACTGTATGTATTATAGTACAAGTGTGTATCAAAAAGTTTCGAGATTCGCGGTCACAGATCTGGTTACTTTTACCATACATTCTCCTTCGAACACCTTAAAACTTAGAAATCAGTAGAAATCGCTATTGATGGTTTGGTAAATGTTGAAAAAGACGATGAGCATGCACTTGGTTTAGCTACGGAACTGTCTCGCATTTTTCGGTCATGGAGATAATGGGCTCTTACACTTGCCTCATTTCAAAGTCGTACACATACAGAGTTCTTGTCTGGAATGTTCCTTATGACATATCGATAATGGCAGCAATGCTGTGGATTGTTCTTTGACGATCATCATGCACAAGTTACTGAATGGTTTCGACATTTTCAGGATTTGACCTTGTTGTTGTCTTCCTAATTTCTCGTCTTGGTTTCATGTTCTTCCGCTCTTGAAGCATAAGTGCCACTCAAAACACTTTGAAAGACTCATTGCAGCATCACCATAAACTTGCCAAATTATGTAAAATATCTCTATGGCAGATTTGCCCAGTTTCACATAGAATTTTATGTTCGCTCCTTGTTCTAACTTGTTGTCCATGATGAAATCGCAGATGTGGAAATGCACATGGTCAGAACAACACCAGTTGTACAGTCCCAATGTACACAGGACAATTCTTTTGGCACACTAACTAATGATGATCGTTGCTCCCTGTAACTGTGTGTGCAGCCTTGTGCTCCCATTTGTTGGCATGTTACAAAACTAGTCTTTTTGATACCACCTTGTGCACAGTGGGTGAAAAGTGATTAACCATTAAAATGAGTAATAAAGTCCATATTTCCATGTCCTCCATCGTGCAAGGCTTTGTCCTTTGATTATTAATTCTTAATTTTGACTTATAAAAGACCTCCCATAATTAATCACAAAATTCTCTTTTTTATCTTATTATAATAATTAGTAAAAAGTCTGGTTTATTTTCACATTATTATAATATTGTAATATTATCTCATAATCTCATCTGGGGTGAGATTCCTAGCCAATGCCCAAACCCCAGCCACTGGATGCAGTGCTCGTCACAAGCCCGGATAAAATGGGAGGGTTGCGTCAGGAAAGGCATCCAGCTTAAATCCTGTGCCAAGTTGTTGTGCGGATCTGATGTTCCGCTGTGGTGAAGCCTCACCGGAAACAGACGAAAGACTAACAAGAAGTCATAATCTCATCTAATTTTAAACAGATAATATGGATATACATGGATTTTAGCTTAAATTGTAACTAATTATTTTCAGATAACATTTTAATCTGAGAAAATAGAGACAGGTAAGGTAAAAAAAAAAAAAAAGGTCCATGTTTTGACAGAATTCCAGTGAGAGACTGTTGGGATAACAATTCTAAATTCTAACACAAATATAACAAAGTAAGTATTTTTGAGAAAATTTAAAAATCCTAATATATAACGTCAGACTAGCAAGATAAAAGTAACAATATTCGATATACAACTGCAAAATATAAGGAAACAACTTCTGCTTTTCATTCATTCATTCTAGGATCTGGTGGAAAAAATCCACTTGTTTAGGAAGTTTGACCTATCCAAGATGGCGCCGCAGATCCCGCCTCTGCTTTTTTCCTATAGGCTGACTTCTAAACGTTTAGTAATCAGTACAGTATCATTTATGTTGTAGCCACTGTTTAAATGTAAAACGCTACAATGCGTTACCAAACAGCATATATATTCCAATACCCTGAGTGAAATATTTATTGCGTATTTTAGCCTTTGATTTTACGACGCACGTCTTTGGACAACAGGAACTGCTTCCGGGTGAGACACAGTGACCTTGGCTGTTTGTGATCGCCATGGCGGCCCTAGTGAGGATCAGCTCCATTTGCAACAGAGGAGTTAGCCGTGAGTGCTGTACTTTAAGCTGCTTGTTGTTATTCATCTCTGAAAGTATAGTTGTGTTTATGTAATACATTTAAATTAACCCATAGTTTGTCCTTCTGAAACGCAGCGTTAACTCGGATATCAGTTAGCAAAGAGCACGCAGTTCCTGTTTAGAGCAAATGTCAAACCCAGTCATGAGTCTTTATCACAGAACTCAAGTGAAAGTCTGACAGAGTGCATACTGAAGGTTATACTAAAGGGTAAACATTAAGCAGATTCATCAATTCTGATCTAAATACACACCGATAAATACATTGCAGATTTCTGTTTGTTATTAATAGCTTTATTTATAAGCAGTGATTTTCTTTTAAATAACTTGATTTTTATAATGTGTATAAATTCAAATGAAGAGAAAAGCCAGGTAGAAAATAATGATTTGTTCAGATATGTTTCTCCTTCTTTTTATTACCCAACTGATAAAGAGATGGTATAATTCAAGATTGTTTTGTTCGATATCTGGAATTTCTTTTGAAAAATGAAATCAATAAAGTATATATCTATCAATCTAAAAATGTATAATATGAATATATTATATAATTTCTAAACATTTCATAATTTAATTTATAGCTTGAAACTCGTGTATTCTAGGATGTTATATGTAAAGTGATGTTATATATTACAATTATTACAATTTATCGCTCTTGGGGGGGAAAATAATAATAATCCGGTATCTCAAAATATTAGAATATTTAATTTCCAGTTTCCCAATATCTATATACAGTGGTACCTCAGCATATGAACGCCCAGCATCATGAATTTTCGCATTAAAATCTGACATTTTGGAAACAAACTGAGCTGAACTGGACACTGGCTGAGTTGTGCATACGTCCGGGAGCCATAAGCCAAAAAAAGCGAGTTTACATATTTTTTGTGGGTTCTTTTGGGTTCAATCTAGTGCAGAAAAGGGAGCCACTTTCAGTTTCATTTTTTAAATCAGCCGGTGCCAGGGGGAATCAAATTAAAGTTAAGAGTGTTTTGATTGTTTGAATTTTGATTGTTATATTTTTGCATATAAAAACATTGTAGTATTGGAAATTTTAATATTTTTGTGTGGCTGGAACAGATTATCTGCATTAACAATATTTACATCACAACACAAATTTTCACCTTAAAAATTCTTTTGAAGGCGAATATAAAACAGAACTTATGTTTGTGGCACCAGTGTCACAAACTACCGGTGGTTGCACTGGTAGTTCTGTCACAGACATGGCACAGGCATTCCTCCCGGTTGGTACCGTAGGCAGCATCATCATCAACCTTTATGTCATACTGTGAGCTTGTTACAGGCATTTCTAAATGTAACAGTAGGCACTAAATGTTACAGTAGGCAGCCTCATCTATGGGAAGCTTACTTTGGGCTGAGCTCATAACTACTGAAACCCCAGATCAGACTGCAGAGCGACTACAGCGACAGGCAGAAGTACGGGCTGACATAACATTAGGAGCGGCAGCAAGTTGACCACACACTCCATTCGCAGGTAATGGTAGCACGCATGCGTCAGGATCTGCATGCGGGTGAAGCCATGGTAAAGATCATCATGGACTCCTTCCACAAGCATGGTAATCCACAACGAGGTGCTGTATCAAAGCATATTTATGAAAAGTTGACTGGAAGGAAAAAGTGTGGTAGAAAAAAGAGCCCAAGCCACAGGGATGAATGCAGACTTAAGACAATTGTCAAGCAAAGTCAAGAACTTGGGAGAGTGAGACTGGAGTGAGTACATCAAGAGCCACCATGTACGATGTCTTCAGGATGCGGGCTACAGCTGTTGCGTTTATAGTATCCGACCACTCCTGAACTAGAGACATCAGAAGCGTCTTACCTGGGCTAAGGGGAAAAATAACTTGCTCCATGGTTCAAAATCCTAGTTTCAGGAGAAATTTTGTCTTTCGGGTGACGCATCATCTTCTGGTGTTGATCCGCTGTGTTTTATCAAGTCCAAAGTCAACACAGCCGTTTAACAGATGATGTCGGAGCACTTCCTGCTTCCATCTACTGACATAGAGATGCCGATTTAATTTTCCAGGACTTGGCACTTTGCTGCCACTAACTGATTTGCTGACCATGATATTACTGTACATTATTGTCTAGCCAACTCGCCTGACTTGAACCCCCTAGAGAATCTACAAGGTACAGTCAAGAGGAAGATGAGAAAAATCCCGACCCAACAACACTGAAGAGCTAAAGGCTACCATCAAAGCAACCTGGTACTTCAGTAACACCTCAGCAGTGTCACAGGCTAATCACCTCCTTGCCATGCCGCATTGATTCAGTAGTTCGTGCTAAAGAGGCCCTAGCCAAGTACTAAGCGCACAAATTAACATACTTTTCCAAATTTCTGTCTTATAATGTTTTGATTGATCTTAGGGGATATTCTAATATTTTTATAAGCTGGAAGCTCTATCGAAATGAAAACAAAAAAAAAAGGCTTGAAATGTTTCACTTTACATGTAATGAATCTAAAACATATGAGAGTTTAATTTTTTAATTAAATTACCTAAGAAAATGAATCTTTTCACTATATTAAAATTGTTTTGTAGTGCCTTATGTAACTTGCCTTGTTTAATCTGCCGTTTCCCTCCAGCTCTGTTATTCCGCAGCGCTTCTCTCATCAGACCTTTGGCAGCATGTAAAAAGGACCAGGATCACCAGTACTTGCTCAGAGCCAAAATACACGCAACACCATCTTATAATGGTAAGCAGAATGCAAAACACATCATCGGACAATAGCACTGTTTTAACAAAAACCTGAGCAACTGGACTGCACCAATTTGCAGGTGCACAGATCTGTCTCAGATCTTTGTGCGTCATGCATGTGAGTGTTTGGATGTTGTAAAAGCTTTTTCATATGTTACACTTACATGTACAGTCTCTTGAGAGATGGGTATGTTTCAGAGGTCAGTAGTTTTACTATGCTTGTTCACGGCATCTCAAGTTACTTTATGAACCAGACTTTTTTTGCTAAACTGGTGTTCTCACCGCACCATCACATGACCAAAGCAACTGATTAGTGCAGCAAGGAAACATGACAAAGACAGAAATGATGATGAAGCAAACAGTAATACCAAATGTATTCGGAAAAAAGTTGCACTCCTGTAAGTGCTGAAAAGTCATCAGTGATGCCGTAAGGTTAAAATACTTTCAAAATCGTTTTAAGCAACTAAAAATCATTGGTGCTTGTTTTGCAGCAATGTTTTCAGACCCGGTCATTCCTCAGCTGCACAGGATGCTGAGAGAAGTCTAATGAAAGCCAAATTAATGATTAGCTTTAAATACGAGGTGCGTGCAAGTCAACTCGTTTTTCTCAGTATGCTGGAGCCATGATCAGACTGCCTGCTTCATGTCTGAAATGCTGGCTTCCCGGGAACTCCTTTAATAGCCCAAACATGAGGAAATAGCTTTGAGCAACTTCAGGACTGTACAGGGATATATTCCGCAAATTGCTGACAAGTCCTTCGTCGATTTTCACAGATCAGGCGTTCTACACACTGAATGTATACGGCAACGACTGCAGTGGACTCGGAGCCACCTCGGCCAGGATAGTCATTCACTGACGTACAGCCCTTTTTTAAAACGTTTTCACCTCAGATATTTTACCGCGACTCACCGTCTCATCACTGTACTGCGTTTAAAGTCTTCTGTAACTGTCAATCAGTTTTATGCCTTCACTTACAACATATTTCATTACAAGTCCTGGCTTGACCTGAACACTCCTCATAAAAAGCTAAATTTAAATGTAAAACCCTATTCGGTATTTAAACAGTGCTGTAACCTCTCGCAGCCGGAGGTCTAGAGAGAGCTGATTGGCCGAGCTCTCTCAGAGGGGAGGGATGAGAGGTACTTAGTGCTCCCACATTAATCACGGCTCTACAGCCAGTCAGGGGCGTCTATGAGCTCGCGCAACAGAAGGAGCAGATAGCGCTGTCCTCCGAGTGTGTTACGCCGCCCCCCAACGGTGCGCGAGCGAGCAGTTCGAAAAGATGCGGTCGGCTGGCGTCACGTGGTTCGGAGGAAACACGTGATAGTCTTCGGCCCTCCCGGCTGAGTGGTAGTAGTAGCCTTAATGTGGGAGCCCCCTAGTGACGGGGAGGAATTGGACACGACTAAATTAGGGAGAAAATCGGGGGGGGGGGGAAAAAACAAAAAAAAAAACATACTCATTTATATGATAATCCTCCTTTTTATTCCAACTTCCAAAATCGTTCGAATCACCAACCTCAAAAATTACCAGGCTGACACTGAAGATTGTGATCCAGCCTGAAAAAAATGTGATGATATACTGTGTGCTCACATTTCATTACAACACTGCATAAAACACCATTTTAGCAATATTTCTTAAGAACAAATAGATATTAACTTGTAAAATCTACAACACCGTAAAAGACTGTACAGGAAGAGGAATACATCATGCTGTACATGCATGTTAAAGTTTCTTGCTAGTCCATGAGTGTGAATTTTCAATTATTCAATGATGTCATAGCGTACTGTACGTTTTACAAGCTAACTCTGAATACTCTAAGATTAGATGTTACTACCCCAGCTGGGTTTATTGGCAGTTTAGTTAAGTTTACAATTACACTGATGTGCGTTCCATTTAAAATCTGAGTTCCTTTAAGATTCTTAGAGACTCATCTTCATTGCTAAACTGCTACTCCAGATGTTTTGTACTTGTTCGCTTCCTATACATACTGTAACGGCATGTCGTTAAACTGTCAGTGATTTTCCACAGCTGTCGCTGGGACTAAAGCTGCCTCCATGCACTGGACGGGAGAGCGAATGCTGAGTGTTCTCCTCCTAAGCATGGGCCCTATTGCCTATTTCTACCCCGGCCCTGTCATGGACTACTCTCTGGCTGCAGCGCTCACTCTGCATGGCCACTGGTAAGGATATTCCCTCTTTTAACCTTTTGGTCATTACTGTTTCAAAGGGAAAACCAAAAATGAAAGTGGAAAGAAAACCCTGAATAAGATTCACTGCCTTGTAGGGAAAAATAAAAAGTTGAAACAACCCAAGATTATAACGCTGGACTCATCAGATCACATGATCTTTTTTTCTATTGCTCATTCAAGCCTTTTTTGAATTAGTCTCACTAACAAGTCTTTTCTTACGGCACTACAGCTGTTTAATCCGAATCCCTTGAGTTCTCATTACATTGTGTGTGAAAACGCTCTTATTTTCACTATGAAACATAGCTGTGATTTATATTTATATAGCATATAAGAATAATGCTGAACAATCCAGTACTGGAGATCACTTAAATGCTTGGTAGAGTTGTATTTTCCCAGTATATCTCCAATACTGGATTGTTCAGCATTATTCTTCCAGGTTTTAACAATGTATTGAACAGTTTGTGGGGTTTTCCCCCCGATTCTCTACCTAACGCCAATGATTGGCTAGAGCGCTACATTGCCTCACATCCTTCTTCAGTCAGAGAGCTTGACCAGTCGGCTCTCTCTAGTCTACTGGCTGTGGGATTCTATAGCATCACTATATGCTAAGTTAAGCTGCAGCAAACGTGCGATCCCTGAATGATCTTCGGACGAGCTCGTTTACCTCTGTGCCACTCGGGAGGGCGTATTCTCAGTTCTCAGGTATACTGAGTAGTTGATATATTTCCTTCTACTGCTGTTTAAAAAACAAACTCTAATTCTCTTTTGTCTACTAAGACAAGTTTAGGGAGCTAAAACTCTACTGAAAGCAGTTCATCATCAAGAAAATCTTTACTGGAGTAAATTTATTTCTATTTGCTCTTCACAGAAAGAGATGCTTCTAAATTACTGAAGCACAATACTGTACTATAATAAGGAAATTTATTGTACTAAAATAAGGACAATTAATATGCTACTGTATATGTAACTTTAAGCGGTGGCATGATTAGTATCTCAACTGTATAATGGATCTTGATATCCGGTAGGGAGGACAGGTGTGCTCAGTGGGTCTTTAGTTCCAGGGAAGCAAACTGTAATACTAAACCACACACAGGCATCTTGTACGTATAGCTGTTTGCTTTCAGCTTTGTGGAAACACTTTTTGAAAGGGGCACATACAGTACCGATGTTCAGATGTCATGCGTACAAACATACACCGGAGTATTATATTCACATTGTACAATTTAAATGTAAAAAATATCTTCAAACAATCTGAACTGATTGTGTGGAATTTCTCTTTCAGGGGCTTGGGCCAGGTTGTGACTGACTACATTCACGCAGAGTCGAAAGTCAAGTTGGCCCGAGCAGGCCTCTTCATTCTGTCCACTGTCACCTTTGCAGGGCTTTCCTACTTTAATTACCATGATGTAGGGATCTGTAAAGCTGTGGCTCTCCTCTGGAGTAAGTAGGACTGTTGGGGAAAGTGGGCCGGGTCCTGAAGGTTTTTTTTTTTTCTTTTTTCCTCCCCGGTTGGTGCAGAATCCATTGTACACGTTCATGGGATTAAATGTAAATTCTGTGAATATATAATTTTGACCGGATACCACATTCATTGATTGTTTAAAATTGCTGTTCACAAAATTGAATATTTTTTCAGCTTAAATTATGACAGCATATAAGTACAGGGGTATGGGCTCCTTTTTGTTTTCTTTTTTTTTGTTGCGGAAAGTGTGTTAAAGCTTTTATCCACACTGACTGGTTTTCATAGGAATAGTTTTACAAAGGGAAAAAAAAAAATCCTAACCACTGCTGTGCTGTCAAACAAAAATTTTTTTTGTGTTCATGTGTTGAATTATTTTCATACATTGAGAACACTCATGAGAAACTTTCCTTACTTCCTGTTTAAATCTAACTCTGATGTCATCTTTTTGGGAGGGAGAACTTCGAGTGAGTCATAGGCATGGCTGTTTAATCTATTAACTTCACAGCCTTAATTCTGTCTAATTAAGCATTTTCATGCATTAAACATGGCCTTATTTCTTTCATTGATCATATTTTGAAATCTTGTAATTTATCTGCAACCATGGTGAGAATACTGTAAAACATTGGAGTCATCTGCTTATGTGTAAATGTGTGGGTCTTACTCTGTAAGACATGGACTCAAATCTGCCAGTCTGTCACTTAATGTTATTATTCAGCTTTATCATATATAAATGCTTTGCATAAAGTCATTTATCTTTGACCTCACTGAAATAAACGACTGAATGGATTTAAATCTTAATTCAATGAAGTTGTGCAAAACCTCTCTTGACTACTCCAAATTATTATTTTGCAAGACATTTTTCCTTGTATTTTCTTGCAAATGTAAAAGGATATAATCTAATTATGGTAATATAAAAATAAGATGAAATACAATCCTTTTCATTCTGCTAATTAACTGAGTGAGATATACTAGTAGCCAATAACAGGGGACTGCTGTTATAACGATATGCACTAAAGCCTAGATCAGGGCTCTTCCTCCCTAGTCTTGAAGAGCCAGGGTCCAGCACAGTTTGTAATTTACCAACACCTGAACACCTGTTGAAGCTGGTAATTAACAGATTATTTTAATCAGCTGTGCTTGAGCAGAAGTATCACCAAACTGTGCTGGACACTGGCCCTGTAGGACTAGAGGTGAAGAGCTGTGGCCTAGATCCTTTATAAAACAGAACCTCATGACAAAAATAGCTCTGAATTGTACATATAAAATCAAGTGGGGGAAAAAATTCTAAACAATAGAGTATGAGAAACAATAGAAAATGAGTTGTTGTTAAATGAAATTAAAACTACAGACCGACTCAAAATTAGAATATCATAGAATTAAAATATCAGAATATCAAAGTTTTTTTTTCACATTTTAATTTTAAAAAGTGCAACTCCTATATATTTTAGATTAATTACACAAAAAGTAAACAATTCCAAGTGTTTTCATTTCAATGATTACAGCTTGTAGGTTTAGATTGTCTATGGGCTTCAGGTCAGGTGAATTGGCTGAACAATCAAGCACAGGAATATAATGGTCAGCAAATCCGTTTAATGTTAGTTTTGGCACTTTGGGGGGGAGGGAACTCAGCATCTCCATAAAGCTTGCCAGCAAGTGCTTATAATTTTCTGGCAATTTTCTTGACTTTGGACTTGATGAAACACTATGGACCAACACCAGCAAATGACCTGGCAACCCAAATAATAACTGTCGGTGGAAACTACCCTTCAAGCAGCTTGTTTTATGTACCTTTCCACTCTTCCTCCAGAGTCTGGGACCTTGATTTCCAAATGAAATGTAAATTTACTTTTATCTGAAAAGAGGACTTTAGACCATTAAGCAACAGTCCAGTTTTTTTCTCCTTTGCCCAGGTAAGCTCCTTCTAACATCGTCTCTGGTTCAGCAATATATGAGGCTACATATGAGGAATACAAGCACATTTCCTGAAAACGTGTACATGGTGGCCTTTGATGCACTGAATCCAGTCTCGCACAACTCACTGTAAAGCTCTCCTAAGTTCTTGACTCAGCTTTGCTTGACAATCTTAATGCTGTGGTCATCCCTGTTGTTTTTGTATGTCAGTCCAATAAACTTTCCATGAATATGCTTCAATACAGCAGTGTGTACAGCCAGCCCTTTTAACTGTAACCTTCTGACCACAGCTGTCAAGTGGCAAGTCAGCAGTCTTACCCATGACTGTGGTTTTGTGTACTGAACTAGACTGAGAGATACATAATCAAAATTAAACCAAAAAAGCTTGAAATATTTTGCTTTTTAAGTAATAAATATAGAATATGTGGGTTTCATTTTTTATGCACTGTATAGGGCTGCTGTATAAGGAATGTAATTTCTTTTAATCATGGATATGGGGATGTGTTCTGACAGAATATTACAACCTTCAATAAAGAAGCATGAATTATTTTACCAACAAAGGCTTCAATGTGGCCAGGTGAAGAGAAAAATGTCAATTTAGCAAATGATCAGACATAAATGTTTACAAAGAAAAGTATGTTCCTGTGTTGCTAGAACACATTCTATATTGCATCAACAGAGCTTTATAAAGCTAGAACATAAAGAAACCAAAAAGCCCTGACTACAATGTGTTGAGCAAAGAATGTCACAGCAGAACAATGAACTCTGATCCAGTCACAAGATGGCAAAACTGAATTATGAACTTCCAAAATCACTCATGTTGCTGTTAGTATGTGTTCGAGCATGTTAAAATAAACATGTAGATGCTGCAAAGTCAGCATTTTTACATTTTTGTCTCTATACAAAGTAATATTCTCAATAGTCTTTTATACAGGATTCATAACAATTATAGCATAAGACTTAAATGCAAAAATAAATAAATCACCATAACAGCAAAATGCAAAAACATCAGACTTTCACGAAATCAAATCAAACTCAAATCCCATATATAGCTCTAGTACCCGGTTTACCCTCTGTGCCAGATGGCTATCCCTGTAGTTTGTCTGAAATAATAGCCAAAGACCGTTTCAGATGCTCCTTCTTCTCCTTAAGTTGTGACTCCAAGGTTAAAGCTTCGGTCAGAATATTGGTCAGCTCCTGAATCTGTGCTGCTTCCACCGCAGCTCGCTCTCTAAAGACATGTTCACATACACACAGAAATGATCAGTGAATCTGAATGGACTATATGTGTATGAGCTTGAAAAAAAGATTTTTTTTTTTTTTTTTTTTTGCTATAAAATAATGAAGACACTGAAGATTATTGCACTGGACATGTGTAAGGTCGTAAATTCAATTCAATTTTGATATCATGATAAAATTAAATAGAAATGCACTCAGTTAAAGGCAAGGTGTACATCACATGTATATGATGTTCAGAACCATTTCTATTGTAAGATAGGTATATCTACACCAAGGAAAAGAATAATGTATGTGGAATTTATATTGTTGACTCTCGAGTGTCTACAGGGAATATCACAATACACATCATAGTCTATATAAATCACAAGCTACTCATGTTTATACCACAGCATATGTTACTTTATTTTACCACATCATATAATAGCACATAGTTCCAGGTGCAACATCATCAGTGTTTATATTAATGTGTTACGTTATTGTAAGTTGACAGTTACTGCTCATACATTGTCACTTATACTGCAGACACTAAATCATAAGTCAATAATAATCACATATAAAAAGAGTGTTGTCTAACAAATGATTTTTATAACTGTTTATGTGGTGAAGTTTTGTGTTTGGGGGCATTTATTTTACTGTTACAGTAGGAATTTCTCATTTGTGTTTAAGATTTCATTTATTTATTTATTTTAAATAAGGCTCTTTTTCTTTTTTTGTGTGTGTGAGAGACAGATACAGACCGACTGAAGGTGTCTTTACATGAACCTAAATATTCCACTAATAATGGGAATAATAGCCCGATCGGAATAAAAACTGCAGCATGTAAATACCTTCTGACCCAGAATTAATCAGAATGAGATAAATATAAAATAAGGTAAATATTAGACATGTAATTGCTCAATCCTAATGTTTCTCGCTTGTCAGAATAAATATATTTCTTCTGTGTATGTTTGCCCCATGTGGAAGTAACATTAGGTGACGCAATGAGTTTTTGCTTCCATTCCTGATCAGTTAACTGCGTTAGAACAACTCTCTCCCACCAGTCTTTACTTTCATCCACTGTGTCTCTGACTGAGGAAGAGGCACTGATTAGCTCACCATCTCAAACATAGTAAAGCGTCTTACCAATCATACGGTAGAAGGTGAGATTTATCAAAACAGATAGGAAGACTAACCTAACCTCGAAGTTGGAAAAAGACCTTTTCTTCTTTATTCATTTTCTGTTATATTCCTAGCAAATTAAACACTTCACAGCAGGGCAGAACTACGTTGCGCATATCAAAAACAGTTACAGTTAAACCTTGGATTGCAAGCATAATTTGTTCCGGAAACATGCTTGTATATCAAAGTGAAATAATGGAAACTCAGAAGATTCGTTCCACAACCCAAAATATTCATATAAAAGATAATTAATGCAAAATATAAAGTAAAATCTATAATTATAGATTTATATAAAATAAAATTAATGAACCTGCACTTTACCTTTGAAAAGAATCATGGCTGTGTAGGATGACTCTCACACACGCGCGCACAAACACTGTATCACTGCTCTGTCGGTAAGCTTTAACAAGGAACCTCTCTAATGACACTTTTGCTTCCTTTTGAGGATTTGGAAATTTGATGTTGCATTGTCATTATACAGATTGATCTCCTACACTGCTACAGCCTTTTTAACCTTCAGGAAGACCGTTGTTGCAGTACAGTTACTAAAGAACAGTCACTAAAATGCTTTACGCACACACGTGGTCACAATGTTATAGTAAACAGTACACGCGCGCACGGATGTTGAATACGAGTGATGTACGTGCACCGAGAATGAGCATGGGAGACGATTACTCACAATCCCACAGCGTGAGAGAAAAAGAGAAGAACCACTGGCTCAGTATACAAAGCATATACTTACTACTCGTATGTCAAGACATCGCTCGTTTATCGAGTTAAAATGTATTTAAAAATTTTGCTAATCTTGCAACATGCTCGCACACCAAGTTACTTGCGATCCAAGGTTTTACTGTATATTCTGACACAGCTTTTTGGATCAGCGTCGATGTAAACAGTCAAGTCGGAATCTCCAAACAGAATGATTTCCACGTACACGTAACCAGAGAGGCGGGTGAAGAATGATTGTTTATCGCAGCTATAATGTAGGTAAGAACAGGAACTAACTTGACATTCTGATATTCAACAATAAGTCCAATTATAAATCATTAAAGTAAAATTAAACATTAAACAACTTAGCTTAATTTAAAAATGGACAATATTTCTTCAATCCTGAATCCAACTGAAATTGTTGGATTCTGATTAAAGATTCCAACTTAATTATTCACATGGACGCTGATAGGGTAAGATGTGCGTTTACATGCACAAAGCATTTAATCAGAATGTATCTATTTTAGAAATATGAAAAGTGGTCCTGCCTGCTAAACCGCTGCTATAAGCGGAATAACATGCTCAGGAATGTGCTCTTGGGTACTATACCTTACATATTATACTGCATGCATAAATCATGTAATAGTCTCTCAGTTTAATTTCGTTTGAAGCTGTTATTATTTAGCTGCCATCTTGCCTCTCTCGGATCTGTGGTGATTAGCCACTCCTGGTCAAGTCTCTTATTAATTTTTTTTATAACTGTTCATGTCTGTGCACCTACCTCAGCACCTCTAAATATTTATTGAACAGGAGATTGATGTCTCCGACAGCATCTGAATGTAAACAAGCACATTAAACATGTATTAAATGGTGAAGGATCCAATTGGTCAGTTATTATTTATTTATGTTATTCATTCATGGTGGTATTCAGGATTTGACTGATATAATATCTAAATATTTAGGATGAAACCAGCTTAATGTACTGAATACCTGCTGTTTAATGTACAAATGAAAGGCATACACTGGAAAAATACCTGACCATGCTGTTTCAAACCCATCAGTCCCATCCACAGGGGGAGATTTACTACAAGACACCTTCATCTTCTTTGCTGGGGAATCATCACAAAACCCACTTCCATGTTCGGCCTTGAAGGAACCATCATATTCATTTCAGAAAAACACAAACCTGATGTGACTGTAAATGACTGTTGAACAATAATGCAAACTGTAATGCCAGCATTTAACAGAATCACTTACTGAGACTGATTTTCTGTTGTAAACCACATTGTAGTATCTACATTGTAGATTTTTTAAATGAGTGAATTAATTAGTATCCTCAGTTTTAGCTGAATCCTCACTATTGTACCAACAGCAAATCCTGGTTAAGCAGTGGTACAGTATGTACTGAGTTTATCCAGATCAAGCTCACTTACTGAAAATGGAGCTGTGTACTGTATATGGACCTAGAATGCTTACTGAACATATTCTACCAGATCCTCCTGCTGTTATAATAACCTCTACTTTTCTAGGAAGACTTTCCACTAGATGTTCAAGCATTGCTAAAGGATTTAGATTCGATTTCCGTCTCTGTGTGCATGGAGTTTGCATGTTCTCTCCGTGCTTGGTGGGTTTCCTCTCAAAGTCCAAAGACATCCGGATTAAGCCAATTGGCGTTCCCAAGTTGCCTTTAGTGTGTGGATTGGCACCCTGGGATAGGCTCCAGGCCCCCCACACGCCTGTATACAGGATAAAGAGGTATAGACGATTAGTGAGTATGAGAGAGCATTAGTGAGGTCAAGTATTGATCCTGGGTGAGGAGGTCTAATGTTCAGTCAGCAATCTAGTTCAACCTAAACTTGTTTAGTAGTAGTTCAGTGGTGTTAAGGTCAGAGGTCGGGCCCAATGGTGTTCTTCCACACCAATTGATTTTTCCTGGGGCCTTCATGAACCTCATATTATGCACCATTATATGGCAATAGGGTTGAGTCCTGTAGTCCCAGTGAAGGGAAACTGTAATGCTACAATGTCCAAAGAGAATTGTGTCCTTCCACTTTTTTTGGCCTATATACATCAGTCATCACTACGCAAATAATTATGCCCAGGATTGTGTAGGTTCCTACTGTGAGACAAGGGCAGCTGTGGCCCATCGGCGAATGACTCCACAAAAAATCTGGTGTGTACTGCGGTTCATCCACCAGAACATTAGCAGCGGATCCTTTGGATGCTGTGGGTTGCGGGATGGGGGTCTGTTGATCAGACTTGTTTGTCCAGGTCGCCGACGGGTGTTGGATGGGACTGGGATGACTGTGCTGCACCGGGTGCTCTAGTGGCCAGCATTGACTTTTTCACCAAGTTGTGCTGTATTGGCTTTTCGTGTGGGATTGGACAAGACAAGCGAGCCTTGCTACCTGCAGGTATAAATGAGCCTTGGGAACCCACGATACAGTTTCCTGATATGTAATTGTATACGATTATATCAATAAATCTTAATCAAGCAAATTACACTTGGCTTGTTTATTATCTATTAAAAAGGACACAATATTTGTTAAGCTGTGAATGTTATCTTGATTAGCGATACTGCGTATAGTTTCAATTCTTGGCATCGGATCTTGTGTGGCATGGCACATGACTGATTTCACTTCACTTCTCCGGTGCTTCAGAATACATATCGTTGGGTTAATGTCAATGACTTAGAGCTAAAAGTACCCTATATATGTAATGCTTTACTCATACAAGACAATGTTGGCTGATGAAGAGGAGTTACTGGGGAAAAATGGTGACCTTTAGTGGAAAATGACGATCAGATTTGTACTTCATTCCACCAAATAAGATGTGTATCCTTGCTTTTCTGCATAATCATGCACTAATTACATCACAAGCACTCATTAGTCACAACATTTATTCATTTTCTATGCCGCTTATGCTGTACAGGGTCACTGGAAGCCTGATGTTGCTTTAGTGAACGGCAGCTTTAATTTCCACAAACCACCATATGTCGCTGATGTCAGCTCTTCAAAAGGCTTAATTCTTCATCTGCCCATCACTAATTATAATTTATTTATTTGTAGTGCAGAAAAAGTAATATTTTAACCCTAGTGAAAATGTACATATTAAAGTTTTTAAATATAGCAGTCAAATTAGTTCTTATGTATAAAAATTATGCATTAATAACATTTTACCTTGCACTGCAAAGGAAAACTACTTGAAATATCTTGGAATTTCTCTGTGTGGATAGTCAACTAATGGCACTTTGAAACAAAGAGAAAGAGGTGTTGTTCTTTTTGATGCATTTATTTTGAAATGAAATATAATGAATATCATAGTCAGTATGATAAAAACTTACTGTTCTAGTTAACACACAGCATCCTAGACTCTGAGAAAATATTCACTTTTTGTACACTACTACACTGTACTTTCTGTTTACTACTCTATTTATTGTTGCCAGAGGAACACCTAGCAGTGCTAACATCGATCTTTTTGTGTCCGCTGACTCCGAAGTATCTCGCTAGTGGAAATGAAATGTCATTAAATCTCTTGCAGAAGATACAATACCTCCTGCGGAGAAGCACAAGGAGTGATGGATGACAAAAACAAATGGGTTATTTGTTCTGATTTTAGGGCCTGTGTTAATAAATTTGTAGGGTGCTTTTTGATTGACAGATCGTTTATTTCACTTTCACCCAGTCTTTCTTGGGAAAAAAATCGTCAAAGGATTCTGTAATAGTTAAGGATCATTTCAGCCAGTACAGATGGATGCACCACAGAAGTAAGCACCAAAGGAGATTAGAGCATCTTCAGTACCCGAGTTTGTTTGTGGTGCACTTAGAGGAGGACATTATAGGTGCAGTATGACATAGACTTTGCTGTCCTTCCAGATGATACAAGCAAGATATGGCCTACAAAAAGGTTTTTCAAACACTTGCAACTTGTATCTGTAATAAGAAAATATCCAACATTAGTAATCTCTAATACTACCTCTGATATAGAAATTGCTTTATCGTAATTTTTCAAATACTACAAAAAAATTATTATTTCATAGATCGTTAACTCCTAACTCCTCTTTCTCCTCAGATGCTACTAAGCAAGCTTGGGAAAGAGACACAGACCAGCAGGAAGTCTGGAACTAGGTAAAGGATATATCTGTCTGTAATTAACCAAATCTATTCAGTTTAAAATTCAGACCTGTTCTCAGAAATAAGATGGATCCTGGTGTATCCCCAATCTATTGTAAATATAAATATGAGAATTGTATTGTTTTTGCCTTATCCGTTGTTTGTGGTCATGTGTTAAAATACAACGTTGCTGGTCTAGTGTTGTGGATGATCAGGGTATATTTATTTATTGATTGATTGTATTTGTTTGGTTGTTGAGTTCAAATATTAACAACGCTTCTTCAGGATCAGTTACTGCACCTTTAATTCTTAGATTAACTCTTATGGTGATACCTCACAATAAAAGAAACAAAAAAGTGCAAAAAACTATTCTCTTAATAATAATCCAATAAACCTAACATTGAATTAAACATTTTTTTAAATATAAATCTAGAAATTATTTGGATGTGTTGTGTGATTTCTGATGTCTAACTCTGATTACTGGGATTACCTCTGGCACCTTCTGCTTAGTTCCTTTAATGTCTGCTGCCTTGAGTGTCTTTGGTGATCCTTTACCAGTCATTGTCCTGTTTAGGAAAACAAAAATCACCCAAAGAAAAAGGCGTTTATGAAGACATGTCTATCCAAACAGATTTGCAGATTTAGACAGAATTAGACTATTAGAAATAATAATGAATAAATAAATATTAGATATGTCTCTTTCTAAACAGGCTTCGGATATTCAATGATAACATGTATGATTTTATAACTGCCTTCTTCTTTCGTATCCTCTGAACAGTTCTTGAACAATCATTATATTATTATCCTGTTTTCCATATGTTTGTTGGGTGTTACTCTTTTAGTTGTGATTAAAATGTCTTCTTTAAATTAAAATAGAAATTGCAAGTCTGTTATTTTTTTCTGGCCCTTTTCCACACTGTAACTTTTGGTAAAAAATATTTTTGTAAAATACGAGGGTGTATGAAAAAAGTTTCGAGATTCGCATCAACACGTTGCATGTCAACACATAATCACACATAAAGATTGCCTGGACTGTTCTATATGACACACTGACAACAGCAGCAATGTTGTGGATTGTTCTCTGACGATCATGCACAAGTTGCCAAATTGCCAACAAGATCATGCACAAGTTGCCAACATTTTCGGAGGGTTAAGCTCGTTAAAGGTATCCTTGATCCCTCGTCATCTTCCAGTGATGTTCTTCTGCTCTCGAAGCATGCACGCCACTCAAAACATCTTGAACGACTCATTGCAGCATCGCCATAAACTTTTAGAATTATGTGAAACTTCTCTTTGGCAGTTTCATGCAGAATTTCACATTTGCTCTTTGTTCTAACTGGCTGTCCATGATGACACAGCAGACGTGGAAATGCACATCAGAATAACTCCAGTTACACAGCTCCCAATGTCCACGGGACGATGTCTTTTGGCACACTGACTTATGAAGGTAGGTGCTTCCTGTGACTGTGTGTGCAGCCTTGTGCTACATTTTTGTCAGTCTTGAAACTTTTTGATACCACCTAATACTTAAACTATGCATTTTGAAAAGAAACTATGGGGGGTGTAATCTTTTGCACTTTATGAAAACAGCAACAACAACAAAAATCACATTGGATAGAAACAGGCCTATAAAATATGGCAGGGTTTTTAGTTAACAAGCTTCAACTTAACAGATATTTCAGTTGTAACATGTTTTCTAGTAACTTATCAGTCGACAAACGATTAACTTTACTCTATCTAGCTAATTAGCTAAAAGTTTATGCCGCCTGGCTAACGCTGGTGTTTGCTAAAGTACGTTATTTTACCTCCAAATGTAAATATTCGGTGTAAAACCAGTGAAATTATGACGAATTATTTTGAGAATGAGCGACTTAACTATTCTAGTTGATTTACTGCGATATAAAAATCAAACGTTTCAGAAAACGAGGCGTAAAGTAACTGAGCTCAGGCGTCCTGCTCCGCTCAATGAATCGGTTCTTCTAATTCAACTCACCGATAGGAATCGATTCTTCTGCTTCCGAACGACACGCCGATATTCTAAACCTTTCAATATCGTGATAATATATCTATCATAGCGTTTCTTTGCATTAGATTTCGTAAACCTGCACTTGTGTAATCGTTAAACCAGCAGGTGATTACATGTATGTGCCGTCAAACGCACTTATCGTCATTGTGGTGGTTTTATTGTGCTGTCTATGCTTTTATGATATTTATTTATCGTAACACCGATTTTTACTTAAAAACAGTTAAAATATATATTTCAACATTTGAAAGATGAGTAACGTACACTGTAACCAGACAAACATCTAACTTACAAAAGAAGCTCAACCCGATATTTATATTTATAAGAGTCGGTTCTTTATCAATGAGAAAAAGAACCGACTCCAACAATCGAATCGTTCGCCCACACCACAGTCATTGTTTATTGTACTGTACACAACGCTGTTTAATTTGACAGGTTATTTATGTTCACATTATAACTATTCTTATCGGTAACTATTGTTTACTCAGTCGTGTTGTTAGTTAATCTTCACGTAAATAAAAACAGCTAAACGAACGAGCTATGTTTTGAAAGATTGTGGCCAGTTATTACGGGGAAAAACATTAATGCCGGTAATGTGACATGGGTTGTTTTAAAGTCTTTAATGCCGTGCACAAACTAATCAAACTACAAATGAGTCTCTCTCTCCTTCTCCAGTCAAAGGTTTGGACACACGTTTGGATTTATTTTCTACATTCTAGAACAATACTGGATCTTTGAAATTAGATAACATATGACATTCGGTAATTAAGGAACAACAAGAAGACAGACAGTTATTATTTTTAAATATGAAGGGCAGTTGTTCTCGAATGTTCTTGCAAGAAGAGTATTGTCAAGTGCATTTGCAAAACCCATGAAGCATCATGAAGACCTTCCTGGCAAAGCAGGAAGATAGATAGATAGATAGATAGATAGATAGATAATTATTCTTACCAATGAGAGGAAACTAAGGTCATTTAAATTTTATACAAGTAATAATATTTTACGATGTAAGATAAAAATCTTTTTAAAAAATTATGCTGTAAGCGTGAGGATCACAATTACTTCAGTTACTACAGAAAATAAGGTTTGGAGGAATGAAGATTCAAAAGCCTGCTATTCCAAAAGAATCATTCATTCATTCATCTTCTATACCATTTATCCTGTACAGGATCACAGAGGCCTGGGCCTGTATTCACAAAGATTCTTAAGCCTAAAACTTGCCTATTTAGGTTTAAAAAGTGATGAAATTCTAAGAAAATTCTTAGAATTATGACATTTTCTAAGTAGTTCCCCCTTAAATGTAGGACTAAATCTTAGTAAAGATGAAAATGATTCACGAAACACTGTAGCCCTAAAAACAGCTCCTAAGGTAAAAATTGTTAAGAGTAGAGAGAAGACTTTTAAGAGGCTTAAGAGGTTCTATAGCAGAGGACAAAATGGTGGAAAGAAATCTTCCCCAAACACTGAATGTAAAGCTAAAAGTAAACACTGCTCTTCTGTCCAATTTGGTTTTCTTGTTCTTTTATTTCCTTTCAACTGTCTTGGATTGTTGATTACATTGTTGTACTGTTGTACATACCATCCAAAAGTGCAACTTAAATAGACTGTCGTGCAATCATGTAAATTGGCAAAAGCTGAGCCATTTTGCTCCCATCAATCTAAAATGGATTACAAGTGATAAAATCAGTATGGTAAATAGATGTAAGTACTTAAATATAGTAACTACTGCATGGAAATTGGTTGCTTCAAAAGTAGTCACATTTTTAACATTTGGCTGTTTAATTAACTTTAAGATTATTATTTAGATGGGGTCAGTCCATCTCAGGGTACACACACACACACACACACACACACACACACACACACACCGCCAAATAACTTAACCTGCATTTCTTTGGACTGTGGGAGAAAACTGGAGTACCCGGAGGAAACCCACCAATCTCCACACACAGACCCAAGGTGGGAATCGAATCCTCGACCCTGTAGATGTAAGGCCACAGTGCTAACCACTAAAAAAAATCAAGATTTTAAAATACGTGCAACAATTATACAGAAGATGTAAAGCATTTATTACATATCCAATATACAATCATCTTAAAAATGAAATGCTCAAGTATCTTTAGGATTTTACAGACTCATCTTCTTTGAACTAGCAAGAGCTATCAAAAAATAATAAAATTATTGACTTAACTCGATTGGGATTAACATTTGTGAATGTAGGTAAGAATCATGTAAATAAACTTAAGTAAGTAAACTGAAATTAATCTGTCAAGTGCTTGTTTATGTTAGTCGCTACTTCACGCTGTACTGCATATGGCCGCACGGGGGCGCGCTTAACCACACATCAGTCCTGTTCAAGTATAAAGCTTAATATCAGTGATGGAGGAGAACAGTTCCTAGACAATTCATGCTTCTGAAGTTTCTTTTTGCAATAGATTAAAAACTATATTTTTCTGTTTATCTCTATATAAGAAGTTTATTATTAGGTTCAGTATTTTATCATGTCATCTTTTGGAATATAATGATAATATTTACAGTCAAGCTACAAGTCCCTGATTTGTGGTTCAGTGTTAGGCTTCTTGCAAGACATGCAGAAGGCCTGGGTTTGCTTCCCAAACTATTGTCGCACAGTCTAAGGGGTGATTAAATAATGTCACAGGACTACCACAGAAACACATTCTGGAAAAAAAATGAAGATTTTTGCTTTTAAAAGATCATTGCTTTTAAAACCTTATGGACGCATTACATGCATGTACTGTTTATACAGTATGGACCTCTTTTGTATTTCTCTAAACAGAAGAAAAATATAACTCCTTTGTGCAACAGTCAACATCATAAATGCAGTTGGGTTGTACTTAAGCACCAGGGATTGTACTTTGTTTTTGGAGAAGCATGTCAGGAACAATCAAGCTACTCTGAAGACAAGTGCAAATCAGGGCGTTGCTACTGAAATGTTCATATGGCCCATAGCCACATTTTTTCCCAGTTTATGCCTGTGAATATTTTAGGACCCAATCCATTTCATCTTAAAGGATCATCAGCCCTATGGGTGGATGATTGATGCATCAGAGGTCAAACACTGACATCAATATTAAAATAAAATATTCAGTCTGGTACAACATCAGGAAACTCGCTTAGAACCAGGGAGACAATACACAGACAGAAAGCTCAGGATCAAATCACAGCCCATGGAGCCCATGATGCCACCCTGCTGCATGAATAGAGACTACATCTATATAATGTACACCGATCCGATCAGCCATGACATTATGATAACTTGGCTAATATTGAGTAGGTCTTCCCTTCTGCCATCATAACAAGGTGTACTGATAACATTTTCATCAATTTGATCTACACTAGCGCTTCTACTGGATTTGACTACACGGACTTTACTCACCATGTGCATCAGTAAGCCTTGGCCACACATGACCTGTCACCAGTTTTCCTATTTTAGATTAGTATTGGTAGGTCCTGACCACTGCAGACCAGGAACATCCCACAAGAACTGCAATTGTGGAGTTGCTCTGAACCATCACAGTTTGTCCCTTTTCAAATTCACTCAAATCCTTGGCTTTCCCATTTTTTTTGGCTTCCAACACATCAACTTCAGAACTTAAGGAAAGAAGTTTCACATGCTGCGTGAATATTCCGTCCACTGCCATTGTAACAATAGAAAATGAAGCTACTGCAAGAAGAGTCGAATTGTAATGGCTAGACATCTGGGTTAGAAAAAATGGCAACAGGGTGTCGGACGACCAAGGCACACTGATACACAAGGCTGGCCCGTGTAGCCCGATCTAACAGAAGAGCTACTGTAGCTCAAATTGAGGAAAATGTTAATGCAGGTTCCAATAGAAAAGTATGAGAACACATACTGATATGTACATTACTGTTTTAGAGACAAATGGGAGACCTACTCCGTATTAGGCAACTGGGCATAATGTTATGGCTGATCAGTGCATATTTTGTTTTATATCTGGCATAGGTTTGTTGAGCTTGTTTGTGTCAATGTAAATCAATACTTAATTAAAATTCATTTTGATTTAACCTTTATGTTGTGATACAGGTTGAAACATTTCTAATGAGTCGCCGATATAATGCTGCACATGGCTAGTTTTCCTTTAAGTCCTCACCAATCCATATGTATTGGATTATCTACTGCAGTTAGAAAATTTAATTCCTGCCTGAACTGTTTTCTTACTATAACAATTGTTTGCAACAAATTGCTTGTGTTTCACTTTTTTCTTCCTGTTTACCTATATTTGCATTCTTTTGTGTGTGTAGTGTAAAGGCCTGTTAAAAAAAAACAGCATCAAAATGAATAGTGAGTCTGGTCGTGCTTCGCCTGCCTTATGCTGAAATAGCTTTCAAGGAGACACGCTGGAAACCTTTCAGGAGACATAATCTTGCATAATTTAACACAGTTCCCTGTGCACTTTAAAATACATCTGTGAAGAGTGCAATAAAGTTCACCCATAATTAAGCTTTTGTATGGGTAGTAATTTTATATGTTGATGACCTCTCCTCACTGGTCACCTTGATGGGGGGGGGGGGGGGTGAACATGACATTTTACAGTGGTGAGGATCTCGGCCATATCAACAGAAGCTGATCAACACTGTGAGAATAAAGACAGTACAAAGATTTTTATTAAAAAATTATTTATAATATCTATGGTCTTTGGTTCAAACCTGAGTTTTGCTTCCAGCTTTTGTGATCCTTCTGTATACTCATGTCTGTTTGGGATTCCTCAGGGTTCTATGCTTTCCTCCCAAAAACATACCAGGTGAACAGGCTAAACTGAAGTGCCCCTAGAATGCATGTAAATGCATATGTTTAAGTGTGTGCTTAATCCCTTTCAATGAACTGCATCCCATTAAGTATGTAATGGGTGCTTCCTAGGCATTAACCCTGTGATAGCCTTCACACTCATCACAACCCTGACCATGATAACGTTCCTATTAAAGATAAAGGAATGAGTTGTTGATCTTGGTTAATGGGCTAATATACATTATCAGTCAATTTAAAATCTGATTTGTCAGAATGGGCAGCAGCTATAACTTAAGTATAATTTAAACTTGATTTTTCTTAAATAAAGCATAATTTAATTTACTAAAATGTTCGATTTTATTACGTATTCCTGTTGCTTTGAATCGACTTTAGTTTCCTGGATACCAAAGCCTCGTTTCTCCGGGCGAAGAAACCTGAGTTTAATTTCTTATTAAAAATGCACATAATGCTTGTTTTTTTTAGTTGCCCTTTATTTGACCCACAGCTTCTTTATTCAATTTTCTTTAATCCCTTGCCATTAATCCACTTTAAGATGTCCAATTCAAGGCTTACATGACCACTAGATCCATTCACTTGTGAAATCAGATAATTATAGGATTATTCATGTCTCTACAAGCTGACAGCGCTTACACAGAGCAGGATCCAAACTGGGCCAGGTAAAGACAACAGCCATGATAACAAAGCACACAGGATAGACTACTGTTTGTGGACACTTAACAATCAATCATTAGCACTTATGTGCTTATTTAACAGCTCTCTCCACATATATCTCAAAGGCCTGCGGTGCAATCAGTGCTCCAGGTCATCCCATAGGGGTTCAGAGAAGTTGAGGTCAGGGGTCTTTGTAGGACCCTGAAGTTCTTCCACTTCAACCGTTGCAAATCATGGGATATTGCTTTGTCCACAGGGCCACTATCATGCTGGAATCCTTTTGTGCACCTTAGTTTAGGGTATGTGTAAAGGAGTGTGTCATGCTACTCCATAGTAAAATTCTAGACAATTGGCTATGTTTCCCACTTTGTGCTTTCTGACAGTTTGAAGAAGATAACACATATTGGTATAATGATCTAGGTGAGGTGTCCATAAACAAATTAGGTAGGAGAGTCCGATTAGGTATGTGCGTGTGCGTTTCTATCTTATATATCCCTTTATTAATGTAAAGACGTCTGGACCTCCTGGTAACTTATTCACTTATAGTCTATACCGCTTTATCCTGTGTACAGGGTTGCAGGGGGCATGAGGCCTATCTCAGGAGCCTTAGGGCATGAGGTGGGGTACAACCTGGACAGGGTGCTAATCCATCGCAGGGCACACATATATACACATGCTTATTCACACACTACGGGCAATTTGAGAACACCAATCACCCTAATCTGCATGTCTTGGACTTTGGGAGGAAACCGGAGCACACAAAACCCATGCAGACCTCATCAGTCTGTCTGTCTGTGTGTTCATCAGTTGTTTATTTGTCTGTCTATCAGTCTGTCTATCTTTCTTTTGTCTATCTGCCTGGCTGGCTGTCCTTCTTGTCTATCTGTTTCTGTTTCTTTCTTTCTTTGTCTGTCTGTGTGTTTTCTGTCTTGTCTGTCTGACTGCCTGCCTAGGTGTCTGTCTATCTATCTGTCTGTCTATCTGTCTACATGTCTGTCTGTTTAGCTGCAACTCTATACCTATCTACTTGTCTGTCTGTATCTAACTATCTTTCTGTCTGTGTTTTTCTCCCTGTCTGTCTGTGTTTTTCTCCCTGTCTGTCTGTGTTTACAAGTATGTCTGTGTGTTTTGCTGTTTCTCTGCATTTGCAAATACCAATCAATCTGTCTGTCTAGCTATATCTTGTCACTCTGTCTGTGAATATCCATCTGTCTGTGTTTATCTATCTGCCTGCCTAGCTGTATATCTATCTGTCTATCTGTCTGTTTCTTTCTCTACTTGTCTGTCCTCCTGCCAAGCTGCCTGTCTTGTCTGTCTGTTTCCTTCTTTACTTGTCAGTCTATGTGTCTCCGTCTTGTCTGTTTGTCTGCTTAGCTGTCTATCTATCTGTCTGCCCATCTATCTGTCTCTCTGCTTAGTTGTATCTGTCTTTGTATATACTGTACCCATCAATGTGTATGTCTGTCTAACTATCTTAGGTCTGTAGGACTAGCTGTCTGTCTGTTTAGTTGTATGTCTGTAATTGTATATATCTATCTATTTGTCTGCATGTCAAGCTGTCTTTCTATCTGTGTGTCTGTGTTTTTGTATCTGCCTGCCTTGCTTCATTCATATCTGTCTAACTGTCTGTCTATCTCTTGTCTACCTTGCTGTATGTCTTGTCTGTCTGCTTCATTACTCATTTCTCTTGTCTGTGTCTCCGTCTTGTCTGTCTGCTTTGCTGTGTATCTGTTTAGCAGTTTTATGCCTGCCTTTGTATCTACCTATCTATTTGTCTGTTTGTCTAACTATCTTTCTGTCTGTTTTTGTTTATCTTCGTCAGTCTGTCTGTGACTATGTATATGTCTGTCTGTGTTTTTCTATCTGCCTGCCTAGCTGTCTATGTGTTTATGTCTGTCAGTGTTTTTCTCTCTTAATGTCTGTTTTTCTGTCTGTCTGTTTAGCTGTATATCTGTCTTCGTATATACCTATCTTTCTGTTTGTGTTTTTGCCATCTGCTGCCTGTCTGTCTCTGTCTGTCTGTTTGTCCATCTATCTATCTGTCAGTTTGTACAGAACGCTCCACACAAAGGTGTCGTGTGTTATCAGTAAGGTCCTGACGCTCGACGCGCTCTTAAACACACACACGCACACACACAAAACCACATACACACGTTCGCGCGCGCATACTCACACGCCATGCGCGCGCACACACTCGCCGTCGCTCGAGCGCACACACAAACAAACATGGCGGCGAGGCGGACGGGTGAGATGCGCGCTGTGGGTCGTATCGCGGTGTATTTGCTGTTATGGCTCGTTCCCGGCTCGCTTTGCTCCACGCTGCGGCTTCACCGGGATCCGAGCCGCACGCTGCCGCAGGACAGAGGCTTCTCGCTGGTCAGCGCTCTGGACGAGCTCGCGGAGAGCCGCGCGGAGCAGCACAGCGGCAGCCCGCACCGACCCCGCGCTCGCAGGAGCAGCACCGACACCGCCGTGCCAAAGGTTTACGGACGGGTAAGACAAGTTTGCCTTTTAATCCGTGCACGATCCGGGCGAAGAACGAAGCATGGACACGTCCTCAATCAGCGATCAATCAGTGTGTATGTGTGTGTGTGTGTCTCTGAAATCTTTAAGGTTTGCCACCTGAGTTCACCTTTCGGTACAGCAGTGATCTGCTGCGACCTGCCTGTGTTTGTCTTCTGCCTTTAGATCGTAGACTTTTACCCTGGGAAATGTCAGAGAATCATTTACTCCCGGATCAGAATGATTGTTCTAGTCTATGATTTATTTCTATCAGTGGAGGTAAACACTCACATATATCACCTGCATTGTCTAAAAACACACATACCTGATCAAGCGCAATAATCAGAGCTCAGTCAAAATGCATTTTTTAAATATCACATTTTTATTTTCTTTTATAATTTTATAAAAATTATTCATTATAGTTTTGTACACCATTTGTAGTTGGATTTTAAGGTCAGTGATACCTATTGCACCAAGAAGAGTTGCCTTGTGTTACCCAGTGGTGTAGGACATCAAGCTGTTAGTGGGATTTATTAACCCTTTCTTTGATATTTAGTACTATATACTTTTCTGATATACTAAAATTGGTGAGAAACATTTCGAATCAAATGGTTAGTTCAGATAAATAAAAAAAAAGCCTCTCCAATACCCCCCACCCCCCCAAAAAATACGTAGTTTTAAGGCATGGGAATCACAAGGGAACGCACAATATGGTATTATCATGATACCTATGTGCTGATTCATTTTGCATTTCAGTTATGTAATTTCTAATATATTTTTTAAATATAAATATAAATTTTATATATAGGACTATAAACGGGATATATCGGATAATCACTGAGATCATTATATTTACATAATTGCGATAACCTAAACAAAACTGTGTAAAAATGTTCTCCTACCAGCCAATGTGCAAATAGTTCAGAGTGCACCACCTGTAGGATCATAGAGGAACTGCAACATCTTACACCTAGAATACAAATGAATTAAATTAAAAAAAAAAACAAAAATACATTTTGGAGTCAGTATGGTGATACAAGAATTGCCACACCGAAGACTCGCAAAGCATAACCGAATCTCCTCCGCCGTTTTCCCCATGTTTTTATTTTTAAACTCGTCATATATTTTGTCAATTAAATGGTTAAAAGGATGTTGTGTGAGTGACCTGCCATGCTTTATTATTAACCTGTTGCTGTTCTGTGGAAGAGAGTTTTTATTAGTTTCTGCCTTTATTGCACACCTGTGTAAAGGCATCACATTTATTGTAAGTGTGCAAGGTGGAAATCCGACAGGGAATTGTTGCGGGGTGTAAATAAGATAAATAAGACGAATTCGTAGGAGAAGTTTCGTAACGATGCCACAGTGACGTTGCAGATGTGCTTGTTCAAGTTGTTTCACTTTTCTTTCTATGATTTCGTAGTGTTGTAACATGTAATTAAAATGCAGAAGTTGGAATTGTACTGAATTGTGTATGTATATAGGGTATATGTATTACAGTATATAAGTTGCCAGCATTAGATGAACACCTTACGTGCGTATCTACTTCTTATTCAGTTACAGTTACAAAACAGCAGCTACTCTGAACCTTTCAGTCGTTGTGGTGAAACTATTAGAAATAGAAATGTATGGGGTATTAGAATGAAGAATGTAAGCCTGGACCTACCAACTCGTATGCGTTTAAGGGATGTTTGGTTTGGCTGAGACGGCACAGAGTCATGTTTTTTTTGAAGCCATACAGGAATGTCGGACCAAATTGGTGAGAGGAATAGAGGAATATCGTTCCAGCTCAGACGATCCCAGCGTTTTACACCTCTCATGCCGCATGATCGACCGTAAAAGCTCCCGCAGCCCACAAGTCACAACCAAGCAGCCATTAAAGTAATTGGTATTGGTGATTATAGAACACAGACCTACTCATGTGGCTTTATAAACCGTAGCGCAAGCTTAATAAGTTTTTCATGAAAAACAATGTCTATATTTCCCCCATGTAAAAAAAAAAAAAAGAAATATCGCTCACACCTCCAAGTATAACCCACTGTGACATACAGTACAGTTGTAGCGAAACTAGGTCAGCTGAAAAGGATGATGGTTCCCTTCCTCTTAAAGTGTTTAAACTGGATAATGACTTGAATGAGGGAACAACCAGTCCAACCAGTTTGACTGTTCATCTCAGCTGCTGGTTCTTTTCGTATTATACTCCGAGGGTACTATGATGAGACGCGGACTAGATACCTCGTAGAAAAGCATCAATTCTTGAATAAATGAAATATATACCAAAGAGAATAAATAGATGTAGTGGGAGGAATGCTCTCAAAATAGTGTATTGCCATGTAACAATTTTGGCTGGTGCCGAGAAATTCACCCTGAACGATTGCAGCTTCCAGTCTATAAAAGCTTCTGAATAATTTCCTAATGTTTCTGGTTTGTCATTCTTTCACAAGCCTGATTATTTTTACTTTGGTTACCTGTTCCTCCAGATTGTCATGTGATTGTCATTATCATGTGATGGTGCAGGACGGTGCCCCAGGGCTGGGTGATAGGAGGCAAAAATTATGTCCCGGTATTTACAGGCTGAATGGTGAGACACAATACGCATCGCAGTATTTATTTATTTCAGTTGCAGGTCAAAGCCAAGTGTGAGCAGTAACAAGCACTTTTATTAAAACAGATTGTGATCAAAACAGACTGTGGAAATTAAAAATAAACAGGCTATATTAAATAAAATGGTCTGCTTCTGAGAATGCTTCTTCAGTTGTTCTCAACAACAGTTACAGGTTGATTAAAATAAAGTTAAATGCAACGATAAAAATGAAATGGTATAAGTGTATATTTCCACCAAAAGAGTTCTAACAGCAGGCTGTGAGTGTTCTGATACCTTTCTGTCATATCCAGCATAAATTTCTTTTCAGCAATTTGTGCTAGGGTCGGATTGGGCGGGTCCCTACAGGCATTGTCGGTGGTGTTCAAATTGTGGCTGGTTGGTCTAAAGAGTACTGTCTCATGTTATATCTCTTTTCAAAGTATATTGTTATACCTTAAAAACTCCAGCCCTGGTGGTGCCACTGAGAAATTATATCTTCGTAAACAAAATGATACAGCAGTACTTTAGTCCTTTAGGATGTTTTCACATTAGGTGTGATTGATTTATACCATGTCCAATATTTATTGCTCCCTCCTCACTCCCATACTGGCCAGCATTCACATTAACTTTGGTCTCTGTTCTTGGGAATGCTTGTGCATGTACACTCTCCGATAAAGCAGGTGGCAGTATGCACCTAAGTGCAAGAGGATGTTAATCTTCGCGCTATGCCTTAGGTTATTGATATTTCAGGAAAAATGCTCTCGCGTGCCTTCCTACTGTATCAGCTATGGCTGTGTAGGTCAGACGATGAGATTGGCGCGTGCCACACGCACGCTGAGATTTCGCATTAGACTAAAGGTACTGAAGATGCGGCGTCTAAACGGCGATCTACTTCCATTATCAGGTGCGATTGCTTCCGTATCTGATTCGATCTGTGTTGCTTCCGAAACCACCTTTTCCAGCAGACTCGGGCATGGTTCCCAAGCGCGGAACGATCATGCTCTCCCTGATCAAAAAGAACCAGACGTTAGGGGTCAAGCGGTCTCTAAAATGATCCTGCGTCCATAATGTGAAAACACTCTCGGTCTGTTCACCCGGCTCAAGCTTTTGAAGCTTTAGTACTAAGATCATCGAAGGGTGTAGTCCTTGTTGTGTCATATCTGGCTAAGTAGCTAGGCTGAGACACTGCTGTAACTTAGCACAACTACTTTGTATAGCTTGGTATTATTGCGTTCTGGAACTGAGTCTTATCAGTTGGGGTCAACACAATTTCTGTGTTTTGAATTTTTTTGTAGGTAATATGAGGTAAAATCTTGCTGGGATGTAGTGAATGAGGAGTTTTTGTTCTTTTTTAACGCTTGGAAAAAAATCTGCCTGGTTGTTGTCTTCCTGTGGTACTTTTGAAAAGCTGTTTTTAAAACTAAAATAAGCGATAGGTGAGAAATTGTGGTCAGCGTCGTGGTGGAGAGAGGAGTACCATAGCGTCAGAATTCAAGGCACTGGTGTAAACGCTAAATACAAGAACATTGAACATTTCTTTACATATCAGAGGTAGTGATGTTACATGCAGAGATGATTTCCTCCTCCAGTGCAATGATAGTTCTGGGCTGATTCAGATAGACTGTTGACTCCAGATCGAGGTCTGGTCCTATTTAATCTTCTGTTGTTGTATTTGTTGTTTTGAAGTCACTGCATGTCTGAATTAAATGGACAAATATCAAATTTTACAAAAGGAACAATGCTTGTGGAGCCAGACGTTAGGGCCGGTATGGTATATACTATTGATAATTGGACTAATGAAAAGCATATTGTATCGATGGAGAGAGAATTAATTCATCAGCGAGCGTGTACTCAAACCTGTGCGTTTCCTCCAACATTTAGTAAAACAGGAAGAACAGCTTTAGCAGCAGTAAACACACAGAACAGCTGACAGACTCTCACTGCCGCGCACAGGAAATCCTTTCTGAAGTGCTCTCAGAGGTCGGCATGGAGCTCATATTAGTCAATATTAATAAAGATTCTCATGATGTTTTCTATTTCTGTTCCCTTTATCGCCTTCGTATTAAAAGTCTGAAAAGTCTACACCTTCGTGGCTAGATACCGATGCGTCTATGAAGTGAAAATCTAACTTTATCCAAACCAGACTGCGTGAAGATGCATATATTGATATGACGTTACCAAAAATACAAATATTTTAAATATCATCTCGGTATTCGTCAGTACCAGTAACCACCTCGTTTCAGCTTGTGGTTTCCTTTCGTCACTGGTTTGTGTTTTGCTAAGACTCTGTTCCCAGGAGTTCCTCACTGATGACTCGTTAACACTCGAGCCTTGTTTTGACACGTTTTAAGACTGAGATCCGCTAAACGTTTTCAGAACAAAAGCTTGATCTGGTGATGCACAGAAAAAACAAACGCTTGCTGGGAAAGTGGTTGAAACAAAAAAAAATTATTTTTGAGAAAATAAGTAAGTAAAAAATAAAAGAAACACTTCAATTCAGGCACCTACTCTAGACCTGTTTCATGACTGTTCCTTTACAATCTAATTTAATCCGATTTTGTAACTGTTTTTCAATTAGTTTCCTTTGCTGCCTCAAAACATTAACACTGATTATCAATTATATACCAGGAAACGTGACTGGACTCACCCATGCCCGTGAAGAGCAAAGAGCAGCCCGTCTGGTCTAATCCCGCAGAAAAAGTCAAATACATCACGGCCTGATTGAGTACTCGCGGGATGTGTTAGACAAACAAGTCAGATCCTGCTCACAACCCAGAGCACACAAAGATATCCACCACTAATGTTTCAATACCACACATAAGGGGAACCCACACAATCAATACTGGGCATAGGGATGGGAATCACCAGTCACCACCGGATTCAATATTATCATTATACCTAGTTGCCGATTTGATTAAAATTGTGGTACTATAAATATCCCAATTCAATATAAAATTTTTCTCCAACTTTATTACAATTTTAAACCTCTAAAAAGGTTTAATGATTAAATATAGTTGAAAGCAATGATGAGCGGGCCCAAGCACCCATTGCTGTTTTGCATAAGTTTAAGGCATTGTCATGGCTGCCTCGTTTGAGATATCAAAAATCCCTCCACAATTTTGCATCCTCAGTTTCTTATGGTCACAAAGGGCCGGTTTGGTGGAGATTGTATAACTTCCCTAGGAAGAGTATATCAAAGTCCTTTGGGTGCATTTTGCAAATGACCCAAAATAACTAACTTCCTGTTGAGTTGAGTCCATGACATGCTATGTGAAAGTTGGTCAGCTCAATGAGCTCTAAATGTGTACCAGGTTTTACATGCAAGTGTGTATCAGCTACGCAGCAAAATCTTGTGTGAGGGCCTCGTGCTACGCCCAGAGTCCAGACTCTCAGGTATCTTGATGGCAGCAGATTCCAACCTGTTTTCCAGTTTTCTTGAGTTTTTCATGTTAA
Source organism: Clarias fuscus (assembly GCA_030347435.1). Lineage (NCBI taxonomy): Eukaryota > Metazoa > Chordata > Actinopteri > Siluriformes > Clariidae > Clarias > Clarias fuscus. Next base: position 9,981,395 of record CM059218.1, read on the forward strand.
AAAAAAATCGATAGAACAAGAAGTCCTTCACACGCTATGTCGACATTGGGCCGAGGTCATAGTGTTTGGGATCTAATAATCCTTAGAAGAACAAGAGGGCCCTCACACACTATGATGGCATAGGGCTGATGTAATAGTGCTTGGGCCCTATTTATGCAAAAAGCAAAATTTTTAGTGTGTATCTCTATTAAGTCATCTGTCATGATTATTATTTCTAAACAAACATAGGAAATAATTCACTCCTACCACATGGAATGAAAATGTGTCAATCGTTCAGTGTACCACTTGTAGGATTATAAAGATAATGGTTTTACCTCCTGTTGTATGCAGGTGTAATTAGTTTGTAGAAAAAATCAGATTGGAGTTTTTTACCGTGCATGATTTTTTTGATAACTTAACGCCGTGAAAATATGTTTCTGTTGCACCATTTGGAAGCTTTTGCGCTCCATACAGAATCGTTTATGTCTGAAACTGATTGGCCGATCACCGGTCACGGCCAATCAAACTGAAAACCAGTCAATTTCCTCCCACAGTCCAGAGACATGCATATTAGGCTGATTGGCGTTATCAAATTGTCTGTAGTATGTGAATGTGAGTGTGTGTGCACGCCTTGTGATGGAATGACACCCGTCCAGGGTGTACCCTGCCTCATGCCCTAAGTCTCCTGGAAATAATATAGAAGTTCTATATATACTCCAGGCACCCACGACCCTGTATACAGGATAAAGTGGTATAGACGTGAGATCAGTGAGTGAGCGGTTTATGAATCTCCACACAAAAGTATCGCGTTTCATAACCCGAATCATTTAGTTTTTTAGTCTTTCGTTTTGCTTTATAATGTTATGGCTGTTTGGTATGTGTGTGTATACTGTGCATATGTATATGTCCATATACTGTGTGTATATAATACAATATATAATGTGTGTGCATTTCCTTGGAAAACGCTCATACGTTTCCATGTGCCTCTTTTAGAATGTTGGCTGCGGTAAAGATTCACACCAAGAATCGTAAATACTAACATGACAACTTCTTCTTAAAACATCCAACCGAGCGGTTTGAGACGCGAAACCCCATTCGGCAGCGAAGAATAAAGCTCGGTTATGTTTTTCGGAAACGTTTGTCATTCATACGGCTTTATGAGAAATGCTGCTTGTGTACTAAAGCCTTTGAGGCTTTGCATATGCCAGGAGCCGTACAGACCCGCCTGAGGATCTTAACCACGAATCGGCCTCTTTATATACATCCTAGACGGCTTTGTGCTCGGTGTCTTTCGCCCAGAAGGATGAGTGCAAATGAATGGAAAGCTCATGATAAAAGCAGGCCAATATAAAGTGGGCAGTAGGTGAGGAGATTTTATTGAATTCCTGCTGAGAGTGTGTGTGTGTGTGTGTGTGTGTGTGCGCGCGGCGCGCGAGTTACCAGTCAAAATAGTATGCTGTTTTATTTTTTATTTTTTTACGCACACTCAGACCTACCAGCTTTCATTTCAAGCGTGTCACAAGAAAGAACGCCAGTGAGTCATCGCTAGAGTAAAACCAACGCAGGCCTCATGTCCCTATAGTGCCAGACGTTCATACCTGGCCATCACGATGGCGCAATGTGTCATGTGTTTTAGCACAATCTAATTAAAAAGAAATGGCTCCCTAGTGTCCCAACTGATTAAACTTTACCAGTTCTGCTTTTAAACGCTTTTAAATGGGCGTCTCTTATTTATTTATGAGGACGGCTTTTTAGCTTGGCGTCCGGTTGATTGCATGCAAATCGAACTGCTGGCCGCGGTATCAGTGCTGCAGAGATGATGTCATCTCCATCGGCTTAATGCTTGCAGCAGTGGCTGTAGCAGCACTCGTTCTGTCCCCCCACCCCGAATAGGCAGGAAGGCATGCATGCACGCGCGCGCACACACACACACACACACACACACACACATTTTTTACGAAGTCAGTTCGTAAAATTTCCCTGCATAAGAGATTGTAAACATTCTCGTGCATTTTGCCTTTTACAATACTGCAGTTGTAATATTCAATGCTGTAAAGGTCACTCAGCTTTTTTTGATGCTGGCATACTACGACGTTTGCCTGAAAAAAAGAACGAGCTCAGCAAACTGTCCAGGAGAATTCTATCCTCTTTCTGTCGTATGCGTGGATTACAATGTCATGAGTAGATGATTGCAGCGTTGTAAACTTTTACAGTATTTGTCTTGCGTTCAGTGTGATGTTGAGTCTGAGAGCATGGCTGCTATAGCCAACAAGCAGCTTTTTTTTTCCCCCCCCCGTGAATGTCAGTGGGCCATGGCAAAGGAAGAAAGCTGTGATTTACGCATCTTGGAGCACAAGTACCCTTATTCAGCAGCAAGAATGTTCCAGCTTTTAGATGGCGGGACAAGGCGGTAGGTAGTGAAAGCCAGTCGGTGTTCAATTATGGTAATTAAAGCCCTGGTATGAATGGTGTGAATAGCCGAGTAGTGGTGAGACCCTGAAAAGCATCGTGTTTGTTCAAAGAGGAGATGGAGTTCCTACTTAATTATTAAGGTAAGCGACTTTGAGAGAAGGAATTTGGTAAAGCGATGAAGAACGTAGGTCTGGTTTAATTCTCACACACTGTTGTAGGTTTCCTTGGACATATTTACATTTTGAGCCTTTGGCAATTCAGCCTTCTCCACCCAACTGCTCATTCAAAAAGATCAGGGTTTAAGAATGCTACCAAGCAAAAGCCTTCTTGTAGGGGGAAAAAAACCAACAGTTTTTTTAAGTGCTCATATGAGGCTGTTTTTCACATACAGTACGCAGTATTGTCTCAGTTTAAATCAAACACTGGTATGTGTCCCCAGTGTGCAGGCCGAGAACGCAACAATCACATTCTTTAGCGGTGAACCAAACATGCTGTGTATTTTGGGATGATTTTTTTTTTTTCTTTTTTTTTTGCTTTGTAGTGCTGATAAGGCGAAGAAATGCAATGATTTCTGGCTTTTTGGAAACATGAGCCAAAACAGAAGATTGCACTGTTGATGATGCATACACCCACTAAAAATATAAATGTAAAATTCTAATTGGTTTTCAAAACTATCTAGGGCCACAATTGTTAGTGCCGTTCCCAAATTACTGGATAGAAATGCGAGGGTTGCATCTGGATGGGCATGTGGCGTAAAACCAGTGCCAAGTTGAATATGTGGATCTGATGGTCTGCTTTGGCAACCCCTTAACAGGAGCAGCTGAAACAAACAAACAAACAACACTGTCCATTGCAATTATCTAGGGGAGTAACAATGCATTGAGATGATGTGCTACATGGAAATGTCCAATTTACATTGTGGAAATCAGAATTCTATTTATGACTTTGCGCTGTTTGAATGCCAAATGACCCAATGTGTGCATCCCTAGAGTTAGATACAGAGCGCACGGTGGTCACATGATTTTGATCTATTGTGCCGCGGTATCAGAAATCATTTGCTTGTGACATGATCGGTGGCTTCGGATCACGATGAGCGCATTAGGTACGCCTGTTTAACTGGACGTTAATGAGAAAACCTAATCAGCCAATTACATGGCAGCAACCCAATGCATTTGGGCTGTGTTGGACGTATGTTTGTGATGATCTGCTGAAGTTCAAACTGAGCATCAGAATGGGGAAGAAAGGGCGCTTTAAGTGTCTTTGAATGTAGCATTGTTTTTGGTGCCAGATGGGCTGGCTTGTGTATTTCTGAAACTGCTGATCATCTGGGATTTCCATCGCAAGGATTTGAAGAAGTGAGTCACAGTTCTCTGGGTGAAAATGCCTTGTTGATGCCAGAGGTCAGGGGAGAATGGACAGAGTGGTTCGAGCAAATAGAGAGTCAAAAGTAACTCAAATAACATGTTGCTCCAACCGAGGTATGCTGAAGAGCATCTCTGAGCACACAACACAATCGACATTGAAGAAGATGGGCTACAGCAGCAGAAGACCACACCGAGTGCCGCTCCTGACAGGAAACTGAGGATACAATTTGTATGCGCAGTTGGACAATAGGATGGGATGGAAAAAAACGATGCCTGATCTGTTGAGACTCAATTTCTCCTCTGACATTCAGATGGTAGGGTCAGAATTTGGCATAAACAGCATGAAAACTTGTATTTACGGCACAGATAGTGGTGGTGTTATGGTGTGGGAGATATGTTCTTCGCAGGCTTTTGGCCCCTTAGTTCCAATTGAGCAAGGTTTAAATTCCTGTATATCGTTGCTGATCATGTCCATTCCATGTCCAGCAGGATAACTGGTTTCTTGAACATAACAATGAGATCACTGTACTCAAATTTCCTCCACAGTCACCAGATCTCAATCCAACAGAGCAGCTTTGGGATGTGGTGGAACAGGAGATTTGCATCATAGACGTGCAGCCAACAGATCTGCAGCAACTGCACGATTCTGTACCGTGAGCAGGGACCAAAGGATCTCTGAGGATTGTTTCCAGCACCTCGTTGAATCTATGTCACAAAGAATTGAGGCAGTTCTGAAGGAAAAATGGGGGCCAACTCGGTACTAGCAAGATGTGCCTAATTGAAGCTGGCAGTGAAGGTGTTTGGTCTTACAAACCACATCATGGCTGGTAAAAAGGAGATCTTCAGTAGGTCTTGAACAACACCTGCCCTGAAGCCTTTTCCCCCCTCATTATCTGTAAAGCTTTTGATGCTTTAATCGATCATTTTCCCCAGATCAGCCATTCTATATACTGTATTTTTTATGTATTTATTTATTATAAGGGTATGTTGAGCCTGTAGAACATTTTATTTCCAGTATTAAACTTCTGCTTGCAAATTTTTATTTAGTTACTTTTAAAGTTTGAAGACGTACCTATAATACTGTGTTTTTCATTGCATGAGGATGAGTCAAAACTTCTGGTTTCTGGTAGCGTCTTATCAGGCCTTTCCATCTTTCAGCCTACTGTCACTGCTGTGCAGGTGCGAACGTCTTACATCAGTTCATCACAGTAACTGTGGTTGCAAAAATGGATGCCTCACTTGTAATTTGTACAAAGAAGAATTTAGTTTTTTTGTGGTTTGAGGGCGTACCTGGTGCTAAAGCAACTCTCAAAAGAGCATGAACAGAAGCGCTTGGAGATCTGCAAGCAAAATTCGGACCGATTATTCTAAGGAAGGTGACAGTTTCTTAGAGAATCATTCATCACTGCAAGGCTGAGAGTAAACGGCATAGAGGAATAGTATAGAGTAGTATAGAGGAAGGGAAAGACCTTCAATCGCCGATGAAGAAAAAGTTCAAAAGTCACCATCAGCTGGAAAATTGATGCTTATAGTTTTCTGGGATTATTAAAGGCCAGTATTATAACATTCTCAAGAAAAATTATCCAGCAATCAACGGTGCTCGTTACAGTGAGACGCTTATTGAAGAGCTGAATGATGAATGCTGAATAAATTTATTGAAGATCTGCTATCCAAGGAGCATTGTGATCTTGCATGACGATGGATGTCCGCACACTTCTGCCCACACTGTCGACACTCTGTAAAAACTTCATTTTTAAGATGTTAAAGCATCCTCCCTATTGTCCATATCTTGCTCCATCAGAGTTTAATCTGTTTGGTTCCCTGAAAGCAGCCCTGCAAGGACAGAGATTCACTTCTGATGAAGATGCGAAGACAGCAGTGCATTCGTGGCTCGCAGCTCAGCATAAAACATTTATAATGAGGGGACACGAAAGCTTGTTGACAGACGGACAAAGTGTATTGAAAAGCACTGAGATTATGTCGAAAAGAATGATCTATTTGTCTTTTCTAAAAGTTACAATTAATATTTGAAATGTTATTGTTAATTTAACTATTAAAATAAATTCTACAGCCAAAGTGCAGATCATTTTTGACTCCTATATGACAGAAATGACTGTAGAAATATTGTTCAAAATATTTTCAAGAATCAAATCGACCCAATTGGGAACTGAATCATGACAACAGTGCATTATATGCCTCTAGTGAATCACCACCTCTTCAGTAAAGGTTTTCCATCATCATATTTCTGAACAATGAATGAAAGTTTGAATGTGTTTTCAACCTACACACACTCCAGTCACTGACTTTCTTTTTGCTTTTTTCCCCCTGTTTTTTTATTTATTTATTTAATTATGTTCTGTGGAAAAACGAAACAAGCTAAATAGGGGGAAGAAAGTGTTAATTTTGCTGCATACTGCCGTTGATGGAGACAGACTGGAGTGCCATTACAGAGAAAAGTCTTGTTACATGTCTTGTGTCTTGAGCGGTGATGAGCTGTGCTAGAGGAATTGAAACACTACACATGTACATCATACAGTATATTAGTGGTGGATGTGTATAAATATTCAATTCAATTTTATTTACATACCACTTTTAATAACTGTCACTGTTGCAAAGCAGCTGGACGGAATAAAAAAAAAAATTATGGAAATTAGTTTGGAATGTGTGAGGAAATGTGTATAAAGAGTGTCCCTGATGAGTAAGCCGAGAGCGATTGTGGCAAAAGGAAGAAACCTTGAGGAGGACAAAAGGAACTAGAACTGATCTGCAGTCATACTGTTGTTTTAGGAGGCTGAAAGCTCCGAACAACAGGGGAGGTGTTTTAAGGTAATATGGAGGTACAAACATTTCAGCCCTGAGTCAAGTGCAACTGTCCCCGCTCACCACACACCACCACGCCAACTTTACAATCGCTTCAGTGAGCTCATTATTATTTTTTCATTCATCTTCTATAACACTTTTCTTGTACAGCAGGGGTACTGAATTAAAATTCAAGAAGGTCCAGTCAATAAAATATTCCTTGAGCCGACGTCCAAATTTCATGTTTGTGTTTGAATTCCGATCTCTACAGTATACGCAATATTGTACGTCTATAAAAACGAGTTAAAAATTTCCAAAGCATTTCAATAATATTTATTGACAGTTTTTAGTAACGACGTTAAACGTGTGGACAATTCAACCTTTAATGATCTTTTAGATTTTTAAAAATATTTGTATAGGATACAAACAATTCAATCTTTAATCAGTCTTTAGTGAATCTTCATTTGTACTCTGCTGGGCTGTAAATGAATGTAATATGACTGATGGCTCTGTTGTACCAGGCTCTCCGTTCAGGTTTTTTTTTTTTTTTTTTGGCTCTGATCATTAGAGATGTTTAGTCTCGTAGTATCATTTCACCTTACTGCTTTTTGTTAGAATGGCACGTAACATGAGACAAACTGGTTTTAAATTTCTAGCAGGAAGAATACAAATATACTGATCTGTTCATTAATTTTTCCTGTTCTTTCCTGTTTTTTGAGTAAGCCGTGGTGTGTCGCGCTTTTGTTTCCGTTTCTTCCGTACACTCTGTCCATACAAAGCATGTATCGCATTGATTACCTCTGTTCAGTGATGTGTATAGCCACGGCTACCTCGAAGAAAAAAAGAGCTAGAGTACTGGTATATTAATATTCTCATTTATCAAACAAGCATCAGTGTCACCCGGTCCGGATTTGGACCGCCGTCCGCCATTTGGTCCGCCTATTCCAGGAGACTCCTCCTGATTGCCCAGTGGTTTTTACTTTGCAATAGAATATGTATAGGCTGTAGAGTGAGGCTTGTGCTCGACAAGGGGACGCGCTGTTAGTTTGTAGCATCAGAAGAGCCATCATATGAAAAGCCCACACCCCATCAGGGTCCTGAATTAAAGATGAGAAGGGCTTCGCCACTCAGAATTCCGAATTGAAACGCTGACACTTTTCATTTCTTCCTCTCCATCTCTCTCTCTCTCTCTCTATGTCTCTCTCCGTGTTTTGTTTTGCCCTCTTTTGTTTGTTTTGTCTAGGTGGAGGCTTGTTTGCGCTGTGTGACATGTTCAGATGTAAACTCGGGTGCTTGAGAGAATGGATTTGGGTCTAATATAGCTATCGGATGCACACCTGCATTGCAGCAACAGGAGCAGCCACAGCAGGTGTTGAGGAGAACAGCCTAGAGAGGCATTTATTTCCGTTTAGCGTTTGTAATGGTGCACTTATACACTCCTACAGTATGTCTGAACAGAGGAAGACTGGATGAAAAATAGACAGGATTTTTTACTTACTCTTGTAGAATTTGTATTATGTTGTGGGAAAACAACCCTGCCTGTGGGAATCTACAGTGGCTAGTTCACTAGCTAGCTAGATAAGCTATCAGCACGGTTTGTTTTTTTTGGCCAGATATCACAAATCTAACTATAAACATGCAAATAACTTAATAGTTGGTAGATCCAAGACTAGTTCTGAAGAAAAACTGCAAGTTGGGAATGTGATAGCTTGTTTAATATAATAAAATAATCCTAACTTAATTAGCAAATCTGGCTGACTAGCTTGCACCATTGGTAATCTCTTGTTTGCTAGTTTTGACAAAGATGTCAGCGCAAAAACAAAATACAGACACGGCAGATAAATTTTTGATTTGTTAATCCAAACAGTTGGTGTGGTTATAGTCTCACAAGCTGACCTTCTAGAAGTTTATAACAGTATAACTCTCTAAGTTTGTACATTCGCAGTAAATGGTGTATTGACAGAGATGGCAAATTAGCATGCACAGACCTTACGTTCCATATGTATATTTCTAGGAGAAAAAAAAACAAATTATTATACAGTAAGTCCTCTACATTCTGTCCGGAGAGATCATTTGTCAGTCCAATTTGTTCCATTCCATCAAAACATTGTCTAGGTACTAGGATACTAACACAATTTGCTATACAAAGTACAACAGAATACAGTGTTTTTTTTTAGAGTCATGCCGATGGTTGAACAATTCATGTTAAAAGAATGAGCATTGTTTGTCATCTTTTCAGCTTGCTCCATTCTCACTTTTGCCTCCATCATTATTGCTTGACGCCTCTTAGCAGTACAAGCTTTATCGCTGCTGTTTTACTCTTGCTTCCGGCCAAACTTCCACGATTGAACATGCACGAACGCATGTTCATATCTTCGAACGGTCGTAACTCAAATGTTCATACGTAGGGGACTTGGTGTATTTTCTGAATTCTTCAGTTTCATCCTTCATATAATTTTGGTTTCCTGATTTATTATTAATATGTGGAGGAGAAATGTAGCTCATTCAGGGCCCAGCATCAACATCTTGAAAAGCAACTCCCAGGTTTACTCTTGTTTCATTTGTGTCGGCGCCATTGTGCTGTATCAGTGGTATAGCACCAGATTTTTGGGCTCCTGGCCACAGTATTGAGAAACACTGTCTGTCACATGAGCTACTTAATCAGCTAGCTATGACAAATAACAACATGCTGCACCGAACAAATCGACTCCTGTGCTGTTCTAGCATAAAATACTCATTCTTTCAGGCATATCAGGCTCACGTGTTTGGAAAGAAACTGGGCAGAAATAAATTGCCCTCTCTGTGCTCTTTCTCTCTCTCTCTCTCCCTTTCTTATTGTATAACACATAATGCTATGTGTTTAACATTGGCTGAGGGTCTATCACAGATTTGTTTGAACATATACTAAGTGGCGACGGTTCCATTACTGACCACAGCTCATTACATAAATCGTGCAACTAATTGAAGGTTCTCTATGGAGCTCAAGATCCAAAATCAAAACGTTCTGGCAATCAGTCAGACCACAGATGATACCACCAAGACAAATATTCAGGAATCGCTGGCTAAATTTACCCCCATGGAATTTATTGACCATGTGATGAGAGGCCAGATGTTGAGAAACTTCAGTTACTGGATGTTATTTTTATTCCGCTCCAGCTGTTGTTTACAACACTTCTGAGAATGGTGCACTGGTAGTGCAAGTATATTTTCGATATTTCAATATATGTTTTTTTACAGCTCTCTCATCAGGTCATGATTTAAGGTTAAACTACCATTTAGTGAAAATCTAAATACTGTTAAAGCAGAATATTACCAATAGGGAATCATGTTTGACAAGGATTAGCCTTGTGTCCCCACTGGATGGCTGATAACCACAAATCATTTTTTTTTGTTAAAGGAAAGCTGATAAAACTGTCTTTGAGGCTTTTGACCCCAATGTATTGTTGCCTTTCTTATGCACTACAATAGTCCTGTGTTGTAAAACCGAAGACAATTTGTCAGACAAAATGGCGTCTGGCTTAGGATCTGGATCTGAGCAGTCTTGTATAAAGATATATATATATTTTTTTAAAGTTTGCTTTAGTATGTTTTTCATTTAGCCTTATTTAATGACACTTGTTGTTTTTCGATTTGCAGGCCAACCTGAATGACTCTCATAACCAGATGGTTGTGCACTGGGCTGGAGAGAAGAGCAACGTCATCGTAGCTTTGGCAAGAGACAGCATCGGAGCCACCGACCCCAAGAGCAGCTCGGTGAGTGTGTGTGATTGTGCTCAAAGCTGACACGTCGCCACTCTCTCTCTGTGGCCGAGTGTCATGACATTTCTTGCGAGTACCCTTCAGTGGAGAGAAACCCTGACTCGTGCAAGTCTACTACCCAGTGAAACCGTGAAAGGAGCGGGGCTTCATCTGTTCTTCATCGCAGATTTGTAGAGGTCTCACAGGTCTCTCCCTTGTCCTGTTCAAGTCACGCTTTTATCTACACTGCTTGGCATTATTTATTTATTTATTTATACTCATGAAGTTGACACAATGCCAGCTTGTTTGGCACAGCGGAGGAGCTGCTTTTGAATCAGCAGGAGCCATGGTGACAAATGCTGCTGTTTAACAGTTTATTCGTTACTTAAAAATGCTACATTGCCAGTTATTTACAGCTTTCCTGCAGAAGGTGCACCATATTTGCACAACTCTTATTGGAGTATGAGACATTATGTCTGTTGGGACACAGTGTGTCAATATATTTTATGATGACAGCAAATGTTTTTCATATCCTGAACCAAACTTAACATCCCCGAGCGATTTACAAAAAGTTAATTAATAGGCTTGCAAAGTTCACAGATTTTTCTTAATCGTTAGTCAAACGTTAAAAATCAATAATCAGTTTATTATTAATAATTAATGACAACCCAACGCACATTTCCCCTCAGCTTATGTTTTATGTACAGTAAGTCCCCTACATAAGAACTTTCGAAGATATGAACATGTATTCACGCAAGTTCAATCGCGAAAGTTAGATCACATGCCCGGGGTACGTTGTCACATGTGTGCAGCAAGTGCAGTACAAGCCCAGAATGTCCGGAAGGAAGAGTAAAAGCAGCGCCAAGTAATAACGTTGACCCGGAACTCGTCTGTATGTAGAGGACTTACTGTGAACAGTTCTAGAGTCGCAGTTGATTATTTCCTCATCCACCAGTTTATTTATTGGGTTTCCCCCATCCACCAGTTTGTTTATTGGTTTTCCCCCATCCACCAGTTTATTTATTGTTTTCCTCCCCCATCCACCAGTTTATTTATTGTTTTCCTCCCCCATCCACCAGTTTATTTATTAGTTATTCCTCATCCACCTGTTTATTTATTAGTTATTCTCCATCCAATGAGGTTATTTATTACTTATTCTCCATCCAATGAGGTTATTTATTACTTTTTCACCATACACCAGTTTATTTGTTTTTTTTTTCACCATACACAAGTTTATTTATTAGTTTTCCCAATCCACCAGTTTATTTATTGATTTTACCAATCCACCAGTTTATTTATTGTTTTTTCCCCATCCACCAGTTTGTTTATTGGTTTTTCCCCATCCACCAGTTTGTTTATTGGTTTTTCCCCATCCACCAGTTTATTTATTGTTTTTTCTCCATCCACCAGTTTATTTATTGGTTTTTCTCCATCCAGAAGTTTGTTTATCGGTTTTTCCCCATCCACCAGTTTTATTTATTTATTCCCCATCCACCAGTTTGTTTATCGGTTTTTCCCCATCCACCAGTTTGTTTATCGGTTTTTCCCCATCCACCAGTTTTATTTATTTATTCCCCATCCACCAGTTTGTTTATCGGTTTTTCCCCATCCACCAGTTTGTTTATTTATTTTTTCCCCATCCACCAGTTTGTTTATTTATTTTTCCCCATCCACCAGGTTGTTTATTTCTTGGTTTTTCACCATACACCAGTTTATTTCTTGGTTTTTCCTCATCCGCCAGTTTATTTCTTGGTTTTTCCCCATCCGCCAGTTTATTTCTTGGTTTTTCCCCATCCGCCAGTTTACCAGACTCAACAGGGAACCCATCTTCATTTGGGTGATAACTGATACAGAGATTGATGTGCAGTCATACCATGTGTTAGGAGGCTGGACGTTCAGTGTAACAGGAGATGTGTTTAAATTATACGGAGTCCACTTTCATTTTTGGAGGCTCAGGAACAAAACGCTTATAATTGAATAACAGTGAATCATAACATCCCTTATTAGCACCCATTTTCTTTGCTCTCAGTTATACACTGTATTGCCAAGAGTATTAAGCAATATTAATATGATTTTGGTCCAGCCTTTGCACAAATCTCCCAAATGCCCTTTTAGAGGAATGGTCGAAAATTCCCATAAACACACTCCTTAAACTTTGTGGAAAGCCTTCCCAGAAGAGTTGAAGCTGTTATAGCTGCAAGGGGGGCGGGACCAACATCATATTAAACCCTATGTATTAAGAATTGGATGTCATTTAAGTTCATATGCATGTGAAGGCAGGTAGTGTATGAGCTGATAAATGCCGATCACTCAAGTCCTTTAATGGTTGTTGACACCCACAATGCTCCATATAAGGCAATTCTGACAGAACGCTGAAAGCGACAAAATGACATAGAATTGGTAATAGAACCTCTAAGTGCTGCATCTCCTAAATCATCCAGTAATGCAGCTGAAACCCTGCTCAATCACTTCTTTTAACGTAACTGAATGGGTCATCTTAATTATAAGATTATACGATCTCTGGAGGTTTACATTAGTGAGCTTCCTTATGCATATGTCTAACTCTTGAACTAACTAGAATTTATGAATACAAACATTTTTGTAGACAATGTACTGTAGAAGTTAATTTTTATTTATTTATTTTAATTCAGTTTGCTAAGTATGTTTTATTTATCAAGCTGTATGCTATGGGGTATAACAGTGCTAGAGAAGCTCTTTTGTTTCTGCAGTATTAAAAGTTTTAAAATGCACCCCATCGCATGAAGATTTTCAGTAAAACGGCATGATGTCCACTTTTCACGATTTTTTCCTCTTCACTTGTCTGTCTGCAGAATCTCCGCATTACTCACTATAACAGTTTTGCAGTTACATGTCAGGAAAATCGCAGTGCTGCCAAGCTATAGAGTGCTGACCTGTGCTCATAACAATATATTCTGTCTTTATTGGAGTCTATCAGTTTGAAAAGCTCCATCTGTTTTCACAGTCTCTGCATCTGACTTTGATTAAAAAGCATGCAAAAGCATGTCAGACAGTCAGTCGGACATTTGCAACTCCCCAGTGTTCCCTTGTGCTCTGTTTTTCATCTTAACCACAAGAAGTGCTGCTTTGTCTGGGTTCGGGGTTAGAAATTTACACAGAATGTGACATTGTTTAATGTGACTGCGTTTTCAGATGATCATGGTAATAATGATAGTAGAAGCATGAGGCTGAATAGGACTTGAGAAACTTAAATTCCCAATACTTACCTTGGATTATGAGCATAATTTCTAGTTCTGGAAGCATGCTTGTATATCAAAGCAGATTTCCCCCATAAGAAATAATGGAAATTTAGATTATTCGTTCCAAAGTCCAAAAATATTCATATCAAAAATTTATACAAAATATAAAGTAAAAAAAAAAAATCCTGCACTTTACCTTTTAAAATTAATTGTGGCTGAAGTAAGATGAGAAAGTAGAGGAGGAGGGATGGCGACTTTCTCAAACAAGTCGCCATCACACACACACACACACACACACACACACACACACACACACACACACACACACACACACACACACACACACACTAATGGAATCACTGCTCTGTCTGCAATTTTCTTTAACATGGAACCTCTCAAAAGTCTCTTGTTTTTGCCTCCTCTTACTAAAGAACAGTCACTACAGTTGGACACAAAATTAAAAAAAATCTTTATGCATACGCACACACGTGGTCACATTGTTATGGTAAACAGTACACGCGCGCACGGGTGTTGACTGAACAAGTTGACTGAACGTACACCCACTGAGACTGAGCATGGTCAAAAACAACAAACGTGCCACTCTAGCAACAGTAGTTCCAGCGTTAATGGTTAGCCTGATTCAGTGTAAAAGCAAAGACCTGAGGATGAGTTGGGGTTTGATCTCTAAATCGGTGTGGTACTGGTCTCATGCAAGTATCTTGCTTTCCAGGAACAATCTAATGCCACACATGCAAAAGAATGGAATCTAAAAAGGTGTACCCTTGACTAGGATTTGTTTACATGAGTGAGCATTCAGACGCAACAGTGAAACAAAAGGTTGGGTAATGAGAGGTCGTTTCCTGTCACCAGCTTACTGGCTTCAAGTAACTTCAGCATTTGTACTGTAGTTGCAGAATCATATATTCTCTGATGTATTGTAGAACCTTAAGCCTAAGGCTGGAAGAGGAATGTGAGAACAGTGAGTTGACTTGACTCTAATCGTCTTCACACGGGAAATGGGGAAAAATGGAGCGTGAATATAAAGCATGCTGTAATGAAAAAGGAGCTCATCTTTTGTATGGTTTCATATTATTAGTAATACCACATTACTAGCGAAATACCATTGCTGTAAGAGTGGTACAATAAATCAAACGTGTTCGGTAATCGGAGAGTGAATCTCAGATGAGAAATTGACAAAGTAGATTGGGTAAAGATTGTGTTTTGTCCTAAAACTTAAATTCCCAATATTTATGACATGAGACAAGAGAGACGTGACTGCACTGGTAAAACAGTTTGATGCATGCTTGTAATCTTGCACATAACTGCTCATCACCTCACTTCTACTCAACATTTTGATGTAATTTATAGCACAGATTTAACTTCATGCAAGACGGTCTGGACAGAATTTGATGATGCTGTGACATAATATGGCTGGACAGACATACCGACAGACAGACAAACAATTTTCTAAGAGTGGTTTGTAAATAAACCTGAAAACACAATTTGGAATGACGAATAAGAGTCTGCTAACACAGTAAACAATCAAGTTGATTGTTTAAATACATGCAATCTATTTGGTAAATGGATTAAGAACTTATTTTGTAATGGACCTGTGTAGCATAGCTATGAACCAAATTGCTGTTGAATTTATGAATCTGGATAAAACAAGAGCGACTTGCATTACAATAAAGGTAAATACGAGAAGTTGATTGTTGTAAGGATGTACACAGCACTGAAAATCTTACGAACAAGTTCCATTCCGGGAGCACGTTCGTAAGTTGGATTTGTTCTCAAGTTTCGACAAAGTGACTTGTGTACTCCTTTGACATGAATATACAATGTAATGTATACAAGTCTACTTGTATCCCCTTGCCATCACCCTTTCCCCCCCACTGCCATCATGTGATCAAAACCATAACCGCACCTAAGGAAATGAATTTCACACGTCACTATAACCGTGTTTTGTCTGCCCCTTGAAATCAAGAGGGCAATCCCAGACGCCATTTTGTCTCAGAGCTGTTTTCCACTGTGTTGGACTGTGAACTCTGTTTTTCGGAGGATTTTCCAAAATTATAATTATTTACCATCGAGACAGCTTTACAGGACAGACATTTTATATCATCGTGCTTCCCTACCAGTGAGGCCGACTGATCTCTTCCGCACCCCTAATATTGTCTAATATTTATCTGTTGAACAGACGATCAAAGGTTTCATCATACCTCTAAGTCCAGGTGAGCTGGATCGGGTCACACCCCCCCCGACTGAGGTGTTTACCCCATGTTATTTTATTCCGATAGAGCAATCCTTCCCATTATTTGTGGGATATTAGCGTCCATGTAAATACAATTAATGAACCATAAGTTAATAAATAGTACAATGTCATTGATTAATACATAAATCTTCTTGTACTTGTTTTTGTAGGCAAACACTTAAATGTTTAGTGTACTGTTGTAGGAAGTTCAATTCCCTACAACAATGTCTGGTCATAATGGTGGTGTGATTTTCTAAGGGTTTTCTCTTTAGTGTGATTTCCTTTATTCTAGTTAGGTATAACATTGACTCATTGACTATATATCTAAACCGTTGTCACTACAGTCTACAGTTTCAGTTTGACAGAAAGAATTGTCGAGTTTTCTTTTAATCTCTTATCTTTTTATTTAAGTATAGCAGTGTGATTTAATTAATGAAAATTAAATGATTTAATGACGCGGTTATCGCACGCACAGCTTTATCTGACTCCGCTCCTCCTGACTGCAGAGGAAGGATTTTTCGGCGGTTTTCCGTCAGTCCGTCATGCCTCCCCAAAATACCTGTGGTGCGTGAGAAACACTCCTCATGGAGTCTCTGTTTAATCCATTTGAGCAACAAAACCGATACAATTTTGAGAGTTCTTCATATGTAGACGATGAGTTTGCGCCATGTAACGTGAAGAACACCTATTATATTGAGAGTAATGGATGTTACACAGCACAATATGTAACCATGAAATTATAAATAGGACTAAAGATGATCACTCTTAAAAAAAATAAATAAATAAATAAAAGATGGTATATTTTTGTCAATTTGTAGTGTAAGAGAAGTAAAACAAATATACTCTCTCTCTTCTCTCTCTCTCTCTCTCTCTCTCTATATATATATATATATATATATATATATATAGTAGATGATGGTTATATGGTATATAAGGTATATTATGGAGTTGCTTGATTTTAGTTTACCTTACAGCACTTTGTTGATTATTTTCTTGTGCCATCTGTTTTGAAGACTTTCCCATGCAAGCTTTTCATCAGATTGTTATAAAGCACGAACACTGGAGACTCCTTCCATGTTCTACAACCGTCTTCAAATAACCTACATAACAGTATCAACAATAACATGAGTGTATTTGTTCAATAATACATTCCAAAATTATTCAAATATCATTATATTATTATATTGGAGCATCCGTTATACAAGTTCCTGTTAATTCGGCATTACTGTAGAATTTATAAGTGTTCACCCTTAGAAGTTTTTTAAATTATTGTTTATTTCTATTTTTAAACATGGAAGTATGTTTTTTTTTTTTTCCTCCATTATTTAATTTTAACGTTGTTAGCGGCGATGTAGACTACTATACGTGAGTTTTGTTAAATTATGCGCAGTTATAACTATATTTAATTGCCTTTTTCCATCCTTTCCCACAGGTTTACGTGTCGTATGATTATGGAACCACTTTCTCCCACATATCGGATAAATTCGACCTGCCTAGTGGGACCGGCAAGCAGGTGATCTCGCAGTTCTACCACAGCCCTGCTGATAACAGACGCGTGAGTATATACTTCCACTATCCTGTATACTTCTGCCATCAAATCTTACAAATGAGCCTTAAAGCACAAATGAGTGAGAACAGTTCAGGTTGTTTTGTTGTGTGGGTGACTGCTGTGGTTGACTGCTGTGGCCCATCCTTCACTCAAGGTGTGTGTGTGTGTGTGTGTGTGTGTGTGTGTGAGAGAGCGAGTGTCTGTGTGTGGAGGAGCTAGTTATGGGCGTGGGAGCATTCTCATGAGACCCAGTGCGACAGCGTGACTAATATGTTCGGCCTTGCCCGTAGCCGTCGCCCTTGGCACCCAACTTAATTGCCTGCTTCAGGGATGAGGTGCCAGTTGCAAAGACACCTGGGAATTGAAGTGATGCTCTACTCCATGATTCTGCAATGCGGCTCCTCAGGTCATAGTCCTGAGCCAGACCTGGACCCTGAGGCAGGAGGAGAGCTAACGATAGCATATTGCACAATGCTGTGTTAGTGCTGTGGTATTAGGATAGCTGTGCATTTTTTATTTTAATGGATGAATTTCCTAATAATAATAATAATAATAATAATAATAATTACAATGCGAATAAGAATAATGATGATAATGATATAAACAAATGACTGATTAAATAAAAAGCCTGTGCATGCTGGCAGGGTTTTTGTTTAATAATAATAATAATAATAATAATCGTAGTAGTAATAAACGAAAAACCTGTTACTGAAAAAAAAAATTATACTATCATTATTCTTATTCGTATTGTAATTATTATTATTATTATTAGGAAATTAATAATTTATCAAGTTTATTATTGTAAGGAGGTCAGTTCCCTACAACAGTTTTTGGTCATAATTGTGGTGTTATTAGATATGATTTATAATTTATAAATATGATTATCAGATTATAAATATTATCATCATCATCATCATTATGTATAATAATGATGATGATATTATTATCATTGTTATCATCATTCTTCTTCTTCTTCTTCTTCTTCTTATTGTGAATATGAATGTTAATATTAATAATCATATCCGATCAGGGTTCATGCAAATCATGCAAAAATATAAGCTTATTCCCTAAAGAAAAAGGCATGACTGTTCATTTTTTTAGCAGCTTGGTCTCATTAGTTTGACCTCCCTGTGGAAGTGTGTGTTTTAAATCACACATGGTCATCTGTGAGCAATGTGTTTTACTTCTTTTCTTTTTCCTCCGTCTCACTGTTCTTAATTTCCCGAGCTTGGTTCATCCTCCCAAATTCTTCACATTTCCTCTCGTACCGGAGCGGAAGCCAAGCCGTTCTGCCGGTAGCAGGGGGAGGTTACGGGGGGGGGAACACGTCAATACAGGATCAAACGGATGACACAGGGGGAAGCTTACAGCTGCATAATTACATATAAAGAACCATGATCCTTTAAATATATTAAAACCGCTTTCTTTGTAGTCTTTGCTTTTGATCTTTTTATGTTCGTTCCTATCCAGGTCAGGCTACGGTAAAGGGCTGAAGGCTGTTAGATTGTACTGTACTGTATGTATCACATATTTCTGTGGTGGAAATAAAATGATCCAAGTATAACTGAAGGATGTGAAGGATGGGAATCACCTCCTGATACAATATCATGGTACCCAAGTGCTGATTTTGATAAATATCCCGATTCAATATTACATTTTTCTCTGATTGTGTTATGATTTTAAAATCTTGAAAAAAGTTGAAAGTGTAATTAAGGTAAATGTAGCCCGTTCAGACGCGTCTGCACTCGGTATCTGGTATATTTGATTGGCCGATCGACGGTCACGCGCAATCAAACTGAAAACCAGCTAATTCCGGTCACTGTCGACACAGTCATATATATTATAAGTGTAAAAATAGTTGTAAATTAATTAATTAATTAATTAATTAGTCAGTGTGGCGGTATGTGAATCACCACATTCATAACTGAATCGTTTCCCCCCCCCCCCATCTCTCTTGATAATAAGTAGCTATATAAATGAGAATATCCATTGACTGGCCAAAAAAAAAAATCTTATGCTAACATTTCATAGACATTATGTTTCATTAGTGGCTTAGTGGTTAGCACTGTCGCCTTGCACCTCCAGATTCCCGGCCAGGGTCGATTCCTGCCTCATGGAGTTCTCCTCGCGCTTGGTGGGTTTCCTCCGGGTACTCCGGTTTCCTCCCACAGTCCAAAAACGTGCAGACTAGGTTAATTGCCCGTAATGTGTGAATGTATGTGTGTGTGTGTCCTGCGATGGATTGGCGTTCAGTTCAGGGTGTACCCTGCCTCATGTCCTAAGTCCCCGGGATGGGCTCCAGTACCCTCGCGACTCTGCATACAGGCTAAAGCGGTATCATGGGTGAGTACCATCCCATGGGTCATGGGTGGGTACCATGGGTGAGTGAGTGTAACTTTGCGATGGACTATGATGTGCACCATGGTCTCTCTTCTCTCCTCACTTTCAGTCCTGGAATGTGCCCACGCCATAAGAGCAGAAATACACCGGCATAATCTGCTCATTCATTACATCCAGGTCATCAGCTGACTGTTTTATTAGGACATAACATTGCCGTGGGGGCTTTGCCTGATGGGTGCATGGCTACATGTTATTTACTTTTTACCCTGACGGGCCAATTCTCTGGAATAGGGTCAGTCTGGACCACATGATGTTTTTTTCCATTACTCCAAAGTCTAATATTTATTCTGGCTAATTGAATAGATAACTGAAGCATGTTTTTTTTCCCCTAAGCTTCACTTAGCAAGTGGTTTTCTTAAGGCCACACGGTTGTTTTTAGTCTGTGAGTTCTCGGCACATTGTGAGGGTGGACATGCCCTTATTTCATGATTAAACATAGCTACTGTTGATATTTTTTTTTCATGACCACTTCTGACCACATTTCTTCCATGTAATTGGGAGTTACACAAGATAAGCTATTTCTAGGTATTTTAATGTTGTCTTTGCTTGATGCAGGCTGATCATTTTCACCCTTCTGAATTTGAGACTTTTTTTCGGCCAGGCACTGCACGTTTGTATAAATTTCAATAATGAGCCTAGTATTTAAATAGTTGGTTATGGAAGGATTCTGCATGTCTCAAATGCCATAATTTATATGCTGCTTAAAACCTAATCGTACTGGATTATCAAGATTTGTGTAAATGTTGAAATGCATGTTTTTTTTTCCTTCTTTCTATTTTCTTTTGAGATGCAGATCATGACAACAGTCACACCAGCAGCAGAAAGGTTTCCTGTTGCTCGGTGTGAAAAAGCACTAAACACTACAGTTTCGACTTGGAAACCAGATGGACAGGGATGTTTTGTCTCTGAAGTGCCATTAAGTGGGCGTCGCATATATTCCCCCCCGAGCGTGTGTGTGAACAATTGTGTTCTGTGCGCATGCATGGATGTGTGGTGTGAGCGGAGCATATTCGCACCTTAAGTGTGAATGTGCATGTAGTCCTGGGATATGTTTTCCGAGGATAAACTTCATCCACCCCAACCCTGACCAGACTTAATGTGCCTTCTAAACATGAATTGAAATGCATGAAAGCACTAATTAGCTTCCTATTTCCCTTCCTTCATGTCGTCCTCAGTACCTTTTCGCGGACACCAAAAACAGTCACGTTTGGAACACCTTCGACTTCTGCAAGAGCGTCCAGAGATTCTCCATCCCCTTCAAACCCACAGACCTGCTCCTGCACAGCAAGAAACCAAACCTGGTCCTGGGTTATGACAGTTCCCATCCAAATAAGCAGGTTTGTACTAAACGTTTAGACACGCTCGAGTGAATTCCCTGTCAGTTGTGCTGCTTTTTTTATTTTTTATTTTTATTTTAAAAGCAATGCTTTTTTCTTTCTTTTTTTTTTTGTGATGAAATAGATGTTTGTTTTTTTTCAACACGCAGGATAGCTATTTTAGTGTTCTGACTCAGTAAGAAATAAACTGTGCATTAAAATGTTATATTGCAAATCTTAGGCCAGTGGCACTCGTCCAAGCTGCGTGGTGATTCATCAGTGTTAAAGCCTTTAGCTAGAAGTTTCAGTCTGAGTTTGCTGTACAGTGAGTCATCAGCTGGGCTTGAACACTCTTGAACTTTTATCTGCTTCCTTTTTTTCTCCCGCAGCTCTGGAAGTCAGATGACTTTGGAGAAACATGGGTGTTGATTCAAGAACACGTCAAGTCCTATTTCTGGTAAGATCAATGACTGTAATTAAGTACTGCTGGTGATTGACATAAGACACTCGGTGGAATTCTCTCCGGTTTTACTCCAAGAGCTTGTCCGTCAAGAGTGGAAGCAGACCGTATTTCCCTTTTTTCATTCTGTAGTAATGGAATATCCCCATCATATCAGGGAAGGGAAGAAATGTCACCAACCTTGTCATTTGTTTTTTGGAAGACCAGGCAGAATGTTGACGGAGATACTAAAGATTTTGGAGAAACTGCTGGTCCCATAGAAAATAAATAGCGAGCCATTCCCAGACGGGGAGGAGGGACTAGGCTGCGTCGCTTAATGCTCCAATCCCTACATTTATACAATCATATGTTGACGTCTTTAGGCTAAAAAAGATGCAATGGAGGACCTTCGGACGCCCCTACTTAAATAATTCAGATACATAAAGGCAAAACAACAAATTGGACATTTTGGTTACATGAAAACTGCTTAAAAGTAGTCCATAGATTACGTAAAATGTTAGAAATTATAGATAGCTATCATTAAAATTGCATTTCAATGGATATCACCAACCCCTATAGATGCGTTTATTTTCCTGTTTTGATTCATCCGTACTTTATAAAAACCAATAAAAACCCCTGGTTGCGAATTTAATGCACTTAAATACATTATTTCATATTTAGCGATGCAAAGGATCAGGAAGCGCAGAGCGTTTTATAAACACGGCTGCCGGCCTCTTCGGGAGAGAGTGAAAATGACCCTCAGTTTTAACCACAGAGGAAGTCGGCGATTACATACAACATTGCAACATTCAGGTCGTCAGCTGACTTTATTTTATTGCCACATAACGTCACTCAGCGTAGCAAGCCCAGATCACAACGCTGCCTCCAGAGGCTTGTACAGCGGCCACTGCGCATGATGGGTGAATCGCTTCATGTGCTTCCTCCCTGACCCTGACACGCCCATCACTCCCAGGGAAATCTGGATTCTTCAATTGTTCCAAATTCCATTCTTTATGCACAATAACAAATTGAGACCCATAAGCCTCTTTGTCAAGTGTCTACATACAGTATCAGGTTCCCAATTCTCTCAGTGCTTGTTGCATGTGAAAATGCTCTTACTTTCACTATTAAACATTTACTTTGATTTCTACCGGGAGTTTTTATGATGAAACTTCACCGAGATTTTCACGATTTTGATCACAGATTTTGTTCTCCTATTATTTCAGCAATCTTAGTTGTTATCTTTGCATGATGCAAACTAATAATTTGACCCTTCTGAAATGAGGGTTGTTTTACAGTATGTACAGGTATTGTTTACAGGGTTTGTACTGTATGACTGAGCTACCACCGCCCCTTTAAATACAGAATCAGAGTATTAAGGCACTGGGTAAGGTTGAAAAAAATCCCAGCTCTACCACATTGCCATTGTTGGGTCCTTGAGCAAGGCTCTTAACTTTATCTGCTCCAGGGGCGCCGTATAATGGCTGACCCTGCGCTCTGACCCCATGCTACACTGGGATGTGTGAAGAAAGAATTTCACTGTGCAGTAATGTATTTGTGACAAATAAAGGCTAATTAAGGAACACAACAACACCAAAAAGCATGCAGTGCTAGGAAAATAAACAATGGGATGGTGTACTGCAATGCAAAACTAGGTCACGTTCACATCCAACATGTTATTGAACATGTTTTTAATCTTCTTATACTAGACTAACTGTGTTTAACTGCACACTCATAAGCATGTTGTAAAAAATGTACAACACTGTCTGTTGAATTTTGGAAGGAATTCAAATTTTTGCTTGTTACCGTGAAGTGTGTGAATGAGATCGCGTTTATTAAGTAGATTTCAATTGCACACTCGTAAGTGCGTATAAATATTTTTTTTTAGATGCCTAATGATTTTTTTGGATGTTTTTTTGATATAAGGACGTTTTCCATTAAATTTTAAAGTAGAATATCTTCTCTTCCCGTGGACCGATTGCATTGAAACAAAACCTATGTGTTACCTCATGCCATTAAATTAACCCATTAAAATTCATTCAGTAGTTTTTATGTGATGCGTGCACGGACGACCAGACAGACGAAAATTCCAATAACCATCTTGATGTGTTCTACCTCTTATCTTAATTAATCTTAAAAGATTTTTTTGCAACTATCTTCAAAGTAAAGACACGCCTACTTTACAGTTTTATTAAATGTCTAGATTCATTTCAATTTCAGTGAAAATCAATGTTTTATTTATTGATCAATTTTTTAAAACTTTTATATATATTTTTTAATGTTGAAATGTTGGTGTTGTGCTGGTAAATTACGTTAAACAAAATATTTTGTCACTCAGTTTAGATTTGATTGAGAAATTGAGAAAGTCTTTGGTATAATATTAATTAGCAACAGAAAATACTAAAAAAAATTATTGATTTGAAATTTCTCCCGTGCATGTTGTGCACAGTTAGATCTTGAACTTGCGATTGAATTTGACCTTGTCATTTAATGCTGTACAGGAAGCATTTTGGAAATTTGTAAGTGCCTTTGTATGTAAAACAATAAGCTGCTGGGTGACATTCCACCACTATGTTTGTCTGTAATGGGCTAAAAATAGAAAGTTAAATGTCCTACTGGTTTCAGACCAGACTGGTTTCGTTCGATTCGAGATTTAGGACTTTTAACAATAGATATTAGCACAAAGCAGCTTTATAAAAAAGAAAAACAGGTATAAAATTTTTTGAATGTATATATTAACAAATATATCGATTTGTTGCTCGTCATCAGCCTATTGCAAGTACTGTAAAATTAGAAAAACAAGAAATAACATATTGTTTATTTTTTTTTTTTCATTTTTTCCCCGATTTTCTCCCTAATTTAGTCGTGTCCAATTCCTCCCCGTCACTAGGGGGCTCCCACATTAAGGCTACTACTACCACTCAGCCGGGAGGGCCGAAGACTATCACATGTTTCCTCCGAACCACGTGACGCCAGCCGACTGCATCTTTTTGAACTGCTCGCTCGCGCACCGTTGGGGGCAGCGTAACACACTCGGAGGACAGCGCTATCCGCTCCCTCCGTTGCGCGAGCTCACAGACGCCCCTGATTGGCTGTAGAGCCATGATTAATGTGGGAGCACTAAGTACCTCTCATCCCTCCCCTCTGAGAGAGCTCGGCCAATCAGCTCTCTCTAGACCTCCGGCTGCGAGAGGTTACAGCACCACCCGGGATTCGAACTAGCGATCTCCGGATGATAGGGCGTGCGCTACTCGGAGGCCCCAAGAAATAACATATTGTATTCACATTTCTAATTCAAGCCTTTTGCAAATGCGAATGCATGAAAACATGCAAATTCAAACATTCAAATCTAAAATGATTCAGATAAAAAATATAGTTAAAAATGATAGTTGTGAGCCAAGCTATATTAAGCTGATTTACTGAGATCCGTACGAAGGTGCTTTATAAAGAATAGCTGTGTGAATGATGTCACATGCAAAATAGAGTGCGAAAACAATATGTAAATAAGGTTTTATTCTTCATATGCTTTTTGATCTTAGAAACCGTGATGAGTCTTAAAATCCTGGAGGAGTAGATTAAAGCTAGCGTGTGCACACGCACACACACACGTATGTATCTGCATGCCAATTATAACACTGCCTAAAGGTGGGAAGACATGTCAGAAAACGGGTATAGACATGAACGTGTGTTCTAAAGGTAGATGAAAGAAAGAAAAAAGTTTTTTTCAGATTTTCCTTTTATATCCTGCCATCTGGGTTGCTCTTGAGTTCCTAAAATAAAGACAGATTTACTGCAGTGACGATAAGAGAACGTTTTAAGAATCGTTTTTCAGAATATTTTTTTAATTAAAACTAAAATCTAACATTAATTAATAAACTAGATACAATTTCTTGGAGAATTTGCGAGGTAGGGGTGTACGGATGCGTCGCATCCTGGGCAAAATATGGAAACGGCTTTTTTTCATGGCACTAAACTTCCTGAGATATGGCCATTCACCTATCCTGGGTGTGAGAGCGTGTCGCTCACACATCGAGATCTTAATGGAAAAGCGACTGTGCTGATTTTTGCCCGGATACCGCGGGAACGGTTCGTGCTCGAGCGTTCGTTCTACTGGCGTACTCCTGAGACCCGGGTGAAGGTTTCGATCTAAGTTTTGTGGAAGTTTGAGCACCAAGCTTAGATCAAGATTCAGCGAGAGATGGAGAAACGGAGGTGCTTTTTTTTGCTGCTTCACTTTCTCTCCGCTCTAGAACGAGGTTCATTCCCTATGGAGCAGGTTTGGGGACACTTTTGAAGGGTATACTTATTTCTTTATCAATATGACCTTTTCCAGTGTAATAAAGATCTTTTGAGCCGTTCGATGTGAAGTGTCCAGTTTTTTTTTTTCTGATCGGAACAAAACCGAGCGAGCTGCAGTTGGGCTGTGGGAGCGAAGGGGTTCGGCGCAGGTCCCAAATAAACAATCGAAACTTGAAAACGAGGCATGTTGCGCTTGGAAGACCTGGCAGAATGTTTTGTGCAGGTGCTTGCAAAATTGATGGAGATACTAAGGATTTTGGAGAAACTGCTGGTCCCATAGAAAATAAATAGCGTGCCATTCCCAGGCGGTGAGGAGGGACTAGGCTGCTTCGCTTAATGGTCCAATCCCAAAATCTATACGATCAAATGTTGACGTTTTTAGGCTAAAAAAGACGACCTTCGGATGTCCCAACTTAAATAATTCAGATACATAAAGGCAAATTGGACAACGCATACCATTTTGCTTAAATGAAACTTTAAGGTATTCTATAGGTTCTGTAAAATCTTTTTTTTTTATATAGAAATCATAGCTATACATCATTAAAATTGCATTTAAACGGATATTGCCAGCCCCTATAGATGTTTATTTTCCTGCTTTGGTTCATCCGTACTTTATAAAAACCCATAAAACCCCCTAGTTGCTATTTAAAGCATACTTAAATACATTATTTCATATTTAGCGATGCAAAGGATCAGGAAGCGCGGAGCATTTTATGAACGTTCGTATCCAGCCTCTTCAGGAGGGAGTGAAAATGACCCTCAGTGTTAACCACAGAGGAAGTCGATGATTATGTACACCACGTTTCAGGCGAGCTGCTGGGAGCTCAATTTGTTATTAGTGGGCATCAGCGTGCTGCCCTTTGATTAATGCCTGATTAATGGCTTTTGGGCTTGGCTGGACTTCTTTCTCTGGAAAAGCATCCAGTCATGAAGGCACCCCAGATTAGAAAATATAGTGTGGCTAATGTGTCTCGTCTCAGTGCTGTGATAAAGCCTTTGTCTTGCTCGGATGACGCAGCAGAGGTTTTATGTGGAACCATTTGTTTTATGTGGAACCACCTTAATACTTGATGGCGGCTATTCATAGTATAAAAATCTGCAATGTCTACAATTCCTAAATCTGATTTGCATGACAAAAAAAAAAACGTTTGAATTTAAACGGTTTGCAGGGATCATGTGAAATATCTAAACCTAATATTAAAAACAGAAAAGAAAAATGTTGCTATGGTGAAGCCTTTTTTTTTTAACAATTAAAAAGGAGTCTCTGGTGTTGGTGCTTTCCAGGCTGGAGTCTTTTGTCCTTTTCCAGTTTCTTGGTAACATGACAAGCTGTATTATTTTCTTATTAACTTCAAGAGAGGGGAAAAAAAGAGAAGTTTCACAACAGACAATAATTCTCTCTTTGGAATTCCGATAACGCCCACAGCCATGCATGACCAGGGAGTCCAAGAGAGAGGGAGGAATGGCATTGTCTCCTTACCATATTAATCACAGTGACATTAGGCAATCATGGGCATATATCATGAAGTCATATATACAGAGTGGTGTCGATTGCGCTATCCTCTGTCTGTTGAGACAGATTTATGCTTCTGCATCAAGTATACGACGTAGCGTCTCATGCAACTGTGTACCCTGCGTCATACGCTACACTCCCCAGAAACGTCGCTATGTATCACTGCGATCGATGCTGACCTCAACAGCTATGATTGTTCCGCTGGTTAGAAACATATTTCCAGCCTTTTTTCCCCGTGTTGATGGCCTCCTTTGACATCATCTCTTGCTGCCTAGTTTCAGAAAACGTAACCGTTGCTCAACATGAGCTCCAACTCCAGTAAGATCCGCTTGGGTTTCATTCACCAGTTTTGCATTAAATACCAAAAAAATAAATACCCACCAGAAAATGCTGAAGGGGCTCAGCACATTGGCATAGAAAGCCCACCGCCAACTAGTGGTTTGGCGGTGTAATTGCATAGCGACGCAGAAACACCAGAGCACAAATATATCCCTCACAAGGTTGTAGGCCACTTGCGTAGCCTGTTGTGTGAGCTCTCTGTGGACCTGACGCGGAAGCATAAATCAGGCTTTACTCTGCATTGTGATGCAACATGAACAGCAGTTTGAAGAGACACAGTGTGCTGATTTCAGAGACGCGTGTCTTCAGAGGAACCATGTAAGAGCCTTCGGGTTTTTCCATGTTGATTGTTGGGGTATGAGAGGGGAAGGTTGGCTAAAGAATGGAAAGACTGAATTAAGGAGAGAATTTCAAGTGGCAGGAAGATGATCAGCCATGACCTTATGACGAAACCAAACCAGTAATGCGCTATGTATTCCAACACCTTTCTATTAAAAACAGCTTTAATCTTTGCAACAGTCTGAGCTACACTGGCTCTTCTATTCTACTGGATCAGCCTAAAGCACGCAGGCCAACGTTCACTCCCCACGTGCGTCAGTGACTCAGAGCTGTCCATGACCCTGTCGCCAATCCACTGGTTTTCCTTCCTTGTATCACTTTTGGTGCAACCTGGGAACATCCCACAAGAGTTTTGGAGTTGCTCTCACCCAGTCGTCTAGACATCAAAGTTGGCCCTTGTCATAGTAGCTACAGTTACAATATCCCGTTACAGTGGCGCCTGAAAGTCGGTGGGATATATTAGGCAGCAGTTGAACATTTTTATCCCTGAAATTGATGTGTTGGAAGCGAAAAAATGGGCAAGTGTACGGACTTTGATGAGGCCCAAATTGTGACTGCTGTGTCTTGTAAGGTGTCCTTGGTTTGCAATGGTCAGAACCTGCCCGAAGTTGTCTAAGGAAGGAAAACTGGGGAACCAGTTACAAGGTCATGTGTGGCTAAAGGCTCACTTTTGCACATGGGGAGTGAAGGCTGCCCCGTATTTTATTCCGATTCAATAGAAAAGCTATTGTAGCTCAAGACAGTGCATCGCTGTTTTGGTTGCAAAAGGGGGACTGGCTCAATATTATGCAGGTGATCATAATGTTGGCAATTCACTGAGGTATAACAAGAATAGACTCAACTACAGGGTGGTAACAGAGTCGCATCGTTTCTTTATTTTCATATCTACAACCTGCCCCATCATGTTTTATTCCCTAACTGTATAACTGTACTCTGAAACCTCTGTGGATTTAATAATAATCCCTCGAGAAGCTTTGTTTTAGCTCTCAGCTCCTCCTCAGGCGGATTACCGTTGCCGTTTCATTTCTGCCTCGAACGCTTAGATTTCTCAAGCTTTGAATTGGGTGAGGAAAGAGTGGAACAGTAGTCTGCATTCTTGTCCCTTCCGTCTAATCCTTTCATCTGTTTGTTAGACGCTTCAAGGAACCGTCTCAACCACCAAGCCGGTGTATTTGCAGTAGGAGTGAGACAGGCCTTTGTGCCAGGGTGCAACGCAGTAGAATCTCAGGGCTGCAGGGTCTCAAATCCTGAGCCTACTGTGCTGAATCATTTCTACACAAGGAGCTTCAGCGCCCTTGTGTCCCTCTGTGTAGAGAGAGATGTGGCCCAAAAAAAGGGCCCATTTAGAAAGAGCTTCAATTTATCACATAGCCTGAAAATGATTGAATTTTTGATATAAGTCTTTATTGAGCAAATAAATTAAACATTTAAGGCAATTCCAGGGAAAATGTTGTGAACACTTGTATTTATTAACCAGTGGTGAATATTAGCTCCTGATTCATTAAAGAGAAAGTAAAGGAGGTTAGAAGATATTACTGTATCTAAGAAAAATTTATCTGTATCTCAAGTGTTGCACAAAATCTTTCTACACAGTTGCTCCTATTTTTTATATTTCTAATCATCTGATCCGCAAGTGCTCCCCTAATATTGATGTCCCACTTATTTTGCTCAATAAAAAAAAAGTCAAGCAACTTTTTTTTTTTTTTTTTTTAATAAAATGAAATTAATCAGTCAAATTGTCATATATACAGAGTCAGGCAAAAACAATTTATACACACTTCAGAAAAAGGAAAACTTTATTATGCATTATTATGTACAAGACCATTCCATATTAAGATCCACTAAAGTTAATGAATAAACAACATTACAGAAGAATATTTACATGCCTGTAAAGAAAGCGACATATTACATGACAGACCAGTTTTCAGATGGGAAACAAAAATCAATAATGTACAGTACACTCCTGGGTTTTACATGAAAATAGAAAGGAGCGAGTGTGACGAAGTTACCAAAAGAACTCGTATTCTCCAGCATGCTCAGTAAAACCTAACAGCTGTTTTATTTACAGTACTGTACAAAAGTCTTGGAAGCATCCAAACACAAGCCATATGCAATTTTTGAAAACATTTCTACATAAAAAAAAACTTCTATAAAAAGCAGCAAGTAATAACATAAACAATAAACGGTCAGTATTTGGTGTGGAAACTGTTTGCTTGAACATAAGTGGTAGTGTTCGATACAGATGTGTGCAGTGAAGTAAAACAGCTGTTAGGTTTTACTTAGCATGCTGGAGCATAGCATTCTTTTGGTAACTTTGTCATACTCGCTCCTTTCTACTTACATGAAAAAAAACAGGATTTTTCTGTAATGTTGTTTATTCATTCATTTTAGTGCATCTTTGTAGGGAATGGTCTTGTACATAATAATGCAAACATAATAAAGTTGTACAACAAAATTTGTACTACAGATAATATGGCACCTAAGACCTTTGCACAGTACTGTGTATATATGTGTGTGTGTATGTGTATATATATATATATATATATATATATATATATATATATATATATATATATATATATAAATACTAAATCTATTGCTATACGTTTATAATAATTTTATTTATTTATTTTTTCTTTTCCTGTAGTATTGTTTACTTTTTGATTCCTTGTCCAAATAACATTAGTTTCTACTGTTGCTGTAGAAAAACTAGCTGAGATGGGAGATCACTGGGAAATGGGTCACTTTTATCCCTTCTCTGAGCGCCTTTGGTGAAAATACATCAGAACTGATTTGACTCCAAATTTAGAGCTGCTAATCCTAAAGTTTTTTGAGACATTTCTTGTTTGCTCTGTTTGATAAGACAATGTTGAAAAGTAATCCCCTGATGCAATAATGCATTAATCCAAGACGTTCACAAGTGCTTGGATACCATCAAAGTAAGACGTTTTTTCATATCTTGGATATCGGAGCCTTGATCGGACTGCCGGCTTCACGTTTGAAATGCTGGCCTCGCAGGACCTCCTTTAAAATCCCCAAACATAAAGAAATGGTTTGGAGCGAGGTCAGGACTGTACGGGGGATCTGGCGATACCTCACAGTCAGGTTTCTGTAATGTGCAAGTGGGGTTGGTGAACGACTGTGTGTGCGGTTAACACAGACGGTTGCATCCCTTCTGCATGTTGGTAACACGTTACCCATGTCATCACTGTACCGTGCGTAAGGACTTCTGTAAATGTCAATCAGCTTCATGCCGTCATTCACAAAAAAAAAAAGTTCACCAAGTCCCGGTTTGACTCGAATGCCCCTTCCCACAGCTAGAGTGTTGACAAGATGGGAAAATGTGTGCGTTTCTACCTTTCACGGTGTTGATTGTACAGCTTTTGTATAGTGCCAACTGTGATTATACGACATGTGCATGTTTTCGTAGGGGAGTGGAGCCGCATGACAGCCCAACCACAGTGCTGGTCCAAAGGCACGAACCCCAGGGAGTCTCCAGCATTCTCAGCAGCACTGACTTCTTCCAGAGTGAGGAAAACCGACGCATTATTCTGGAAAGGGTGGACAGCTTTCAGCTCCGAGACAAGTACATGTTCGCTACTACAACCAGGGTAAGATATCAGTGGTGAAGCAGGTGCAGTTCATGCTGTTTTAATGGAAGTACAATACAATAGTGTAAATTCAAGTCTGGAGCCGCGCATCATTTTTTAATATTATGTAGATTAAATGAACGGAAGGGGAACAAATGTTTTACTATGACAGATCAAAAATCGGTTGTTTTCTGTAACAACCTGAGCAGCAACCTCATTCCCCATCTCGTCTGTTCCAACCATTCAGCATCAGCAGTATAATAATCATATGATCATCTGTCATCATCTGTACCTGTTTTTAAGATTAACAAACAAACAAACAAAAATCTTCTGAAACTGGACGGGTACAGGGACTCAAAAGCCAGAAAAGACTTTGATGAAGCCTGGAGAACTATTCCTCAAGACTACATCAATAATACTAGTGAAAGTCTTGTTTCTTTGGAAGCAGAAATCAAAGAAATGAGGTGTGGGTTCAGATTTTTGCACAGTGCTATAACTTGATGTCAGTTGATGTAAATCTGTGCTCCGGCGTTCCCCGGGCGAGGTATATGAACTGCAGCATAAGAATCATCCTCGTCGGAAACCAGGCTCTAAATCCTCACCACAATCTCCGGGTTTTCCTCTCTTCGGGCTCGTGCCGGCTCAGCGGTTATGGCTCTGGGTTACTGATTGGCAGGTTGGATGTTTAAGCCTCAGCGCTGCCAAGCTGACAGACGCTGTTGGACTCTTGAACCCTTTCTGCTCCAGGCGCACAGTGTCGTGACTGACCCTGCAGTCTGAACCCAGCTTCCATTCAAAGAAGAAAAGTTCACTGTGCTGTAATTTGTGTGTGACATCATCTTTATTATGTACTCGGGAGGAAAGAAAGTTTTGAAACTAAGACATCGTGTTTGTGTCACCGTTTGATTGGCTGATGTATTAATGCATGGCATGTTGGAGATTTGAATTGATAGTTAGTGATTTGAATCTCACTAGTGCCCACAGTGTGTGTTAGTGACTGTAGAACAATTGTCTGCCATTTGTGCATGCTAATTAAACTGGTTAGTATAAAAATAAAAAATAAAAAAAAACATTTGGCAGCAAAAACTTTTGTTTTGCTGCATTTCCACAAAGTCATTTTCCTCCCACTAACAATGTAATAGCTTGGAAATTACAATCTGGCTTGTGATTTGTCGGACGATTTTTAAAGCTGTTGGCTTTGCATATGCAATATTTCTGGTGTGATGTGCATCATCAGTGGAAGGATGGAAGGACCAGAGGCCCCAGTGATGTGCTCAGTTTTCTTTTTTTTTTCAGCACGCAGCTGCTCATTGTTGTCTCTGTGGTCCTTTTGAATGAATTGAAGAATTAGTCAGGGGAGAATGTGGAGACGCTCCTGGGCTTTTTGGCTAGAAAGACGATGTTAAGGGCTACGTGAGATCCTCTGTGATGTACAGGCCGAGCAGCCAGGAGCCCTCGAATGCCTCCATGGCTGCTGTTTTTCGCGGCACAGACAGATCACAGTGAGTCTTGTGGAAGAAGGCAGTCGTCTGTTTTGCATTATTAAATTGTACAAAAGAGATTGTGGATTTGATGGTGTAGATGGTGATCTCTCTCTCTCTCTCTCTCTCTCTCTGGTACAAATAAAACAGTAAAGGAAAGGAATTAGTTGCAGAGACTGATGGTTACATGCAGTCCTGTGTGTCGAAGTACTTACGGGAACTATACACAGAATAGAGAAGACAGGACATGCTTTAGGCTGTTTCAAGGTATGTAAATGTTGTCCAATTACAGGGTTAGCATGGAGAAATGGCCTCTTAAACATGATGCAAGGGTATTGATACGGATGCAAAGAGGAAAAAAATGCATCATGAAATCTTTTCAGTACATCCCTGCTTTACTAGTTATTGTCTCTTTTCTGGCGGTACGGCGGTATGGTGGTGTAGTGGTCGCCTTGCAGCGCCAGGGTCCGGGTTCGATTCCCGGCCGGGTTCGATTCCCGTCTCTGTGTGCATGGAGTTTGCATGTTCTCCTCGTGCTTGGTGGGTTTCCTCCGGGTACTCCGGTTTCCTCCAACAGTCCAAAGACATGCAGATTAGGTTAATTGGCATTCCCGAAATGGCCATAGTGTGCGATTGAGGGTGTGTAGGTGTGTGTGCTCTGCGATGGATTGGCACCCTGTCCAGGATGTACCCCGCCTTGTGCCCTAAGTCTCCTGGGATAGGCTCCAGGGCCCCCCGTGACCCTGAATACAAGGATAAGCGGTATAGATGGTGAGTGAGTGTTTCTTTTCTCAGTTTTGAAAAGTCATTGTTATGAGCTGAAAGTGATGGTGGCATTGATAAATATCTCATGTGATGAAGTTAAACGGTGTGGGTAATTCCAAAGACCCCTGAGTGTCAGTGGGACCTTAAAAATACTACAGCAATTGAAAAATGTTGGCTTTGTGAAGCTTGGGGGCCCAGTATATTAGGCTTTCTCAGGCTCCAGAATCTCTTAACAGT
This sequence comes from Clarias fuscus, assembly GCA_030347435.1. Classification (NCBI taxonomy): domain Eukaryota; kingdom Metazoa; phylum Chordata; class Actinopteri; order Siluriformes; family Clariidae; genus Clarias; species Clarias fuscus. The sequence continues at coordinate 10,015,423 of CM059218.1, forward strand.
GCCTCTTGTGGTCCATCTATCCATCTAGGATCCTCTGTAGTCCAACTGGTCAAAAGCCAGTGGTGACCATTGTATTTATTCCCATTTTTACGTCCATCGTAGGACCTCTGGTCAACATTCACGCACACATTCGCACTCTATGGGAACGCCAATGAGCCTAATCTGAACCCGGAGGAAACCCACCAACCATGGGAGAACATGCAAACTCCGTGCGCACAGACCTGAGTTGGGAGTCCCTGGAGGTGTGAGGCATCAGTTTTAACCTCTAAGCCACCTTGCAACATGATTATATCAGAACCAGACACAGCTAAAGGTTTAAAATTTTTTATTTTTTTTATTGTTTTCATCAGCCATGATGTTCTTCAAACCATGACACTAGCTTCATCTTGATTGCCCAATGACGAGTTTGCTTGATTGACTTTTGGAAAAGATGCATACATACTGTATTTTTTTACATAATCTCCTTGCTTTTCAAAACACTCTGTCAATCTGTCAACAAGCGTTGGCATTCCCTCGTTAGAAAAAATGTTGCTGCGAACCACGAATGCATCGCTGTCTTCACTTCTTCATCAGAAGTGTATCTTCTGGGCTTCACCTCTTCAATAAGCATCTTCATATCCAAGCACTATTGATTGTTGAATCTTTTTCCTGATAATCTTCCAATACACCCTCAGACCACAAAACAACTAAACATTGCAGTGCACTTTGTTTTATTGCCTATGCACAATGCTGATTTGCCCTTTTCATTCAGCTTCAGAATGGCAAAGTTTTTCCCCCTCATAGACATCTCCATGGTCTTCATATCTCCATATTGGTCTATCAATCTTACAGAGTAGACTTGTGCCAAGAAGAAACCCCTGCCAGTTAAAAAAAATTTGCTGTGGAAGTCATTTAACGCATTTAGATTTAAATATCAGGAAATGAAAAGCTGGCATTCTGATCTCTCGTCTCATATTCAGCTTTAGATCTCAAACCCGAATGTCTTCAGCGTAGAGCAAAAACAAAAAGGATCAGCTTTGCTGTTTCGTTATGTATATAAAGGGGATTGTAAATCAGCTCTTCAGCCAATTTACTAGATAGTGCATTATAAAAATAGAAACCTGGAGTAGTCAGCTGGGCGAGCAGCAGTCATCCGCCGAGATTTATCACTTCAGCGGTGACGCTACGGTTAGATCTGGCACTTGCGTGCAGCTAAATGGAGCGTCTTGTGTTTAAGGCTCCTCCTGAGAAGACCAGATTCTGTGAAAAATGCACTTTATCCATGCAAGTTTTTTTAACATTTTTTAAAAACATTTTCTTGGCTGGGTCTTTACATCGCAGCTCTTGTAAAACGAAGCTGACATCTCACCAAAAATTGTTGCCGAGCACTTGGGGATAAAACAATCGCCCGTTGTTATGTTTATAACTTTTAAAGCTACGCGTTGGTTTATTTTTCCTTCCTGGATTCCAGCCCACGAGGGTTTGCTTCTCCACAAATTTGAGTTGTTACACATGCCTGTGTCTACACTGGATCGTAACCAAGTGTGGCGACACAGTAAATGTTTGGACTGTTAAAATAAACCTTGGACACACTCATCTGCCGAGCCCAATACAGCGTCGGTCGGTCAGATCAGGCCGGAACGAGCTGTTCTGCACGGGTTCCTGAGGTCTCCGATATCGGTATGTAATGTGATTGAACCACCTTAATGAATAGCGCCGTATGTGAGAGTTCTTGGAAAGATCGGATGAAGTGCAGCTTATTGGCCCCGGCAGATCTGTGCACTTTCGATGGACGTGTGGTTGGCTCTCCCCAGGGCATCTTTAACTGCTCGCGCACCGCTTACCCGTGTCCCGCTTACCCGTGCTGCCATATGGCCTTGGCATGTTGTCAGCGCTACGCTATACACGTGTAGAGCTCATGCCAAGAAGTTACCGCGCACACGCTCACAAATGTGAGGTTTCGTAACTGCTAGAGCCTGTTGCGCAATGGTGCGAAGCCAAGGTTATGTCCGTAGTACGTTTTCATCATCTCTAACAAGCAGGCTCCTCTAAATTGCGCAGAAGAACTGACAAAAAATAGCATATCCTGCACAACCTTTCCTTATGAATCTCCGCAGAAGATTCATAATCCGAGCTACGCAGAAGATTCGTAGCTCCGATTATGTTTCTTCATAACCTGGTAGAGTTACAGGTACAGTTATTACAATCGCATAGAGAAATTACAGGGAAGTCTAGACAAGCACGCAGAACCAGCAAGAACAATCGGCTGGAAATGTCCCCAAGCACAAGACGGAATTGCACAAGTCTTTGGGACTCGGCCCAGCTGGAGGTTTCCAAGCAGAGCTGCTTTCTTATTGGCTCTGGCGGTCGTCTGCCTTCAGCTCCAGAGTCACCGGCCAATCAGGGTATATTTGCTGTTTTGAGGAAATATCTCTTTCTCTTCCTATTCTCCGCTACGTCTCACTTTCTCACTAGTCCCTCGGCTTGCTAATAGGATTAGTATAATGAATATCACAAGGACCTTTTGGCACCAAGAAGCATAAAAGATTAATTAAAGCCCCGGAAATCTATAAAAGTAGTAATAAAATTTTTCCCCTTTCATACAGTATGTTTTTCCCCTTTCATACAGTACGTATGTTAAACAATAATCAGAATAATCATAATAATAATATGACTCATACATTTCATTCTGTGCTTCCCACTTTTTTTCTTTCATCCAAGTAGGAGATGAGAGGGGCGAAAAAAATAAAATAAACAAACAACAAAACGAGTCGAAATATTAATTATTCCACTTCCACTTGCAGATGTACTGTGTGTACCGTGCTATTATTATCGATTGTTACCAGGGCAGCTAGAGTGGGACTCAGACTTGCTAATTGAGCCTGCAGGTCACATCACACACACACACACACACACACACACACACACACACACACACACACACACTCGAACTTTCACTTTTTCACGGCGCCTAATCACACTGCAGAGATCTACAGTACCAGCCGGCCTCCTGTTTGCGAGTCAGGTCTGTCTGGTCTGCAGAGTGTTGCCAGCACAGTGAAGCTGTTGTTTTTACGGACATAAAAGCCTCTCCCACAATGAAGGGGAAAGTGCCTCGAGGAGCCAAATATGCAGCAAGTCTGCTGGAAGAATCCGCTCCATTCATGCTGGCAGCCGGGTCGGAATTCTAAAGCTAATTCTCACTGGCAGGAGGAGGATCGATTCTCGGACTTGGGCCGCACCCGTGTGCGTTACATGCGTCTGTAGAGGAATTATACTTACTGCAGCTCTGTGTGAGCCGAAGCACTGCAGAAAGAGTGTATAAATCTTTTTTTATTAATTTTTTTTCCTTATTTTACTGATTAAATTATTATTCCGATTGAAAAACTTTGATTGAATTGGACAGAAAAGGGAACACGGAGCAAGAGGAGTGCAGTACCTCCTTCGCTCCAGTCCCTCGGCTCCGCATGGCCGTGCCAGCTTTGCATATTCAAACCCAGCTTGTCGCCTTTGTCGCGGTGTTACCACGCCGCCGACTCTTTCTCTTCACGCTCTCTCAGCAACGCCGGCCCTTTCCAAACCCCTTTTCACGCCCTTTCCCTCGCTCTCTAAAGCCAGATTGTGTTTTGGCTGCCCGAGACACCACAGCAGTCTGTTCCTGGAGACGGCCATTAACAAGCAGATAAATCAGGCCGATTGATGCCAGGGCCGTGACGAGCGGGTCTGAGAGAGCGACGACACTGCACGCTCTGTCTTTCCGCCAGAGAACAAGAAGCGCTTTTCCGCCTCATCAAGGCAAATTCATTAATGCTGGGCAGATAGTTTGCAGCCTGTCAAGCTCATGGCTTCCTCTGTGCCTCGCACTTAGGAGGAAGAACTCTCCCTCTTGTAGGCTTTTGGCTCGGGTCTCCACGATCATCTTGTGGGGATTTTAAGCCTGCGCTGTTAATCACGGACGATGCATTGTGTAAACCGGTTGCGGCCTTGACAGCAAGCGGCTGATTTATTATATAATGGTTGTTTCAGCACCGGATTTTGAACATAGCCCGAGCGTCCTGGAAATTATTAGATCATAGACCGTTAAATCATAGAAATTCAAATAATGCCTAACAAGTCTGAGTGTCAGAGCTGATGTTAATGGTGAGCTGGCGGCTGTCCGTCGCAAAACAAGTTCAAACCAGTAAATAGGAAAACTGGCAGGTTTATTATCCGATTGATCCGATTAATAACATTTTTTGCATTTTTAGGTTGGGTTGGAATTTCAACGACAAAAGTATTTTTTAAGTGTTTTTTTTTTTTTTTTTGTAAGGAGTCTCCAGTGTTGGTGCTTTGAAACGTTTTCAGAGCAACAGGGCGCGTCTTATTAAAAGATCAAGCAGCTGTGTTTTTTTGAATGTTTTTTTTTATAATTATATATTTTTTTATTATGTTTTTTTTGTTTTTTTTTATTGTTTTTTTTATTATTGTTTATATATATATATATTTTTTTATTTTATATATATTTTTTTTATACAATACCCGAAGGGTGAAAAAACAATCCTGGTGAAAGAGAGCGTCTGTTCGTACACAAGTGTTAACAGGAATTAACTTGTTTCATGGCTGTCCAACAATCAATGTAATTATTGACAAATTGCTGTAGCATAAAAGAAATTAAACAATGATGCTACTTTAAAAGAATCTAAGCTCAGGGTGGCAACAGGTATTGTAACTCCACCTCGTGTGGAGTTACTTTAATAATAATCGCACAGTCCAGGTTCTTCTATTCTTTACTTTGAGTATCAGTGAAATATTGTTTTATTTTTATTTTTTGAGATGGAGAGTTTGGAGCGCAGCCCGATTGTGTGACTTGATCATCATGCTGTGTGTGTGTGTGTGTGTGTGTGTGTGTGTCTTCACACAGACGTTGCTCGGAAGTCACGAGCCCCAGTCAGTACAATTGTGGGTTTCCTACAACCGCCAGCCCATGAGAGCGGCCCAGTTCAACACTCGCCACCCCATCACCGTGAGTACCTTGGTCATTTTATTAAACCAGTGTTTAAAAAAAAATTGTTGGTTTTAAGAACCCTACACTACATCTTTCTTTCAGCTGCCCCCATCACACAACTTGGCATAAGTGTTGTATTTTACGCTGTCCCTGAAGCAACCGGCCCATCTTATCCAGCCTTGGGACCGGCACTGTAGTATGAGGTGTACATGTTTAACCCAAATGAAATCTGAAATGAATAAATGTGTATTTTAGTATTAAGGTCAGGAATGAACAGCTTAGACAGTAGAGGTCAGAGTGCTATCGGCATGTCACTCCATGTGCCATTTTCTCTTCATGTGTCTCAGGAGTACTACATCGCAGACGCCTCGGAAGATCAGGTGTTCGTCTGCGTGAACCACAACAACAACGTCACGCACCTGTACATCTCGGACACGCAGGGGCTCGCCTATTCACTCTCGCTGGAGAACGTGTTGTATTACAGCCCTGAGGGGTCAGGAAGCAACACCCTCATCAGGTAATGCTCTGACATGTGACTGACCGAAAAACACACTTTTTTCTTCTTTCTTTCTTTCTTTCCTTCTTTTTATCCAGCAATCTGGCATTCATGTGCATTTCTTCTTTTTGCATCGTCTCTGCTTATAATATTTTCTCAGCTGGTCCAGTTGCAACAAATGAGTAACACACTTTTCAGAAAAACAGAGCAATTCATTACAATTCAAAGCTATAGCCCTTGGCCAGACTGAATACAAAAAAAAAAAAAAAAGGGAAATGAGCGCAGCTAGAAAAACAAAAAAAAAATGTTTGTTTCAGTGGGAAAAGGAGTGGAAAGGGGACAAAGGAAATTGGCTTCTTGCAGCATTGAAGTTTTAGCTCATCTAGGCTGTACAGGCTATACTACGTCTACTTCTTTTGCAAGAATAAAAAAATGAAATGAAGAAAGTTATAGTTTATGTAGAGCAGAAAAACATTAATAAATATAAATATTTTCTCAAAGTAAATAATGCAAATGCAAATAATCTGTTCCAGCCACCCAAAAATATTGCCGATATTACCAATTTCCAACATTACAATGCATTCAAATTCATATTTGCATCTAAAGCCAATCAACACATTTAGAAAAGACCTGTATTCTTTGGACCCATGGCACTATGTCCTCACTAAAACATGCACAAAATGCAAAAAAAAAAACCCACAAAAATATGTAAACTCGATTCACCTGACTTTCCACTGACGCAAACAAGTTTTGTACGGCTCCCAGATGTTTTCTCTTGCGCTCAAAATGCTTCGTATGCCAAGGTAAATTGCTTTCAAAATTTCAGTTCATAAGGGGAAAACCTTTTAAGGGGGACGTTCTTATGTAAATCAGTTCTTTTTATGTCCACACAGAAAGTCTTCTCGTTGTGCCGGAACTGCCTGCTTTTATGTCTGAAACTCCCAGAAATAGGATTTTTCCCCGATTTTCTCCTTAATTTAGTCGTGTTCAATTCCTCCCAGTCACTAGAGGGCGCTCCCACATTAAGGCTACTACTACCACTCAGTCGGGAGGGCCGAACGGGAGTGCCAGCTAACTGTATCTTTTGGAACCGCTCGCTCATGCACCGTTGGGAGCGGTGTAACACACTCGGAGGACAGCGCTATCCGCTTCTTCTGCTTGCTTGAGTGAGCTAACAGACACCCCTGATTGGCTGTAGAGCACAAAGCACCTCTCATTATCTCACCGCTCTGAAGGAGCTTGGCTAATCATCTAGACCTCAGGCTGCGAGAGGTTACAGCATCACCCAGGAATTGAACTCGTGATCCCCGTACTTTACCACTGCGCCACTCGGAGACCTCAAGAAGTTTTTTTTTTTTAATGGAAATTTTGGACTGAGGTCAGGAGTGTAGGAGGTCCACTCCCAGTGATGTTCGTGCATGACTGTCGCACAGACAGATGCATCTCTTACACGAGTTTTTCAGTTTTCATGATCACGTGTTCCACTTGCTGTTATGCAATACGTCCAAAAAAATATATATATATGTGCTTTGTACAAATTCATGCTTCTTCTGTACAATCATGTGGTACTGTATTATTGTGTAAAAGCAGCACCATGCCTTCTCCTGTACATTACTGTTATTTGTACTACTACTTATTCTAGTATATGTGATGCACACCATGGCAACTTGCTCTACCTTGCACACTTACTATGTGTGTCTACATCAAATGTGCTGTACAGTGTGGCTCTCAAAGTACACCAACATAAAACAAACAGCCCGAATCAAATTCCTTTTGTGCGTCAACATACTTGGCGGATGAAATTCTGACTCCATTTCTGATTCTGATCGGATTCTTCCATAAATATCAGTCGGCCTCCGATTCACAAGGAGTCCCCGTTTGACTTGAACGCCCCTGGTATAACTGTCACAGTAGACGAGCTGACAGTCGAGCCCTCTGTCACTACCACCTGACTGACTGACTGACTGACTGATTTCCTGTTTCAAAGCAAAATGCATCCGAATATCGAGCCAAGGCTATTTTTTTTTCGATCATGCGCAAACAGACGCTCATTATTTATTATCGCTGTTTATTTCAGGCTAATAGAAAAGACTCTGCCCCCAGTTTATCAAATAGACACTCTAATTATTATTAACGCTCACATTGTTTGTGCGTTTATCTCTCTGTCCTTGAACATCATTTCTGACTGTCCTCTCCTGCCAGCGTGATCTAGATGCGCGGTACCCGTGCAGCTCGGAGGTGGTCCAGGGACTCGAGCATTTTTTTTTTTTTCCTTCTTCCCTCATTGAGCAAAAAGTTACTTCACCAAACCTCTGCTCTTCAGCAGTGCGGCGGACAATGTAAATGTAAATGAGCTGCCAGAACTTGGCTCGCAGTGTTGACCTTTTTAGACATCACTTTTTTTCAGCTGTGTGTGTGTGTGTGTGTGTGTGTGTGTGTGTGTGTGTGTGTGTGTGTGTAGGTACTTTGCCAACGAGCCGTTTGCAGACTTGCACCGCGTTGAAGGCCTGCGCGGTGTGTTCATCGCCACGCTCATCAATGGCTCGCTCAGCGAAGACAACATGCGTTCGGTGATCACCTTCGACAAGGGAGGCACCTGGGAGCTGCTGCAGCCACCAAACTCCGACAGCCTCGGGGGCTCCATCAATTGCCAGGTAGCACAAAGCTGAACACCACCTGAAGCGTTCAGAGCTTCTGGTGTGTCAGAGTGTGGTTTCTGTGGGTGAGTGTGGGTGTTTTTGTTGTAGGAGGAAGTGGTGAGTCTTATTTGCCCAAGCCTAGTCTTATGGCAAGTTTTGAAGACTGCAAGGCTTGTCTTATAAATTAAATTATATAGAGAATAGATGTACAATTATATGTGCAAAATGATTTGTAAATGAATGTAACTCGGGGGGAAAAAAATGGTGGCTGAATTGGGAGGGGAGGACGAAAAATTTTGGTTATTTTTGTCTGCCATATAAGGTTAACCAAAACAGTTTGTATGTGTGTATGAAATGCTTATTGTCACTGTGCCTTCGTGTCTTCCTGTTGAAATCATTGTGTTAGGAGCCCGGTCAACAAACACGACATTAAATTCAAATCATTCTGCTGGGAAATATATATTTTTTAAAAACCTTGTAAGTTAGTCTTTGTTTTGTATACAGTAGTTATATGCCATATGAACATTGAACCACTTTTACACATGAAACACGTTCCAGCTCAGGACGGGTCTTTTTCATGGTGGGTTCGAGGAAAATTAATTAGGTTTAACCTGCTCTAACCTACAGACCTGCCTTTTACAATCCAGTCTGTACAATCCATCCATCCATCCATCCATCCATCCATCCATCTACTGTATGAACCCCTGGAGTTCGAATAGACACCATGGAGGCCGATGGTAACCATTTTTACGACTGTGGCAGGACGTCCAGTCATCATTCAACACCAATTAGCTTAATCTGAACATTTTTGGACTGTGAGAGGAAACCAAAGTGCTCGGAGAAAAAAAACAATCCCTTCAAACACTGGGAGAACATGCAAACTCCATGCATATAGACCCGAGATGGGAATCGAACTTGCTAACCAGTGTGCCGCCCAAGTTGAATATATTTCATAAAATATAGATTGGACAAAACTTTCTCTGAGCTAAGCGTTTTGTCTAAATATGTACAATTACTGTGCAAAGACCTCCAGCGTAGAGGTCCCACTGGATCGAAACAGAACTGCTACTATAACAATGTCTTAGAATGCTCGTCACTGGCTGTGGGACGATTGACTTAAAGTAAAATAGCACTCTGCTCGAGTCACTCGGCTTTCAAATAAAAGAAAGCTAACTCAGGCTTTTATGCAGCAACGTCTATAAGCCTGGCGTCTGCGTCTGGCAGAAGAAGGCTAACTGCATGTTTTTGGGATACGTCCTTGGAGACGAGGTATTGGGGTAAAGGATTTTGAAAGGCAAGTCAAGCAAGGTTGAGATCAAGGAAACGATTAAGAACAAAAACCAGGAAGGATGGGACTGAACCGTCAACCATGGGGAAGTAATGTGCTCGCAAAACAATCATGAATGAATACGTAATGGAGAATCACTTAAACACTTGGTGAAATTGCGTCAAATCACAGAAATTGGTGAAATCTAGAATAGAAGCTAGGTGAAAGTAAAAAACGGTCAAAGTAAAAGCACAAGATTGGACCTAAACAGCCGTGTGGTCATCTGAACAGCTGTGTAGACATCGCTTAAGAGCGATTAACACATTTTCGGCTTCAGTAGACTCACAATACCTCGGATTGAAACACGACTGCCCCCTACAGGTAATGAACGTCATTTTCATAGCTTCTCGCGCACTGCTGCGGCAGCTCGCGAGATCCCTTTTCTCGAAACGTGCGTTCTTAATGGCCAGGTCTGTAATCAGCTCTGGAGCAGTAGAAAAAGTCCACGTGGCCTGATGAGTTTACATACTGTAGATTGACCCTATTCCTGAGTGATGGACACATCAGGGCAAATAGTGATAGTGGCCACTGTACAAGCCTCTGGAGGCAGCGTTATGATCTGGAGTAGCTTCAGTCGGTAAGGTCTAGCATCAGCAACGAATCACTGGCAATAAAATAAAGTCATCGGACGACCTGAATGTACTGAATGACCAGGTAATTGTAACTATTGGTTTCGTCCCTGGCGCAAGCATATTCCAGAACTCAGATAGAAGAAGAATGGTTCTGGGATGGTTTTTTACACACATGAACTGGTCACCACATTGTGTGTCTCAATCAAAGCAAATGAAATATTAATGTGTTTTTGGACCCGACAGTATAGCAAATGTAAATCCTGTTTATTTAATCCATGTTTTGCTGTTCTACAAGCCATGCCAACTCGTATATTCATACTACATATATACACTCACCTAAAGGATTATTAGGAACACCATACTAATACGGTGTTTGACCCCCTTTCGCCATCAGAACTACCTTAATTCTACGTGGCATTGATTCAACAAGGTGCTGAAAGCACTGGTTAGAAACGTTGGCCCATATTGACAGGACAGCATCATGCAGTTGATGGAGATTTCTGGGATGCACATCCAGGGCACGAATCTCCCATTCCACCACATCCCAAAGATGCTCTATTGGGTTGAGATCTGGTGACTGTGGGGGCCATTTTAGTACAGTGAACTCATTGTCATGTTCAAGAAACCAGTTTGAAATGATTCGAGCTTTGTGACATGGTGCATTATCCTGCTGGAAGTAGCCATCAGAGGATGGGTACATGGTGGTC